>OZ018365.1:14280275-14667775 GCA_963969515.1 Yponomeuta evonymella | reverse complement strand
CTAACCTAACCTAACCTAACCTAACCTAACCTAACCTAACCTAACCTAACCTAACCTAACCTAACCTAACCTAACCTAACCTAACCTAACCTAACCTAACCTAACCTAACCTAACCTAACCTAACCTAACCTAACCTAACCTAACCTAACCTAACCTAACCTAACCTAACCTAACCTAACCTAACCTAACCTAACCTAACCTAACCTAACCTAACCTAACCTAACCTAACCTAACCTAACCTAACCTAACCTAACCTAACCTAACCTAACCTAACCTAACCTAACCTAACCTAACCTAACCTAACCTAACCTAACCTAACCTAACCTAACCTAACCTAACCTAACCTAACCTAACCTAACCTAACCTAACCTAACCTAACCTAACCTAACCTAACCTAACCTAACCTAACCTAACCTAACCTAACCTAACCTAACCTAACCTAACCTAACCTAACCTAACCTAACCTAACCTAACCTAACCTAACCTAACCTAACCTAACCTAACCTAACCTAACCTAACCTAACCTAACCTAACCTAACCTAACCTAACCTAACCTAACCTAACCTAACCTAACCTAACCTAACCTAACCTAACCTAACCTAACCTAACCTAACCTAACCTAACCTAACCTAACCTAACCTAACCTAACCTAACCTAACCTAACCTAACCTAACCTAACCTAACCTAACCTAACCTAACCTAACCTAACCTAACCTAACCTAACCTAACCTAACCTAACCTAACCTAACCTAACCTAACCTAACCTAACCTAACCTAACCTAACCTAACCTAACCTAACCTAACCTAACCTAACCTAACCTAACCTAACCTAACCTAACCTAACCTAACCTAACCTAACCTAACCTAACCTAACCTAACCTAACCTAACCTAACCTAACCTAACCTAACCTAACCTAACCTAACCTAACCTAACCTAACCTAACCTAACCTAACCTAACCTAACCTAACCTAACCTAACCTAACCTAACCTAACCTAACCTAACCTAACCTAACCTAACCTAACCTAACCTAACCTAACCTAACCTAACCTAACCTAACCTAACCTAACCTAACCTAACCTAACCTAACCTAACCTAACCTAACCTAACCTAACCTAACCTAACCTAACCTAACCTAACCTAACCTAACCTAACCTAACCTAACCTAACCTAACCTAACCTAACCTAACCTAACCTAACCTAACCTAACCTAACCTAACCTAACCTAACCTAACCTAACCTAACCTAACCTAACCTAACCTAACCTAACCTAACCTAACCTAACCTAACCTAACCTAACCTAACCTAACCTAACCTAACCTAACCTAACCTAACCTAACCTAACCTAACCTAACCTAACCTAACCTAACCTAACCTAACCTAACCTAACCTAACCTAACCTAACCTAACCTAACCTAACCTAACCTAACCTAACCTAACCTAACCTAACCTAACCTAACCTAACCTAACCTAACCTAACCTAACCTAACCTAACCTAACCTAACCTAACCTAACCTAACCTAACCTAACCTAACCTAACCTAACCTAACCTAACCTAACCTAACCTAACCTAACCTAACCTAACCTAACCTAACCTAACCTAACCTAACCTAACCTAACCTAACCTAACCTAACCTAACCTAACCTAACCTAACCTAACCTAACCTAACCTAACCTAACCTAACCTAACCTAACCTAACCTAACCTAACCTAACCTAACCTAACCTAACCTAACCTAACCTAACCTAACCTAACCTAACCTAACCTAACCTAACCTAACCTAACCTAACCTAACCTAACCTAACCTAACCTAACCTAACCTAACCTAACCTAACCTAACCTAACCTAACCTAACCTAACCTAACCTAACCTAACCTAACCTAACCTAACCTAACCTAACCTAACCTAACCTAACCTAACCTAACCTAACCTAACCTAACCTAACCTAGTACCGCTCTGAGCGCCCCTCGGAACGCATCATTTGCCTCTGGCTCCGCGCTAAAAAAATTCCTTAAAGTGGTAAAAGTTGGAGATACAGTGACGTGCGACATATCAAAATACGCGTCTAACTGCGCCCGACACAGTGAAGTGAAAATTATTAGCCGGAGACCAAAATCCCAGGAGTTATCGTGGTGAAACAAGTTTTAATCAAAAAAGTGTACAGTTTTTCGCGATTATTTCGCGATCTGTCGCGACACCCCACATATTTTATGTGGCCATTCTCCGTGTCTCTGGGAGCCGCACCTGACGAGGTCTTTTGCAGATTTTTCTGACCACGGGCCCAAGAGATATCGGGGAAAAAAGGAAAACCACGTGGCACGTGCTTGCTGAAGGAGAGGAGCGGCGGTGGCGCCACCTTCTTGTCTCCGTGCGGAACATTTTTCCGAACCCCGAGAAGAAAACGCGGTAAGCCGAACTTGCGTATCTCGGAAGCTATCCCACAAAAACCAAATAAATTGGTGTTTTTTCAAAACTGCCGGAAGTACGATTGTGTGACGGATCTTTCAACCATCTGACTGTCTGGCCCTGCCCGAGACGAATCCAGGAAGCCCAAACACGACGCACTTCGGACATTCCCATCGGAAATAAACCCGTGTAAACTAAATTGTCGGCCATATTGGATTTATATTTTTCAGTTTTTATTCTTTTTTAAAGCTTTATCCACGGCTTTCGACTAAATTAATTTCATTTAGATAAAATTAATTAAAATTATAAAATTAAAATAAGAACTCCCATAGTTATAGTCAATTAAACTTTTCCAATATACATTAAAGCACCCTGTACATTTGTGATAGCTCCTAAAATTCCGCACCGCCCGGAAACGCCTCCAGCTCGCTTTGGCGCTTCCTTTGAGCCCAAACACGACCGTCCTGCGACCACCGGTTGGCGAATTGACCCAAAGGTCGCCATTTTGGCAGCCATCTTGAAATTTTCTAAACTTGCATAACTCGGCCCCCGTTGGTCGCACGACAACGCGGTTTCCACCGGAACATTGGGCCTGCTGAGGCGCATCTTAAGACAGACTCTATGTAGAGTCATACTCTACATAGAGACAAAAAATTTTTATTTTGGCCCAAGTTCCTGCGGTACTTTTTTAGCTTATTTTAACCTACCCAATTTATTGATTTATTGACAAATTTTAATTTAATTAATCAAGTATTTTTATCATTATATTTACAACTTATACAAAATTAATTTTATATTTGACAATCGTTTTCATTGGATATCGCCTTTGCATTAGTATTAAGTTTTATCCATTGAAATTGCCTTTTTGCACTAGTTTTAAGTTATAATTATTGACATTACTCTGCCGTTGCACTAGTATTAAGTTTTATTGCCCTTTTGCATTAGTTTTTAAGTTTTACTGACTGACGCTGTCTAATTTGTTTTTAACCTTTGAGATTTAAATCCTTTTCTTCGATATACACCGGCCCCTCAATTCTAATATGGACACCAGGCCGCGCAAATCTGCCGCCACGACGGAGGCCAGGAGCCGACCACCTACCGGGGGTGCCCTGTTGCGGGTACCCACCAAGGGGCTCCGCGGGACCCCGCCAATGAAGGCACTTAACATCAAAAAGGCCCCATCCGAGGGGACCGGGTCCGCGGAGCCCATTTCCGCCAACGCCGCGCCGCGTCCTGCATCGCCCCCGGATACAAGGGCTGATCCGGGGGTTGAGGCAGTCGCTCCCGGCGGCGTCTCACCGGCCCCTCTTTCGCCGCAGACCGGGAGGCCGTCCTTGGGAGGGTCGGTGACCGGCGCACTGGCCAATCTCCCAAGGATGGCCAATGACGTCATGCTGGCGGCGAAGGAGAGGCTAGAGTCTTCAGGCAACCTGAAGCGGGAGACCCGCGAGTTTGTCGTGGGCTCGCTCAGCGACTTGTACCAAATGGTACTGCGGCTGAGCGAGTCCAGGCAAGCTCTCTGCCTGAAGATGGAGGCCGCCAGGGCGAGTTTCGCCGAGGACGTGGCCCGACGGGAGGAGGCCCACGCCGCCAGCCTGGAAAAGCTGGCCGCTGGGTCGGTGCTGCCCGCAATAGCTAGGGACCTGGGGGACATCAAAAAGGATGTCCAGGCGGCACGGGACCTGATCTCGTTCGACGTGATCGGGGAGCTGCGGGACAAGGAGCCCGCACCGACTCCGGCGGCGCTTCAGTCCCTCACCAAGGGGATTGAGGCGCTGGCGGAGCGGTGCGAGGGCATTAAAACCGAATTCGGCGGTTTGGCGGGGGGTGTTAACTCGAAACCGGATGCGGAGTGGGCGGAGGAGGTGAGGGGGGAGTTCCGTGGGCTTCGCGAGCGGCTCGACAGGCAGCAGCCCGCGCCGCTCGCGGAGCCGCCCGCGCGGGCCCCCGCCCCGGCCCCTCCCCGCCCCAACAACTGCCCCGCCACCGCCGCTGTCCCGCGGCTGCCACAACGGGATCGGGTCCCCTTCAGATCCTACGCTCAGGTGGCTTCCTCGCCGCGCCACTCCGTGGTGGTGGCGTCGACCGACCCCAACAAGACCGCGGAGGCTACCATCGCCGACATAAAAGGGAAGGTCGACGTCATCGCCCTCGGGATTGGGGTCAGCGCGGTGAGGAAGCTGAGAAATAGTAAAGTGCTGCTCTCCTGCGACACCGACGAGGGCAGAGAGGTTTTCAAAAAGAAGCTGTCGGGGGCCGGTGGCCTCTTTACAGTCACCGAGCCCGCCGACAAGCGACCATTAATTCGCCTCGTCGGTGTCGCGAGAGACGTCCCTGACGAACAGGTGATGGCCGCCATCGAGTCCCAGAACAGGGACTTGATGGCGGGCGTCGCCTTTACCAGGGACGATGCCCGGGTCCTTAGGCGCACCAATGGTAGGAACGGTGCGCATTGCAACGTCGTCTTAGAGGTGACCCCCGAGATCTGGCGGCGCATGGAGGGGGCGAGGATAAGGCTGGGGTACCAGGTCGTGCTGGCGGTGGACCAGTCCCCATTGGTGCAGTGCTACCGCTGCATGGGCTACGGGCATACGGCACGCGTTTGTCGTGCCGATGCCAGGTGTGGCCGGTGCAGCGGGGAGCACCAAACCAGGGACTGTCCCCCGTCGGCGCGAGCTGGAGACCCGCGCTGCTGTCACTGCACCAAGGTGTCAGGGGCAGACTCCGCGCACCCTGCATTCGCCGCGGATTGTCCCGAGCGTATTCGCTGGGACAGCATAGCGCGACAGGCAATAAAATACTGCTGATACGGGCACCTTGGCACCCTTACAGTCTCGAGGTGCACTGGGTGCTGGGGTGGCCGACAGCGGCCGGAATCCCGTGGGAGGACCTCCTGGGGCGCGGCGGGGCGCGATCCGGTTGATGCAAATCAACATTGGTCGTTGCCGCGCCGCGTTCCACGAGGCGATCCAAGTGGCCATCGAGGGTGGCTACTCGGCCGTACTGATCCAGGAACCTTACACTGGATCGGTGGGCCGAGTGGACACCCGGTATACTTGTATACAAAAGATGGCCACTAGGGACAAACCGGTCAAGTCGGCTATCCTAGTACTCGACCCGGCCCTCTCTGTCGTCCAGGACGCCACCACAGTCACGGAGAACGTCGTGGCGGTGGTGGTGGAGTGGGACCGGCAGAAGATCGGCCTGGTCTCGGTGTACCTCGAGGGAGACCGCGACCTTAGCCCCTACCTTCGAGACATCCAGGCCTTCATGGACCGCATGGGCACCAGGGCGGTCCTTCTCGGCGGGGATATTAACGCCAAAAGCCTTTGGTGGGGCTGCGAGCGCGAGGACCAGAGAGGAACTCTGTTCTCCGAGTTCGCAGCCCAGGTGGATCTGCAGGTTCTCAACGAGGGAGGAGCGCCGACGTTCTACATCTGGCGAGGGGACAAATTGTTCACAAGCATCGTAGATGTAACCCTCGCCACGTCGGCGCTCTTCCATCGAGTGAGGGGCTGGATGGTCCGTCCGGATCTCATCCCCTCCGCTCCCGATCATCGGGCGATAACGTTCGAGGTGGGGGTGGGGCCCGAGACGGAACCGGACAGAGCCTGCGGGTCCACCAGGCGTTACCACGCCGGGAAGGCCGACTGGGATACTTTTCGGGCCTCGTTCGTCGACCGTCTGGGAGACTGGACGGTCGAGGAAATCGAGGCTATCGAGACGCCCGGCGGTCTTGAGGAGGCCATTGGTAGGTACACCGCGGCAATTCACGGCGCGTGCGAGGATTCGATCCCTCTTCTGGCTCCACCAAAGGCACCCAAACGGGTGGTTTGGTGGAGCCATGAGTTGCAGCTCAAGAAGCGTCAACTCATTACGATGAGGGGTCGAATCCGGCACGCGAGTAGCCGCCGAAGGGACGGGGTGGTCGCGGAGTATTTGGTGGCCAAGGAGGACTACAAGGCCGCCATTGAGGCGGCCAAGACCGCCAGCTGGGTGGAATTCTGCACTAAGCAGCAGCATGAGAGCGTGTGGGACGGCATCTATAGGGTGCTAAGATGCGCCGCTCGTAGGAGGGAAGACACCCTCCTCAGCGGCGCGGATGGACGCGCCCTGGATGCCGTCGGTTCCACCGCCCTCATAGCGGATACATTCTTCCCAGCTGACGATCTCCAGTCCGAGTCGGATACTCATGCCCGTGTCAGGCAGGCAGTCGCCCGCATGGAGGATGAAGCCAGGTCCAAGCCGCGGGAGTTTATTCCCTTCTCCCAGCACGAGCTCTCGGGCGTCTTGAAGGGCATCCACCCTAAAAAGGCGCCCGGGGGGGACGGCCTCACGGCCGACATCTGCAGTGCGGCCATCAGGGCGAGAAATGATGTATTTGTCGCCCTGATGAACGCCTGCCTTTCTCTGGGATACTTCCCTAAGGACTGGAAGGCTGCGGTAGTCAAAATCCTGCCTAAGCCCAGCAGAGATGACTACTCGCAGCCGAAATCATACAGGCCAATCGGGCTACTGTCAGTCCTGGGGAAGATCCTGGAGAAGATGATGGCCGGGAGGCTTCTCTGGCAGCTCGGGGTGGGCGGAGGACTGAGCCTGCGCCAATATGGCTTTATGCCGCAGCGCAGCACCGAGGACGCTTTGTATGATGCTGTACAGCTCATAAGAGATCACGTCGGGCAAAAACGCATTGTCGGAGTCGTCTCCCTCGATATCGAGGGGGCTTTCGACAATGCGTGGTGGCCCGGAATAAAACACCAGATCCTGGCCACTGGATGCGACCAGTCTGTCTACCAACTTCTGTGCAGCTACCTGAGCGAAAGACAGGTCACAGTCAGGTACGCGGGGGCACAAGTAGACAGACCTACTTCGAAAGGTTGCATCCAAGGCTCGACGTGCGGTCCCTTGCTGTGGAACCTGTTACTCGACCCTTTGCTCCGGCGCGGTGGGGACCTTCGGGCTCACCTGCAGGCGTTCGCGGACGATATCTTGATTATCGCCGCGGCGCAGACTGTGGGTGAGCTCGAGGATATCCTCAATGCCGCGCTGGACGCCGTGTACGAGTGGGGAGAGGCGGCTAAGATGAGGTTCGCCGCTCGGAAGACCCAAGCCATGGTGGTCACCAGGAAGCGCGATGTTAACCCACCCAAGCTGAAGCTTGGGGGGGAGGACATCGCGTTCTCGGACGAGATCACTGTGTTGGGTCTGACGATCGACAAGAACCTCAATTTTCTTAGCCACCTCAACAGGGTCTGCGGCAAAGCTATGGCTAGGTTCCAGATGGTGTCTAGGGCGGCCAGGGCGACATGGGGCTTAAATGCCGATATCGTCCGGCTGCTCTACACTACCGTCATCGAACCTACCATCCTCTATGCGGCTAACGTCTGGGCGCCTGTCGCGCAGCGAGCGGGGGTCAGGGCCTTACTCGACAGGGTGACCAGGGCCTTCGCGATCCGCATCGCCAAGGCCCACCGCACCGCCTCCTACACTGCCGCCGTTCTCTTGGCGAGGATCCTCCCCCTCGACCTTAGGGCCGAGGAGGCCCTTCAGCTTTACGAGCTTAAGAGGGGGAGGCCCTTCGCCCCGCTGCCGGGCCGGGAGGTCGAGCGCCGCTGCAGCCCGTTCGCGCTGGCACACCCCGCTCTACGAACTCCAGTTGAGTTCGAGGAGGTGGCCAGCGCGGAGGAGCTCAGCAAGGTGCCCGACGATTGGGCCCGGGCCTATACGGACGGCAGCAAGATCGGGGGCAAGGTGGGGGGTGCAGTCACCCTGTGGAGGGACGGCGTTGAGGTCCGCACCAGGGGGTTCAGGCTGGAGGGATTCGCCTCCGTCTTCCAAGCGGAGATGGTGGCGATCTCCAAGGCTCTCGACCTCGTGGCCGGGGGTCCCGGTCCCATCAGGGCGAGCGTCCTGAGCGACTCCAGATCTGCTCTGGAGTTGCTCAGGAACCCCTCGCCCACACACCAGCTGGCCGTGAAAATTCATGGCCAGCTGGGGGAAATACAGAATAACGGGGGCCTGATCCGGTTTTTCTGGATCAAGGCCCACGTCGGGATCCCCGGCAACGAGCGCGCCGACGAGTTGGCCAAGAGGGCGGCGTTGTCTCGCAAAGACGCGGCAGCCTACGACCTGTATCCCGTCTCACATGCAAAACTGCAGGTGAGACGGGAGACAGTGGCAAAGTGGCAGGCCCGCTACAGCGAGTCTGCCACAGGCCGCGTCACCTCGCTGTTCTTCCCGGACGTCGCATCGGCCCACAAAGTCCTTGGCAAATTCACCATGTGCAATGCCAAGGCGCAGCTCCTGACGGGGCACGGCGGCTTTCGAGCGTACCTCCACAGGTTCAAGCTCGCGGGGAGTCCGTCCTGCATCTGTGATGACGTGACTCCCGAAACGCTGGAGCACCTGCTGGAGGAGTGCCCCCGTTTTGGAGCTGCTCGGGCCGATTGCGAGATACTCCTGGGAGCAGCGGTGAGGTGCGAGGCATTCGCCGCCTTTATGGCCGACTCCAAAAGTCGAGAGATCTTCCTGCCCTTCGCCCTGGGGGTGACGCGCGCGGCCTCTAGAGCTAACGGGGGCCGGGATTAAAAAATTGTCTCACAACTCTGTCTTTTATTTTTACTATTGTTTTAACTTACTTTATACTCAAATATTTTAAATTTTTATATTATATACATTTTACGCTTATGATTTTATGTTAGCCCCGGCGCCTTGCTTGTCACTACTCTCAGGAATAGTCAGAGACAAGGCGTCGGGGACCGAAGTTTTAATTTTAATAAAAATTGTAAGAAACATATTAAAAAAAAAAAAAAAAAAAAAAAAAAAAAAAAAAAAAAAAAAAAGACAGAAAAGAAAAGAGAGAAAATAATAAGAGACTGTAAAGCAAAAAGAGAAAGAAAAGAAAAAGAGAAAGGAAATGTAGAGTAGAAAGAAAAGGTAAAACTTTAGGACTAAGTTTTAATTTTAATTCTACTATAAAAATTAACTTTTAAGTAAATTAAAATTTGTATATTTCATCTTTTTAACTTTTATGTTCAACCCCGACGCCTTGCTTGTCACTACTCTCAGGAGTGGTCAGAGGCAAGGCGTCGGGGTATACAAATTTAAATCATAATTTTTAACGTTATCACATTTTTATTCTTATTTTCTATTAATTCATGGTACTTCAATATTTAGACATTTCATATTGTATTACTTTAACTTTAACTTTTATCATAAGACATTCCATTGTACAATTTTAATTCTAACTTTTATATCATGACAATTTTAATTAAATGACTAAAGGTCGCCACGTTATCAATGGTGGCGGTACCTTCTATAAAAAAAAAAAAAAAAAAAAAAAAAAAAAAAAACCTAACCTAACCTAACCTAACCTAACCTAACCTAACCTAACCTAACCTAACCTAACCTAACCTAACCTAACCTAACCTAACCTAACCTAACCTAACCTAACCTAACCTAACCTAACCTAACCTAACCTAACCTAACCTAACCTAACCTAACCTAACCTAACCTAACCTAACCTAACCTAACCTAACCTAACCTAACCTAACCTAACCTAACCTAACCTAACCTAACCTAACCTAACCTAACCTAACCTAACCTAACCTAACCTAACCTAACCTAACCTAACCTAACCTAACCTAACCTAACCTAACCTAACCTAACCTAACCTAACCTAACCTAACCTAACCTAACCTAACCTAACCTAACCTAACCTAACCTAACCTAACCTAACCTAACCTAACCTAACCTAACCTAACCTAACCTAACCTAACCTTTTTTTTTTTTTTTTTTTTTTTACCAGGGGAAATCCTTTATGGATACCACCACACCTCGTGGGCAGGCGGGTGGTTATGTGGGACTCCCGCCACTGGTCGGTATACCCACTAAAACCCCTGGGGTGTTCCTCCGCTGCGCTTGGTGTCGGGGCCACGGGCACGCTTTCGCACTCCTCCGCGGCCCCGACAGCGCCGGTCCAGACCGGACCCCACCTCGGAGCTTGCGCTCCCTCCAGATTGACGACGTGCCGAACACCGGACACGTCGTCATCCACCACCCGAGACCATCCAGCACTGGGCGTCGGATAGCACCCGTATCCGACAGCCCTGGTCCCAATGCGACGGGTCGATTAACGTGGCCCCGCGCCTGCCACGACGGCTGCGGAGGACAGGGAGAGCGGCCAACGCAATACCGACACTCCTCTTCCCCCGCAGCCGCGCCTACCACTACGGCTGCAGAGGATAGGGCGAGCGGCCGACGCAATACCGACACGCCTCCTCCCCTGCAGCCCCACCGCCTCCGCCAACACGTTGGCGGCACCCGTTAGGGCCGCTGGCAGGATGGATAGGCTGCCGCCCGTCCATCCCGCCGCCGCCCCCGCCACGATGGGCCCGGCCGCGGCATCGCGACGAGCGCGACACCGCAGTCCACCTCAGTCGGCAAGCCGACCTACTGGCCACCTCCGACCGAACTTGTGCCCGAAGTCCGGAGAGGCGGCCCCACCGGGGGGTTCCTCTTGGTTCACCAGGTTGGCGAGACCTGGCTACTAAGCCCCCCCGCCACGACAAGGCGGGAACCCATTGGGGGGGAACCTAACCTAACCTAACCTAACCTAACCTAACCTAACCTAACCTAACCTAACCTAACCTAACCTAACCTAACCTAACCTAACCTTTTTTTTTTTTTTTTTTTTTTGATGACGAAGTGGAGAATGCATTTACGCATCCCCCTGGGATAAAACTCCAGGGGGTATGTGGGACTCGCCGCTCTCATCCCTCTTTACAGGAAAGAGGGAAATCGAGAGCCTGGCCCTACCCACTAAACTCCACTCCGGCGGTTCCCTCTGGGCCGGTTTGGTGTGGGGGCACCCTGGGATCGCTGAGCATTCTACCAGTGTGCCCCCCCGGCAATCGCGGCTTACGCCGAACCCTCTGTGGGACCAACCGCTGGTCCCTTTAGGGACCGAGGCGGACACGTGTCGAAGGACACAATGTCAATATGACCCGTCTCTCACTCGGGTGCCTTCGGTCCCTGCCCTCCGGATGAGGTTTCCCTCATAAATTGTCTGGCCTGACAAGTCAGGATCCAGACTTAAGGGGCCGGGGCGGACACGTGTCAAGACACGGTGTCAATACCCGACCGCCATGGGTGCAGCTTCGTCCACGGCCCAGCATAGCACCCCTCTGGTGCACTGGACCGTGTCCTCCGCGCGACTCCGCGGCGGCGGGCGCCTTCGGTCCCCCTCCTCTGGCGCCGAGGCGCGTTCGGCCGTAGCCTCCCGCTACCTCACCTCGGCGCAAGAAGGCCCTCCATATCCCGTCTGCCACGAGTGCAGCCCCGTCCACGGCCCAACGGCCCACCTCCCTCATTGAGGTTATGCTGGGTCCGTGTCCTCCGGCGGCACTCGTGGCAACGGGTGTCCCCACTTCCTCCCCGCGGGAGGTCCCCCAATCCCGTTGCCAATGGCAACGGGAGTCCCTCGTCGCGCACACCCACTCAGAGCGGGTGCGCGCCCCGTCTGGGGCCTGACAGGTCAGGACCCAGACGACCATCTGTGCCAGATTATTCGCCGTTGGCCAGCAAGATCTCCTAAGAGAAGTTACTGACCAACGCCCAGGGTGCACCGGCCCTTGCCACTGCCTTTCCACCGGATCCCTGATATCAAGTGGAACGGCAGCAGCGCGGGCAAACGAGGAGGTTATCTGGCATAGCACCCCAACCTAACCTAACCTAACCTAACCTAACCTAACCTAACCTAACCTAACCTAACCTAACCTAACCTAACCTAACCTAACCTAACCTAACCTAACCTAACCTAACCTAACCTAACCTAACCTAACCTAACCTAACCTAACCTAACCTAACCTAACCTAACCTAACCTAACCTAACCTAACCTAACCTAACCTAACCTAACCTAACCTAACCTAACCTAACCTAACCTAACCTAACCTAACCTAACCTAACCTAACCTAACCTAACCTAACCTAACCAGCGGCTTTCGAGCGTACCTCCACAGGTTCAAGCTCGCGGGGAGTCCGTCCTGCAGTTGTGATGACGTGACTCCCGAAACGCTGGAGCACCTGCTGGAGGAGTGCCCCCGATTTGGAGCTGCTCGGGCCGATTGCGAGATACTCCTGGGAGCAGCGGTGAGGTGCGAGGCTTTCGCCGCCTTCATGGCCGACTCCAAGAGTCGAGAAGTGTTCCTGCCCTTCGCCCTGGCGGTGACGAAAGCGGCTTCCAAGGCGAATGGGGGCCGGCTTTGAACTTGTTTCTGTATTATTATTATTGTTTTTACTTTTACTCTTATCTTATTTTTACATTGATCTCAACAATTTCTCTTTCTTTTAACACTTGTATATTCTCAGACAGGCCGGACGAGCGGAGGGCGATTGAACTCATGTACAAATCTTTTTAACATCTTTATTTTTATATTTTATTTGACACTGTCCATATTTTTTAAAATTTTAACTTGTTGACATTTTACTCTTTATGTTTTAATATTATGACATTTGAAATTATGCATTTTAACACTGACTTTTCTATTTGTGCCAATTTTATTTTTATTGTTTAACTTTCGTTTTGGAACCCCGGCGCCTTACTTGTCACTACTCGAAAGAGTAGACAGAGATAAGGCGTCGGGGTATATAAATGTAATTTTAAAATTTTATTTCTTTTACATTTTATTATATAATTTTAATATTAAGACACTTTTTTAAATTGTATACATTTTATTCTAACTTTCTAGCATAAGACACTTTTATATGTACAAGTTAATTATAACATTTTATCTTTGGACAATTTTAAAATAAAGACTAAAGGACGCCACAATATCAATAGTGGCGGAACCTTGCAAAAAAAAAAAAAAAAAAAAAAAAAAAAAAAAAAAAAAAAAAAAAAAAAAAAAAAAAACCTAACCTAACCTAACCTAACCTAACCTAACCTAACCTAACCTAACCTAACCTAACCTAACCTAACCTAACCTAACCTAACCTAACCTAACCTAACCTAACCTAACCTAACCTAACCTAACCTAACCTAACCTAACCTAACCTAACCTAACCTAACCTAACCTAACCTAACCTAACCTAACCTAACCTAACCTAACCTAACCTAACCTAACCTAACCTAACCTAACCTAACCTAACCTAACCGATGGCATTGAGGTCCGCACAAAGGGTTTCAGGCTGGAGGGATTCGCCTCCGTCTTCCACCGTCTTCCAAGCGGAGATGGTGGCGATCTCGAAGGCTCTCGACCTCGTGGCCGGGGGTCCCGGTCCCATCAGGGCGGGCGTCCTGAGCGACTCCAGATCTGCTCTGGAGTTGCTCAGGAACCCCTCGCCCACACACCAGCTGGCCGTGAAAATTCACGGCCAGCTGGCTGACATCCAGGAAAACGGGGGCCTGATCCGGTTTTACTGGATCAAGGCCCACGTCGGGATCCCCGGCAACGAGCGCGCTGACGAGTTGGCCAAGAGGGCGGCGTTGTCTCGCAAGGACGTGGCAGCCTATGACCGTTATCCCGTCTCACACGCAAAATTGCATGTGAGACGGGAGACGGTGGCAAAGTGGCAGACCCGCTATAGCGAGTCTGCCACAGGCCGCGTCACCTCACTGTTCTTCCCGGACGTCGCATCGGCCCATAAAGTCCTTGGCAAAATCACTATGTGCAATGCCAAGGCGCAGCTCCTGACGGGGCACGGCGGCTTTCGAGCGTACCTCCACAGGTTCAAGCTCGCGGGGAGTCCGTCCTGCATTTGTGATGACGTGACTCCCGAAACGCTGGAGCACCTGCTGGAGGAGTGCCCCCGATTTGGAGCTGCTCGGGCCGATTGCGAGATACTCCTGGGAGCAGCGGTGAGGTGCGAGGCTTTCGCCGCCTTCATGGCCGACTCCAAGAGTCGAGAAGTGTTCCTGCCCTTCGCCCTGGCGGTGACGAAAGCGGCTTGCAAGGCCAATGGGGGTCGGAGTTAAACACTTTTTATTTTTACTTTTTACTCGTCATTTTGCATTTTATTTCTACTTTTAATTATTTTACTCCAATACATTTTACTATTTTTATCTAGGAACCTTTTAATATTTTTATACTTTCAGATAGGCCGGGCGTGAGGAGGGCGATCTGACCATGAAAAGGCTTTTATGTAAATTTTAACATTTTTAACTTTTCACATTTTTAATTCACACACGACCAATGTTAGTTTTAAACTTTTGATATATGTTTTGTTTTATGTTTTAACTCTTATTTCCAGCCCCGGCGCCTTGCTTGTTACTACTCTTAGGAGTAGACAGAGACAAGGCGTCGGGGCGTACATAGAAGTGTAAGCTTATTATACTTTTGACTTTTGTTTATTTTTATATTTTGACATTTTATACATTTTACTTTGGACATTTCAATTATTAGTTTTAACAGTTTTATTTTATTTTCAAGACATTTTATTGTAGTATTTTAAATTTTAATTTAGACATACAAATTTTATGTAATTTTAATTTTAAATTTTAGACCTACCAATTTTATTATATAACTTCTAGGATTTTTACACTGTAACAAAGGACGCCACATAATAAATAGTGGCGGACTGCTTTTAAAAAAAAAAAAAAAAAAAAAAAAAAAAAAAAAAAAAAACCTAACCTAACCTAACCTAACCTAACCTAACCTAACCTAACCTAACCTAACCTAACCTAACCTAACCTAACCTAACCTAACCTAACCTAACCTAACCTAACCTAACCTAACCTAACCTAACCTAACCTAACCTAACCTAACCTAACCTAACCTAACCTAACCTAACCTAACCTAACCTAACCTAACCTAACCTAACCTAACCTAACCTAACCTAACCTAACCTAACCTAACCTAACCTAACCTAACCTAACCTAACCTAACCTAACCTAACCTAACCTAACCTAACCTAACCTAACCTAACCTAACCTAACCTAACCTAACCTAACCTAACCTAACCTAACCTAACCTAACCTAACCTAACCTAACCTAACCTAACCTAACCTAACCTAACCTAACCTAACCTAACCTAACCTAACCTAACCTAACCTAACCTAACCTAACCAACCCCGGCGCCTTGCTTGTCACTGCTCTCAGGAGTAGTCAGAGACAAGGCGTCGGGGCACACAGAAAATTCTTTTATTGTAATTCTTGACCTAGTCACTACTTTAGTTATGACTAAACCAATATCAGAAAATTTTTATTATATAATATATTCAATTTCATGTTTTTAACCTTAGACTATTTTATCAAAGGACAATTCTAATTTGTATATTTCTAATTCTTATTTTTATTAAAGGACTATTTTATAACAAATGACCAAAGGTCGCCACATAATTAACAGTGGCGGAATCCTTGCAAAAAAAAAAAAAAAAAAAAAAAAAAAAAACCTAACCTAACCTAACCTAACCTAACCTAACCTAACCTAACCTAACCTAACCTAACCTAACCTAACCTAACCTAACCTAACCTAACCTAACCTAACCTAACCTAACCTAACCTAACCTAACCTAACCTAACCTAACCTAACCTAACCTAACCTAACCTAACCTAACCTAACCTAACCTAACCTAACCTAACCTAACCTAACCTAACCTAACCTAACCTAACCTAACCTAACCTAACCTAACCTAACCTAACCTAACCTAACCTAACCTTTTTTTTTTTTTTTTTTTTTTTTTTTGACGGAGTGGAGAATGCATTTACGCATCCCCCTGGGGTAAAACTCCAGGGGGTATGTGGGACTCGCCGCTCTCAACCCTCTTTACTAGAAAGAGGGGGGAGAGACTGGCCCTACCCACTAAACTCCACTCCGGCGGTTCCCTCTGGGCCGGTTTGGTGTAGGGGCACCCTGGGATCGCTAGGCATTCTACCAGAGTGCCCCCCCGGCAACCCCGGCTTGCGCCGGGGTACCCGCCTGGAAGGGGGGGGGGCTCACAGTATTAGTGAGCTCCCCTCAGGCGGTGGGACCAACCGCAGGTCCCTTAGGGGCCGAGGCGGACAAAGTGTCGACGCCTTCGACCCCTCCTCGTCTGGCGTTGAGGGAGCGCGTCGGCCGCAGCCTCCCGCTCCCTCTCCGCCGCCTCCTTCCGCGACATGACCTCTTCGCAGAAGGAGGCGACCGCCTCCCAGTGGCTCTCGCTGCTCAGCATCTTCGCGATGACGCTGTGCAGCGAGAGATCCACCAAACCCGTCTCCGCCACGAGTGCCGCTCTCTCTACGGCCCAGCGGCTGCACACCTCCAAAGTGTGCTGGGCCGTGTCGTCATTCGCGCCGCACTCGTGGCAACGGGTGTCCGGCTCCCTCCCTATCATGCACAGGTAGTGTCCGAAGCAGCCGTGTCCGGACACCACCTGCGCCAGCCGGAAGGTTGGAACCCCCCCTTCGCGGTCCAACCACTCTTCCATCACGGGGAGGATGGCCCCTATAGTCCTCGTGCCGTAATGGCTGTTTTCCAGGGCCATCCTCCACCGCTCCCTCAGTCTATCTTGGGCCTCCCGGGCCGCCCTCCTCAACCTAACCTAACCTAACCTAACCTAACCTAACCTAACCTAACCTAACCTAACCTAACCTAACCTAACCTAACCTAACCTAACCTAACCTAACCTAACCTAACCTTTTTTTTTTTTTTTTTTTTTTTTTTTTGACGAAGTGGAGAATGCATTTACGCATCCCCCTGGGATAAAACTCCAGGGGGTATGTGGGACTCGCCGCTCTCATCCCTCTTTACAAGAAAGAGGGAAATCGAGAGCCTGGCCCTACCCACTAAACTCCACTCCGGCGGTTCCCTCTGGGCCGGTTTGGTGTGGGGGCACCCTGGGGTCGCAAGAGCATTCTACCAGTGTGCCCCCCCGGCAATCGCGGCTTGCGCCGAACCCGCTGTGGGACCAACCGCTGGTCCCTTCGGGGGCCGAGGCGGACACGTGTCAATAGACACTATGTCAATAAGACCCGTCTCACTCGGGCGCCTTCGGTCCCCTACCCTCCGTTTGAGGCTTCCCTCAAAAAACCGGTCTGGCCTGACTTAAAGTCAGGATCCAGACTTAAGGGGCCGGGGCGGACATGTGTCATGGACACGATGTCAATAACCCGACCGCCATGGGTGCAGCTTCGTCCACGGCCCAGCGGACGCCGATCTCCGGTGGGTCCGTGTCCTCCGCGCGACTCCGCGGCGGCGAGCGCCTTCGGTCCCCCTCCTCTAGCGCTGAGGAGGCGGATAGGCCGCAGCCTCCCGCCTCCCCACCGCAAGAAGGCCCTCAAAATCCCATCTGCCACGAGTGCAGCCCCGTCCACGGCCCAACGGCCCACCTCCCTCATTGAGGTTATGCTGGGTCCGTGTCCTACGGCGGCACTCGTGGCAACGGGTGTCGGTCCCCCAATCCCGTTGCCAGTGGCAACGGGAGTCCCTCGTCGCGCACACCCACTCAGAGCGGGTGCGCGCCCCGTCTGGGGCCTGACAGGTCAGGACCCAGACGACCATCTGTGCCAGATTATTCGCCGTTGGCCAGCAAGATCTCCTAAGAGAAGTTACTGACCAACGCCCAGGGTGCACCGGCCCTTGCCACTGCCTTTCCACCGGATCCCTGATATCAAGTGGAACGGCAGCAGCGCGGGCAAACGAGGAGGTTATCTGGCATAGCACCCCAACCTAACCTAACCTAACCTTTTTTTTTTTTTTTTTTTTTTTGATGACGAAGTGGAGAATGCATTTACGCATCCCCCTGGGATAAAACTCCAGGGGGTATGTGGGACTCGCCGCTCTCATCCCTCTTTACAAGAAAGAGGGAAATCGAGAGCCTGGCCCTACCCACTAAACTCCACTCCGGCGGTTCCCTCTGGGCCGGTTTGGTGTGGGGGCACCCTGGGGTCGCAGAGCATTCTACCAGAGTGCCCCCCCGGCAATCTCGGCTTGCGCCGTACCCTCTGTGGGACCAACCGCTGGTCCCTTTAAGGACCGAGGCGGACACGTGTCATGGACACTATGTCAATAAGACCCGTCTCTCACTCGGGTGCCTTCGGTCCCTACCCTCCGGTTGAGGTTTCCCTCAAAAACTGTCTGGCCTGACAAGTCAGGATCCAGACTTAAGGGGCCGGGGCGGACATGTGTCATGGACACGATGTCAATAACCCGACCGCCATGGGTGCAGCTTCGTCCACGGCCCAGCATAGCACCCCTCTGGTGCACTGGACCGTGTCCTCCGCGCGACTCCGCGGCGGCGGGCGCCTTCGGTCCCCCTCCTCTGGCGCCGAGGCGCGTTCGGCCGCAGCCTCCCGCTACCTCACCTCGGCGCAAGAAGGCCCTCGAAATCCCGTCTGCCACGGGCGCCGCTCCATACACGGCCCAACGGCTTACCGTTTCCTCTAGTGCGCTGGGTTAACCGTGTCCTCCGAGCGGCACCCGTGGCGACGGGCGTCCCCACTTCCTCCCCTTGGGAGGTCCCCCGATCCCGCTGCCAGTGGCAACGGGAGTCCCTCGTCGCACACACCCACGTAAAGTGGGTGTGCGCCCCGTCTGGGGCCTGACAGGTCAGGACCCAGACGACCATCTGTGCCAGATTATTCGCCGTTGGCCAGCAAGATCCCATAAAGAGAAGTTACTGACCAACGCCCAGGGTGCACCGGCCCTTGCCACTGCCTTTCCACCGGACTCAGGGTATCAAGTGGAACGGCAGCAGCGCGGGCAACGAGGAGGTTATCTGGCATCGCACCCCAACCTAACCTAACCTAACCTAACCTAACCTAACCTAACCTAACCTAACCTAACCTAACCTAACCTAACCTAACCTAACCTAACCTAACCTAACCTAACCTAACCTAACCTAACCTAACCTAACCTAACCTAACCTAACCTAACCTAACCTAACCTAACCTAACCTAACCTAACCTAACCTAACCTAACCTAACCTAACCTAACCTAACCTAACCTAACCTAACCTAACCTAACCTAACCTAACCTAACCTAACCTAACCTAACCTAACCTAACCTAACCTAACCTAACCTAACCTAACCTAACCTAACCTAACCTAACCTAACCTAACCTTTTTTTTTTTTTTTTTTTTTTGATGACGAAGTGGAGAATGCATTTACGCATCCCCCTGGGATAAAACTCCAGGGGGTATGTGGGACTCGCCGCTCTCATCCCTCTTTGCAAGAAAGAGGGAAATCGAGAGCCTGGCCCTACCCACTAAACTCCACTCCGGCGGTTCCCTCTGGGCCGGTTTGGTGTGGGGGCACCCTGGGGTCGCAGAGCATTCTACCAGAGTGCCCCCCCGGCAATCTCGGCTTGCGCCGTACCCTCTGTGGGACCAACCGCTGGTCCCTTTAAGGACCGAGGCGGACACGTGTCATAGACACTATGTCAATAAGACCCGTCTCTCACTCGGGTGCCTTCGGTCCCTACCCTCCGGTTGAGGTTTCCCTCAAAAACTGTCTGGCCTGACAAGTCAGGATCCAGACTTAAGGGGCCGGGGCGGACACGTGTCAAGACACGGTGTCAATACCCGACCGCCATGGGTGCAGCTTCGTCCACGGCCCAGCATAGCACCCCTCTGGTGCACTGGACCGTGTCCTCCGCGCGACTCCGCGGCGGCGGGCGCCTTCGGTCCCCCTCCTCTGGCGCCGAGGCGCGTTCGGCCGCAGCCTCCCGCTACCTCACCTCGGCGCAAGAAGGCCCTCGAAATCCCGTCCGCCACGGGCGCCGCTCCATACACGGCCCAACGGCTTACCGTTTCCTCTAGTGCGCTGGGTTAACCGTGTCCTCCGAGCGGCACCCGTGGCGACGGGCGTCCCCACTTCCTCCCCGCGGGAGGTCCCCCAATCCCGTTGCCAGTGGCAACGGGAGTCCCTCGTCGCGCACACCCACTCAGAGTGGGTGCGCGCCCCGTCTGGGGCCTGACAGGTCAGGACCCAGACGACCCTCTGTGCCAGATTATTCGCCGTTGGCCAGCAAGATCTCCTAAGAGAAGTTACTGACCAACGCCCAGGGTGCACCGGCCCTTGCCACTGTCTTTCCACCGGATCCCTGATATCAGGTGGAACGGCAGCAGCGCGGGCAAACGAGGAGGTTATCTGGCATAGCACCCCAACCTAACCTAACCTAACCTAACCTAACCTAACCTAACCTAACCTAACCTAACCTAACCTAACCTAACCTAACCTAACCTAACCTAACCTAACCTAACCTAACCTAACCTAACCTAACCTAACCTAACCTAACCTAACCTAACCTAACCTAACCTAACCTAACCTAACCTAACCTAACCTAACCTAACCTAACCTAACCTAACCTAACCTAACCTAACCTAACCTAACCTAACCTAACCTAACCTAACCTAACCTAACCTAACCTAACCTAACCTAACCTAACCTAACCTAACCTAACCTAACCTAACCTAACCTAACCTAACCTAACCTAACCTAACCTAACCTAACCTAACCTAACCTAACCTAACCTAACCTAACCTAACCTAACCTAACCTAACCTAACCTAACCTAACCCGAAATCTTACAGGCCAATCGGTCTATTACCTGTTCTCGGTAAGGTCCTGGAGAAAATGGTAGTAACGAGGCTCCAGTGGCACCTGGTGCCGAGACTGAGTACTCGCCAGTACGGTTTTATGCCCCAGAGAAGCACCGAGGACTCCCTCTATACCCTAGTGAACCAAGTCAAAGCTGAAATAAAGCTAAAAAAGATGGTTCTACTCGTCTCGCTGGATATAGAGGGAGCCTTTGATAGTGCATGGTGGCCGGCTATTAGGGTCAGACTGGCTGAGGAAAAGTGTCCGGCAAACACCAGGAGGCTACTGGATAGTTACCTAGACGGCAGATGTGTAAGGTTGAGGTACGCCGGGGCAGAACACCAGAGAGAAACCCAAAAGGGATGTGTTCAGGGGTCAATAGGTGGGCCGATCCTCTGGAACATCCTCCTGGATCCCCTTCTTGGGGGATTGCATCGGCGGGGCGTCAACTGCCAGGCTTTTGCGGATGACGTCGTCCTATTCTTCGCTGAGGACACAGCGCTTGAGCTGCAGCGACGTGCCAATGCCGCGCTCGGTTTTGTTCATGGGTGGGGTGTCCAGAACAAACTCAGATTCGCGCCACAAAAGACCTGCGCAATGCTGTTGACAAACAAGCTGAAGCATGACACCCCTCTGCTGAGCATGGCGGGGGTCGGCATTGGCATGTCCCGCGAAATGAAGATCCTGGGCCTCACTATAGACGACAAGCTGACCTTCAACACCCACGTCGGCAACGTCTGTACGAAGGCCCTAAACATCGCAAAGCAACTCACGAGGGCGGCGAAGATAGGCTGGGGGTTACACCCGGACGTCCTCCGCGTCATATACACGGCGACTGTCGAGCCCGTCATCACCTACGCTGCAGCAGCATGGGCACCTGCCGCGGAGAAGCTGGGCATCCAAAAGCTCCTGAACGCCGTGCAAAGAGGTTTCGCTCAGAAGATCTGTAAGTCGTACCGCACTGTCTCCCTAAACTCGGCCCTGCTACTGGCCGGGTTACTGCCCCTGGATCTCCGCATCCAAGAAATGGCAGCACTCTACGAAGCGCGTAAGGGGCACACTCGGCTAGTGCTGGGGGATCGGGAGGTTGAGCGTGTGGTGGGATTTGCAGAGCTTCCACATCCGGCTCTGCGTATGGACATGAGATTCACGAATCTCGATGACCAAAGCCTGGTAGACCAACACAATGTGCAGGCGCTCCGTATTTTCACCGACGGTAGCAAGCTACAGGGCAAGGTCGGCGCCGCGCTGTCTCTGTGGGACAGCCGAGCCGAAATTGGATGCCGAAAACTGAGCTTACCAGCGTACTGCACAGTCTACCAGGCTGAACTCTTGGCCATATGCAGGGCTTCAAGCGAAATCCTCAAGCGCGGCGAGGGCAGCTGCGGAATCTACAGCGACTCGAGGGCGGCGCTGCAGACGGTCACAAACCCGGGGTCCCTGCATCCACTCGCGCTGGAGGCGCGCCGCAACCTCAGCGAGGCTTTGACCCGGGGCAAAGATGTAACTTTGTTCTGGATCAAAGCCCACGCCGGTATCGATGGCAACGAGCGCGCCGACTACCTGGCAAAGGAAGCAGCACTTTCGAGCCGGAGGAAGCCTGACTATGATCTGTGTCCCATTTCATTTGTCAGGCAGGATCTTAGAAATCGTGCACTTGGCGAATGGAATCGGAGATATAGATCTGGGGAGACGGCCTCCGTCACGAAGGTGTTCTTCCCAGACGCGATAGCAGCACACAGACTGGTGCGGAAAATCCAACCGCAGGGCGTAATAACGCAAATTCTTACGGGCCATGGAGGGTTCTCCCAATACTTGAATCGATTCAAGTGTCGGGAGAGCCCTTCATGTATCTGCGATCCTGCGGTGGAAGAAGGGGTGCTGCACATAATTTTTGAGTGCCCAGTTTTCTGCATCCCTAGGCAAGAACTAGAGCAAAAAATAGGGGTGAAAATCGAGGAAAAGGAAGCGCATATCATAATCGCCAACAAAAAGACAAGACGGCAGTTCCTCGATTTTGCAGAAACAATATGCAAAACAGTGATAGAGAGAAACAAGTAAGCTCAACTTCATTGTTTCTCCCTATTACTAACCTAATAAACTTAATTTTAACAATTTTTACAACCTCAAGGCAATAAAAAAGGCAAAAAAGTAACATGAAATCAAAGTCTCTTGTTATGCAAGAGGATAAAGGACTAATTTAAAAAAAAAAAAAAAAAAAAAAAAAAAAAAAAAACCTAACCTAACCTAACCTAACCTAACCTAACCTAACCTAACCTAACCTAACCTAACCTAACCTAACCTAACCTAACCTAACCTAACCTAACCTAACCTAACCTAACCTAACCTAACCTAACCTAACCTAACCTAACCTAACCTAACCTAACCTAACCTAACCTAACCTAACCTAACCTAACCTAACCTAACCTAACCTAACCTAACCTAACCTAACCTAACCTAACCTAACCTAACCTAACCTAACCTAACCTAACCTAACCTAACCTAACCTAACCTAACCTAACCTAACCTAACCTAACCTAACCTAACCTAACCTAACCTAACCTAACCTAACCTAACCTAACCTAACCTAACCTAACCTAACCTAACCTAACCTAACCTAACCTAACCTAACCTAACCTAACCTAACCTAACCTAACCTAACCTAACCTAACCTAACCTAACCTAACCTAACCTAACCTAACCTAACCTAACCTAACCTAACCTAACCTAACCTAACCTAACCTAACCTAACCTAACCTAACCTAACCTAACCTAACCTAACCTAACCTAACCTAACCTAACCTAACCTAACCTAACCTAACCTAACCTAACCTAACCTAACCTAACCTAACCTAACCTAACCTAACCTAACCTAACCTAACCTAACCTAACCTAACCTAACCTAACCTAACCTAACCTAACCTAACCTAACCTAACCTAACCTAACCTAACCTAACCTAACCTAACCTAACCTAACCTAACCTAACCTAACCTAACCTAACCTAACCTAACCTAACCTAACCTAACCTAACCTAACCTAACCTAACCTAACCTAACCTAACCTAACCTAACCTAACCTAACCTAACCTAACCTAACCTAACCTAACCTAACCTAACCTAACCTAACCTAACCTAACCTAACCTAACCTAACCTAACCTAACCTAACCTAACCTAACCTAACCTAACCTAACCTAACCTAACCTAACCTAACCTAACCTAACCTAACCTAACCTAACCTAACCTAACCTAACCTAACCTAACCTAACCTAACCTAACCTAACCTAACCTAACCTAACCTAACCTAACCTAACCTAACCTAACCTAACCTAACCTAACCTAACCTAACCTAACCTAACCTAACCTAACCGTGTGTATAATATAAATAGATAAGATAGAATAAGGGTTATAGTAATAAAAACTAAAATGTAACCAAGATTAAGAAGAACATCCTTGTGTTAATGTATAAGAAATAGATGAAGATTAAGAAGCAAATGCTAAAAGATGTAATGTAGAGTAAGAAGTTCCTTGTAATTAGATAAGCCCAATATGAAACTGTGAAATAAAAAACTGACCACGTGTGTGTAAGCTTAAAACCTAATAAAGAAATAAGACTAGCTAGAGAGATTAGGGAAGTAGCGACTGGGAATCCCACCCAGAGAGACTGAAAGGTGATGGATGTGAGAAAGAACCGGTATGAAGAATGAAAGTACGAGAGGCATGAAAGACTGAACTGGAAAGAAAGAGTTAGAATAATATAGTCTCCGATCATGTTGGAGGTAGAAGCAAAAAAAAAAAAAAAAAAAAAAAAAAAAAAAAAAAAAAAAAAAAACCTAACCTAACCTAACCTAACCTAACCTAACCTAACCTAACCTAACCTAACCTAACCTAACCTAACCTAACCTAACCTAACCTAACCTAACCTAACCTAACCTAACCTAACCTAACCTAACCTAACCTAACCTAACCTAACCTAACCTAACCTAACCTAACCTAACCTAACCTAACCTAACCTAACCTAACCTAACCTAACCTAACCTAACCTAACCTAACCTAACCTAACCTAACCTAACCTAACCTAACCTAACCTAACCTAACCTAACCTAACCTAACCTAACCTAACCTAACCTAACCTAACCTAACCTAACCTAACCTAACCTAACCTAACCTAACCTAACCTAACCTAACCTAACCTAACCTAACCTAACCTAACCTAACCTAACCTAACCTAACCTAACCTAACCTAACCTAACCTAACCTAACCTAACCTAACCTAACCTAACCTAACCTAACCTAACCTAACCTAACCTAACCTAACCTAACCTAACCTAACCTAACCTAACCTAACCTAACCTAACCTAACCTAACCTAACCTAACCTAACCTAACCTAACCTAACCTAACCTAACCTAACCTAACCTAACCTAACCTAACCTAACCTAACCTAACCTAACCTAACCTAACCTAACCTAACCTAACCTAACCTAACCTAACCTAACCTAACCTAACCTAACCTAACCTAACCTAACCTAACCTAACCTAACCTAACCTAACCTAACCTAACCTAACCTAACCTAACCTAACCTAACCTAACCTAACCTAACCTAACCTAACCTAACCTAACCTAACCTAACCTAACCTAACCTAACCTAACCTAACCTAACCTAACCTAACCTAACCTAACCTAACCTAACCTAACCTAACCTAACCTAACCTGGGGCACGCCCCAAGAGTGATCGAGTACGTCCCCGTCGTGTGCCCTGGACCCCAACGTGACCACCGTAACGGAGTGGCACGTTGGGTGACCGAACCTCGATTGCGCATCTTGGGTGCAACTTGCGATTTTGCGATTCTATGCGATCTAACAGTATGTCTTCTTCTCCAGTGCTTGGAGAAAGTGGGTCTGATGCTGCCCTTGTCAGGGCGGCTTCGGACGGGCCCGATGCTGCCCTTGTCAGGGCGGCTTCGGGTGGGTCTGGGGCTGCCCTTGTCAGGGCGGCTCCGGACGAGTCTGGGGCTGCCCTTGTCAGGGCGGCCTCGGGCGGGTCTGGGGCTGCCCTTGTCAGGGCGGCTCCGGACGGGCCTGATGCTGCCCTTGTCAGGGCGGCGTCGGGCGGGTCCGGGGCTGCCCTTTTCAGGGCGGCCTCGGGCGGGTCTGGGGCTGCCCTTGTCAGGGCGGCCTCGGGCGGGTCTGGTGCCGACCTTCGCGGGGCGACATCGGACGGTGGGTCCGGCTCTGCCCTTCAGGCCGAGTCGGACGGCATTTTTGTGAGACCCGGAGGCCCATCTCCGGTCCTCAGGGAGGTGTCGGTACGGCTGCAGCGCACCGACCTCGAGAGGGTTGCCCGTGAGCTGTCGGAATCCGACGGCAGCACGGGCACCCTCATGGAGGTGAGCTCGCGCTCCCCCACGCCCTCGCCTAGCCGGTTCTGGCGCAAGCGCCTCGCCGAGTCCGACGCTGAGAGCGAGGGCTCGGCGGGGCGATGCGGGGGACCGGCCACCAGCAAACGTGGTCGCGGCCGTCCCCTGACGACAGGCCAGTACGTCGGCCTCGCCAAGGCGAAGGCCGACCTTAAAAAGGCGAAAGAGCGGGAGCTGGAGCTCCAGGCCGAGGAGGAGATGGCCGAGGAGCTCCGGCGACATGAGGAGGGGAGAGCCTCGTTCAGACGGGACTCTGCCCTCCGCTCACCGCCACCAGTGGTGGCGCCGGTGCCGTCGTCGGCTGCTCACGACCTTCGGGCTGAGCAGCTGACCAGCTCCATAGAGGCGGCGGTCGAGACCATTCGGATGATAGCCCAAAAGTCTTCCAGGCTGAAGGGCCAATTCGTCCAGGGTCTCAGGGCCGCCGCAACCTCCATTTTGGAGAATGCGCGAGAGCTCAAAGCCCGCACGGAGTCGGACGAAGTCGTCCGACTTCAAGGCGAGCTAAGAGCTCTGCGGGCGGAAATGGAGGGGCTGAAGAAGCTGCAGGCGAGCTCCGTTCCAGCCATGACACGGGATGAGATCCTGTTCATGGTGGACGCTCGCCTGGACGGGATTGCGGACCGCCTCCTGCCGGAGCCGCGATTGCGTCCGCCGCTGGCGGCTGACGCACGCGGCGCCACCGTCCGCCCCGCCGGCCCCTCCGTCCGCGCCGCCGACCCTGCCGTCCGCCGCGCCGGCCCTTCCGTCCGCGCTGCTGACCCTGCCGTCCGCCCGGCCAGCCCCCCCGCTATGGCCGGCCCGGCCGTCGTTCGCCCGAGTAGGCCCCCTCCTGTCCGCTCCCCGACCGTTCTTCCCGCTGCGGCCCCTCCTGCCTCCGGCTCCGCCGCGCCCCCGGCTGACGCCGGCGGCGCCGGTGGGAGCGTTGGGGCGGGAAGGAGGCGAGGGAGGAGGAGCGCTGCGGCAGCGGAGGCACAGGCCTCCCGGCGGGGGTGCCCCCCAGCCTCCTCTCCCCCTCAACAGACGGAGGCGTGGAATGTGGTGGCTGGCCGTCCTAAAAGGACACCAGCCCCACCAAAGGCGACGCCGGCCCCCTCCCAGGCCGCCCGTGGGAAAAAGAAGAAGAGCGCCAAGAAGCTCCGCGCCCCCCGCACCGCTGCCGTGGTCCTCACTCTGCAGAGTGAGGCGGTGGAGAGGGGGGTGACGTACGCGGCCGTCCTGACCGAGGCTGAAAGGTCAATCGACCTTAAAGGCCTCGGGATTGACGGCCTGCGATTCCGCACCGCGGCCACGGGCGGAAAAATCCTGGAGGTGGCTGGCGCCGAAAGGGGCCAAAAGGCGGATGCCCTCGCCGAGAGGCTGAGGGGGGCCCTAGGGGACGGGGTACGCGTCGCCAGGCCCGAAAGGTGCGTAGAAATGCGCATCACCGGCCTGAGCGACGCGAACACGCCGGAGAGGGTAGCGGCAATGGTGGCGGAGGTCGGAGACTGCGCCGCCACCAACGTAAAGGTGGGGGCGGTCTTCCGGCCACCTGGGCGCGAGGGCGCCGTGTGGGTTAAGTGCCCCATTGCGGCTGCACGGAGGGTGACGGATGGCCGTCGCCTGACCGTGGGGTGGACTCAAGTCCGAGCCACCCTCCTCGCGCCCAGGCCGCAGCGGTGCTTCCGCTGCCTCGAGCCGGGACATGTGGGGGCAAAGTGCGCGTGCACTGCGGATCGCAGCGGACTGTGTTTCCGCTGCGGCCAGCCCGGCCACAAGTCCGCGGTGTGCGCGGCTGAGCCTCACTGCCCGGCGTGTGCGGCGAAAGGGGCGGCGGCTGCCCACCGCCTTGGCACCAAAGGCTGCCAGGCTGGACCCCAGAAAGGGGGGAGCGGCCGAGGCCGCGGACGGAAGGCGGATGGCGGCAATGGGCCACCACCGCCTGTAGCACCGCAAGTGCCAGTGCCAGAGGAGGAGATGGACACCGCCCAAGTGTAGATGGCCAACACCAGAATACTGCAGGCCAACGTCAACCACTGTGCAGCGGCTCAGGACTTATTGCTCCAGACCGCGGCGCAGTGGCAGGCGACACTGGCCGTTGTCGCTGAACCGTACTGCGTTCGCGCCCGGGACGACTGGGTCGGCGATCGCGACGGTTCGGTGGCAATTGTCTCCCGGTGCGGCGCTCTGTCTAACAACAGAGTGCTCAGAGGACACGGCTGTGTCCTCGTCGTGCTGGGAGACATTGCAGTGTGTGGGGTGTACTTTTCACCCAACAGAAGCCTCGCCGACTTCGAGCAATGGCTCGTGGAAGTCGGGGCAATGTTGGCTGATGTACACCCCACCCCCGTGGTCGTTGCCGGGGATTTCAACGCCAAATCCAGAGCGTGGGGAAATCCGGCAACTGACCCGCGGGGAGAGGTGTTGGAGGAGTGGGCGGTGTCCACTGGGCTGGTGCTGCTCAACCGGGGGGCGGTGCAGACATGCGTGCGGTCCCAGGGCGGATCCATAGTGGATCTGTCCTTCGCTAGTCCCGCTCTGGCAAACCGCGCGCATGGCTGGAGAGTCGCCGAGGGGGTCGAGGCCTTGTCGGACCACAGGTACGTGTGGTTCGGCATCGCTGCGGCCCCCACCGGTGCTCCGGCAGACCTGAGCCGTCCCCTGGTGGGGGAGGGTCCGCGATGGCGGCTCGCCACCCTGGACAGGGACGTGGCCAGGGAGGCGGCCATCGTGGAGCGATGGGTCGCTGGGTCAAGCGACGAGGCTCCGGACGTAGACGCGAGGGCGGACCGCCTGGCGGGGGCGCTGACTCGCGTCTGCGACGCCGCGATGCGGCGGAGAGGTCCTGCTCCCCCGCGAGGGCGGGTGTACTGGTGGCAACCCCACCTTGCGGAGCTGCGTACTGCGTGCCACGCAGCCCAGCGGACCTACACCCGCTACCGCAGGAGGCGGGGCAGAGACCTCGCCCAGGAGGAGGAGCACCTCGTCGCTTACCGAGCGGCCCGAGCCGCGCTCGGTGCGGGGATCAGGGCTGCCAAGGAGGCGGCCTGGGTCGAGTGGCTGGAGAGCCTCGACCGGGACCCGTGGGGGCGTCCGTATAAGGTGGTATGCGAAAAGCTGAAGCCTTGGGCGCCCCCCCTCACCCGGTCACTCGAACCGGCCTTCGCCGAATTGGTAGTCCGCACCCTGTTCCCCGTACAGGAGGAGGAGTGGGCGCCGCCGCGAATGGCGGCGTTGCCGGCGCCGGTGGGGGACGGGGATGTCCCGCCCGTGTCCGAAGCCGAGTTAGGGGTAGCGGTTCTTAAGATGAAACTTAAGAACCGCGCCCCGGGTCCGGACGGCGTCCCTGGGCGGGTCATCGCCGCCGTGATGCCGGCGTTCGAGGAGGAGGCGCTGTCTCTGATGACGGAGTCGTTGGCGTCGGGAAGGGTCCCGCGACGGTGGAAAGAGGGCCGGCTCGTGCTGCTCCGGAAGCACGGGCGGCCGATGGAGTCTCCATCGGCCTACCGGCCAATCGTCTTGCTGGACGAGACGTGCAAGCTTTTTGAGCGGGTGCTCGCTGTGCGTCTCGTCCGCCACCTGGAGGGGGCGGGGCCCAACCTCAGCGACGGCCAATTTGGCTTCCGTCGCGGGAGGTCGACGTTGGACGCCATCTCCCGTCTCAGAGACAGCGTCGTCAGAGTGACGGGCCGGGGAGAGGTGTTGTTGGCTGTCTCGTTGGACATCTCCAACGCCTTCAACACCCTCCCCTGGCAGGCGATAACGGAGGCACTGGGGTACCACAACGTCCCGTGGTACCTCAGGCGAGTCCTTGCGGACTACTTCGTTGACCGGGCCGTGTATTACCCGTCCCGGTCGGAAGTGGTCCGCAGGGACATGTCTCGCGGTGTTCCACAGGGGTCAGTCCTCGGGCCACTCCTGTGGAACATCGGGTACGACTGGGTCCTGCGCGGTACAACCCTTCGTGGAGTCGGCGTACTATGTTACGCCGACGACACCCTGGTCACCGCGCAAGGACCCACATTTCGGGACGCGAAGGCCCTCGCTACAGCGGGAGTAGCGCAGGTCGTGCGCCGCATCAGGGCACTCGGGCTCACGGTCGCTTTGGAGAAGTCCGAGGCCATTTACTTCCATGGGCCTCGGATGCGACCTCCTCGGGACTCCCAAATCACCGTCGGTGGCGCCTCCATCGGTGTCGGGGAGACCATGAAGTACCTGGGATTGGTCCTCGACAGTCGATGGAGTTTCCGCGAGCACTTCCGGCAGCTGGCGCCAAAGTTGGTGTCGTATGCCGGGAGGCTCGCGAAGTTGCTGCCTAACCGCGGTGGTCCCGGGAGCGCTTGTCGCCGCCTCTACGATGGTGTGGTGCGCTCCAAGGCTTTGTATGGAGCGCCCATATGGGCGAAAGCCGCCCTCTGCGCTAGCAACACCGCCCTGTTGCGTCGCCCGCAACGGGTGATAGCGCAGAGGGCTGCAAGAGCGTACCACACCGTCTCTTACGAGGCGGCGTGCCTATTGGCGGCGAGCCTGCCCTGGGACCTCGAGGCGGGAGTCCTCGAGGCGGTGTATGAGCGGAGTGCCCTGATGCGGAGCAATGGAGGGTGGCCCACCCCGGCGGAGATCGTACGTTGGAGGCAGGAGGCTCGCGACGATCTCTTCCGTAGGTGGGCCCTGAGGTTGGAGGACCCCTCTGCGAGTCGGAGACTCGTAGAGGCGGTCCGGCCGGTCCTGCGGCCATGGGTGGAGCGGGCGCACGGGACCCCGACCTATCACCTGACCCAACTCCTCACAGGTCACGGCTGTTTTGCCAGATACCTGTGGGAGGTGGTAGGGATAGAGTCGGGCCCCGAGTGCCGGTACTGCGCGTCCAATGCGGAGGATACGGCAGAGCACACGCTGGCCGTGTGCTCCGCCTGGAGCGCGCAGCGGACCTCCCTCGTGGCCGTTGTTGGGGCCGACCTGTCGCTGCCGGCCATTATCCCGAAAATGGTCGGCAGCCAAGAGAGCTGGGCCGCCATCGCCGCGTTTGCGGGCGAGGTGATGGCGGCCAAAAGAGAGGAGTTGCGGGAGCGGGAGCGTGCTGGTCTCACGCTCCCGCCCCGCCGTCGTGCGATTAGGGGGCGCCGCCGCGCGGAGTATGCGCGCGCCCCCGACTAGAGCGGCCGTGGGCGGAGGGTCGGGGGACCCGCCGCCCACTTTCACGGCGAGCCGGAAGGCGCCCCCACGTGTTCCGGGGTGCCTTCCAGCAAAACATAGAGTGCCCGCGCGCTCGCTCACGGCCTCCTCTGAATGCAGAGGAGCCCCGTAGGGCGATGCGTCGCGGGCCAGTAGACGCTGCGGCGACACAGCGCAGGGGGGCCCGTCTGGCCCCCCCACTATGAGAGTCCCCTCTGGGACACCCTCTCGCCGGGCCACAGTGACTTAACCTCTGGCCTATCCTGTGGCCCGGTAGAGTAGAGGAGGAACACCGCGGGGGTTTAGTGGGTAGTCCAGCCCTCGGGCTGGGAGTCCCACACAAAGGCGCCCTGTTGTCCCCCGACAGCAGGGCGGCGAAGTGCGTAAATGCATTCCCCCGCGTAACCAAAAAAAAAAAAAAAAACCTAACCTAACCTAACCTAACCTAACCTAACCTAACCTAACCTAACCTAACCTAACCTAACCTAACCTAACCTAACCTAACCTAACCTAACCTAACCTAACCTAACCTAACCTAACCTAACCTCGACGAAGTCGTAAGAATGAGTTTACAAAAATTTTATAATTTCGATGTAGTCACAATCATACCGCCATGTAGGAAATAACAACGCCATCTAGTTTTGAAGTGTTGTTAGGCGGTGATTGTGATGCCCCCGACGTGACCAGTTTTCCAGTTTTGACAACGCGGCACCGCGTTGTTAGAAAAAAAAAAAAAAAAAAAAAAAAAAAAAAAAAAAAAAAAAAAAAAAAAAAAAAAAACTTGCGCGGTAAGTCTAGATGCTAGACTATTGAGAGGATTTCGCTCTCTTCGACGGCTCCGACTCCCGATAATTTCTGTCTGATTTAGAATTTGACAGTTAGACAATTGGAATCGCTCAGGATTTGGTGCTGGTCGATCCAAACATTGACTCCTCCCACAAAATCATTCATCATCCATTTTATGACTTGCCCGAAATCTTTGTCCCACGTATTTGAAATCAGAACCCACACAAAATTCGTCGAACACCTTGAAGCTAGTTTAGATTAGAGAATCTGGCGGCACGGATTTCCAATTGGTAAATAATAAAATTATAGGTACTGCCATATGAAATTTATAAGAATATATTAATATTGCTTTTACCGCTAGATGGCGCTACAAGTTGTAGGGTCTAGCAGGCTAAGGAAGGACGTGTGGTCCCTGTGAGGAATAGTTGAATTGGTGAATGTCAATTGTTTGTCCCCTCATAACTTTACTAGTAGTCACCCCAACTCGCAGCCCTCTTTCTTGAACTGTCACAGAGATACTCTCAAAAATGTGTTTTTGAAACATTTTTTTTTCAAACTCGTGTATCTCCTAACCCGTAGCAGCTAAAGCATCGAAACAAAGTCACAACTACGTGGTTTGAGTGGGAGTATATCCTATAATTTTATTGATATTTTATACATGAAAAATAAAAGAAATAAATGTCAATTTATTTTTTGACAGCTCTTTTCAATGGGGTTTTTTTAAAGTACAACTATGAAAAAAAAAAAAAAAAAACTTGCTTTTAGTATTAGCTACTAGCATACAAAAAAACAATTGATTATATTTGGTGCAACATACTGAAAAAATATTCTAGAACCTGGAACTCATGCATTGAACTGGCTTTAGTTCCAGACATCATTGTCATCTAAATAATCTTTAATGTTATAATAATAGCTTTTTTGGCACAAAGTGTGCTTTACACATTTTTTTTTTTTTTTAACCGCGTTTCTGGCAAGCTTATTATATTATCCTCTATCCGGGATCTTATTGTAGAAACGTATACAATGCCCCATAAAGGATGTATTAACCTTTGCCAGCCTGAATTTTGGGAACGAAAGTTTATGTCTATTTCTAGTATTTACATTGTGTTGGCTACCTGCAGTTTTAAAGTTATTGATATTTTTCCTAACGTACATAATATTTTCATAGATACGTACATAATATTTTCATAGATATTCTGACTAGCAACTGTTAGGATGTTAGTTTCTTTAAAGAAATCTTTTAACGAATCTCTATTTCCTAGCTTATATATGAATCACTTCTGCAGGACGAAGATGGTCTCAATGTCTGCTGGCCGTCCCCACATTAGTATACCATAGGACATAATACTATGCAATTCACCAATTCAACTATTCCTCACAGGGGCCAAACGTCCTTCCTTAGCCTGCTAGACCCTTTAGCGTGCTGTTATTATAAAGTGTTTAATTTAATGCAATAAAAAATGTACAGCACCCTTGACCCTTGACGCAATATTTTCAATATGGCGCAATTTATAAAATTCAATATTATTCACGAATTAAGACGCATTTTATATTTTTATTGTTCAAAATTGTCTAAACCTTTGAATGAATAAACATTACCAAGTATATAAAATCGAAGCATGACTGTGCGAATTCAAAATTAATAAGACTTTGTCAATATGAACGCAATAAACTAAGGCCTTTGCATCTACGTAATGAGATTATTTATACAGCGTATCGACTTAGAGGCACTTACCGTTCACACTTGTCCAATATTGCTACATCAAAGCCTCTGAGAAAAACTTACAGAGATAGGGAGTGGGCTTTAAGAAAATCCGTAGCTAATGTGCAAGAAATATCACCCGAGAAGAAAAAACGGAGGACTACGTACAAAAAGAAGTGAGATCCCATCAAAAACATAAATGTACAAAAATCCAAGTCTATTTCTAAAATATAAATAGTGACTTGGCAACAGCACAAATCTGTGATAGTTATAATTTAGTAGATGAATGAATTATTATTACACTTATTGCCGTGATATTGCCAAGACACTATTTACATTTCAGAAATAAATATGTTTAATATTGATACAGTCATTAAATGTTCGTAGGTAACTAATTAGGAAACAATGTATGACAAAGTATTTGAACAGGTTCAGGTTCACACTCACTGAAACGGATACGTGTTTCAATACTGAGTAAAATAATTGACTTGGCTTTACATGGACATCTTACAACTTTTTACGGTGGAAGCGAGACTAGGATTTTTTTACATTTATGTTTTTGATGGGATATTGTTCACATTCAGCCTTTTGACGCCCACTGCAGGACATAGGCCTCCCTCATGGTTTTCCTAACCATGAGGGGATTTGCCATAATGACCACGCTATGATGATTGTTTACATTACGCGGTGTATTCCCCGTTGGACCTACTGCATCTAAGGATTGTATGGCAAAGAATGGAAATTCTAGAATATTGTAGATTAAAAATATAACTCTATGCATTGGAAAAATATGATGGTACCATAGGGTAATCAGGCAAGGACGTCACAAACACGGCCGTTTCAGCCGTTACAAGACATTTTTTATTTTTGTTTTCCTAAACGTAATTAATAATTTTGGAATCAAATCTCAATCATACAGGATAAGAAATATACGCCTTGAATGTTCGCAATTTGATTGGACATCGAACCCTCGAACCATATATTTTATCAAAAGTATACTCATGTTATTGCAATCACTAAAAATATTAAATTGTGGGAGCGAGACAGCATGCTCCACGTAAGAACAACCTTAAGAGAGCTGGAAAATATCCGTAATAAAAAAGTATAATGCTAAGTAGCATTAAGCTCGGCTATGTGCAAAACTGTGTGTTTAAGATTTTAATATCTAATAATAATAATATTTACAAAGACCTTTAATGGTAAAGGTCTCGAGTTGCTATAACTCATCATTCTTTACTAAAATTGATTAATAAACACAAATAAATTTCAATAAAAAATTGTGGTTTAATCTTTATAAGGAGTCGCAGTTTCTGTGTTACTTCGAATAAAACTATACTTATGCATTTTTAACTTTGAACGTTACTTTGTGTGATTTACTAACTTAACTTTATACCTTCTGTTTGCAATTCTTTTCTGAAATCAGAAATTATTTGAAAATAATACTAAGTAAATACTTAAGTAACGTTCTGTCACGCTTTTTTCTGAGAAATTTGAAGAGACACCACTACAGTTAACTATTTACTTAGCGAAATTCTCAATTCTGAAACTGGTCCTTTGTAAGGTTATTTAACTGATTATGTAGGTACCTACTGTATTTAATTCTTTGTAATAATTTTGACAAATAAAGTTTATACTTATTCTTCTTTCTTATATTTTGTCTTTGACTTTTTTTATATGAGAGAGAGCATTGTCTTCAGCTATACCCACAGAACAGAGAAATGTGTTCTGTGGCTATACCGATGCCTTTCCCATTATTCCCAGCATGCCCTTCCAGGTAAAGGCAAAACAAAAGCACTGGAACAAACAATGACTCTTTAAATGATCCGTTAGAACACACCCATAATAGAAATTGAGGATAACTTTTAGCAAAATATGTTATTCTAAGCTTGGCCATCGGTCGAAGCGTTTCGTGGCTTGTAATTTCAAAAGTACCTACAAACTTTTCATTTGTAGCCTTCCCAAAAACTTCATATATATTAACTCAATTAAAACGTTGAAAGCAAGCAGGAGTGTGATCCTGTGAATAGTGTGAGGAGCTAGTGATCGTTTCGTGGCCGCGAGTCACCGCCATCCATCCAGACCGCCGTCTCAGTGCGACGATGCCGAGCCGCTCTTTCATTTGGTTTGGAGTTCACATCGACGCCGACGACCCGATATCTGTAAGTAAACTCGTTGATTTTATGTCGATATTGTTGACAGGTGATATCACTCAGCGTGGAAACTTATCCAAAACCAAAGAAGGGGCGGGTCAGCTGGTCAATCCTTACATTACCCCATCATTACCCAACCCAACGATACCCTACACTATTATAGTGTAGGCGAGGAAAAAATTAGGTTTATGCTTTTTTTTACATTTTATCCTACCGATTTGTCAGCGTGATTAATATTTATCTGAGGGCACGGCAGTGTCCCCGGCAAGTCGAGCAAAAAAGTGGCACAGCCGTACCATCATTTTCTCGAAGCAGTTCAGGCCATTTTCGACCCCCTATAACTTTGTTAGCGATAAAACTAGAAGCCTGAATTTGCAGTAACCAGGCAGGTATTGTATAAACATAGTATATTTAATAGATAGATAGATAATTTATTTACATAAGTCACACACACGTATACAAAGCATAAACACATCTAATTACAAGAAACAAAGAAAACATAGTACAAAGCAGAAGCACACATGAAGAGCAAAAGCATTTAGATTTTAAATACATGGTACGGTAATGTACCAATTGGTGAAAAGAGATTATTTCACATTTCATTCAATTTGAACCAGTAGTTTAAGAATTATCACTAGTCCAAGTTCCTTAATTTTGTCACTCACTCACTCACTCACTGACTGACTGACCGATCATCAAAATTCTGAGGCACTTTTAGCAGATATAGAAGCTTCAAATTTAGAATACAATCTTAAATCAAGAAAAAACTGAAATATTTTGCGATTTGCCCATAAAAACACAATATATCTCACAAGTAATACACATTACATTAAATTATATTGTTTAGTGCGATTGCCAACTCAGTCTATAATTTTATTTTAAACATAAAAGGTTTTTAATATTTATGATTACTATAAGCTCACTGTTAGGTTAGCTAATTACGTAATAACTTAAGACTGAAGAAGGGACTCAATAAATTAACCGACTTGGTATTACATTTTTTTACGATAGAACAAATGAGTAGCAAGACTTGCTTTTTTACAAGTTATTTTTTAATGGCATATATATACTATTACTACGACTATTATTAGACTTATTTTTTTTTTATTACTTACAATATTTATTTGGTAAATATGTACAACTTATGTTATAATAAATTCACCATAGGCATCGCCAACAGATTAAATAGGTCACATTATAAAAGTCCAACATAAATAACTTACAGCATAAAAAGCAAAGCTATTAAGCAAAGCAACCTTTTTAGTCACTTCGGGCCATATCTGACGCAAATGTCTCCATAACACTGGCTGCATTTATAAAAACATAAATTAATAATTATAAGTAAAAAAAAAAATAATAATAATACATCCACAATTGTTTCGTCCAAAGTAATAAATCAAGATGACGAATAAATTAACTGTCAAACAAACCGCCCCGAGACATACTCGAGCCAAAGGTTCCCATAACGCCGGCAGCGTTACCCCGCTGCACAGCGAGAGAGATCCTCTGCATCAAGTATGCCCCAGAGCGGTAGTCCATGCCGCGGTTCCTCAAGCGACGCCCTACCCTAACTCCTTTATAAAGGCTCTTCCCTGGACTCCCCATACCCCAGTAGTCTCAATAGCTAGAGGCACAAAGAAGTAGCTACTCATTAACGAGCTGTACTTGGAACATTTGTGGCTAGCAGCCGCTTCCGCAGCAGCCCCAGGAGAAATGGCCGTTGAGCCTAAGTGAGACAACCTGAAAACTAGCTAAGATCGATTCCAGAAATCTTAGATTAAAAAAACCCCAGTCTATCATAAAATATATCCAGATCATATTCCTTCCAACATTCATTATAATATGTTTTTAACATTCTATACTATATAGGTATGGGACCATTTTTCCCCATATTGGTTTTACGGAGGGGTAAAAAGATCAAAAAGTAAGAAATTGAATTCATCCTCCTTTGAAAGTAAAATGACAATTTATGCATAAAATAAACTTAGAGAATATCGTGGATCCTATTATTATTGAGAGTTTAGGTCTAGGAAGACTGCTGAATGGTCAGTAATTGTAGATTTTCATAACAATTAAGTATAATAGCTGTGTGAGATGTGTTCAATGGCACGTGATCCAAGTAATTATTAATTCCAGTGGGATAGGTGTGGAGTATTCCCAGCTAGGATATTAGATTAAGGTAACTGTGACAGTTTCTATCTGTGGAACTAGGTTTGATGTCGATGTGTCATCGACTCATCGCCAACAAGAACAATGTTTTTAAACATATTCAGAGAGATAATAACATGCTCAGTTGAGTTTAAAAAACTGTCTGTAGGTACAGTGAAACGAAGGCGATCGATATACAGATAGTAATGCAGTATCTGTACCAATTTTAATTAAAAGAAAATTGGCACATGTTCTTAAATTTTGCAATTTATGTGGCTTTTGACGTAAAAAACTATACCATCGTTTTAATTCCTAACATGTATGAGTGATGCAGGGTGTAATTGTCGAGAACCGGGAGGAGTATTTTTTTATTGAGTTGAGCCAAGGTGTGTCGGCAGGCTGTCAACATTTTTTTAAGCGAGTCACTAGTTTTATTTATGTAGGTACTACATTTTTCCATGTTACACGTACGGACTTTGCTATTTTCACTGAGTCTAAATCTAACAGTTAATATTTTCAGGATCCATATCTTTTTGTTTTTCTAGATCAGATATTCGTTGTAAACACGTGCAGCCGTTGCGCCTTCCATTTTTCATAGGTAAACGGTTCCGTGTGAACAGTAAGCAGTAAGCGCACGTAAGCGTGTTTATTCGCTATGGCAAAATCACGCGCCTGTGAAAATATATTTTTTTGTTTTCTGTGTGAGGTACTCAGATACGAACACTGGTTTTCCTTGTCCGTCGATAGATAGGTCAGTTGTACATATTTAGAAAATAACTAACCTAACGATTTTTTTACAGCCACCGGAGTCTCTAGTGCAGCCCACCCCGGCGCCAACCAGTCAGATCCGGATACAGACAGAGATGGAACACTTTGTGCATCAAAGGTACTCACAGCAGGAGAGCCGGCGCGACTTCCACCAGTCCAGCCTTCTCCTGCAGTACGCGCGGGAACAGCGCACGACTCCGCATACGCTGTGGCTGAGCTTCATGCAGCACATACAGCAGCATAACTTGGAGAACACACTGGCTAATCTGATCGAGTATCTCACCGTAACCACGAACAATAATGACGTCAACGCCAACTACCTTTTTGGGAGTAACGGTGCTACCAACAGCCATCGAAGTTTTCAAGTTGGTAATAATGAAGTCAATGTTGACGCAAATTTGTTACCTAACGCCAGCGTTTGTAGGGAATTTAACGGCGCGGATCCTTTGGCAGATGAACCTAACAGAAACTTGAGTAATGCCTGTGCCGAACAGGCAGAACGAGAAACCACCACCGTAAACTCACGCTGACTTCTTGGAGGTCAAGCAGGTAGCCGAGGAAGCGTTTGAGAAGAAGTTGGAGGAAAAGGAAAGAAATACAAGGGAAGAGGAGAAAAACAAAGAGGTTTTGGGTAATTTTGATGATGTGTTGAATTAAGGCGAAGTACATATATGGAAATGCTTAAAAAGGTTCTAAGCATTATAAATTGATAAATTATTATTTTATTGGTATTATATTACTAATGTGACAGCATATGTGTCTGAATTTGAAACACAATTAACACATTAACGAATAATAAAACAAACTAAATCGGGTATGTATCCTATTTCGGTTAAGAATGAATTAAGAATTAATGTAATTTTTCAGTCTTTATTTCGGACCATATGTCCATCCAGGCAGGCGGTAGGTACAAAAAAAAATTTAAGTTTTTCAAATGAAATTTCTGAAAAAGTTTTTAAAAACTACTTGTTCAACAAAGTAGGGTCAGAGTGTACATTAGTACTTAGATTATAAGCTACTTTTGTCCAGCTCTTGTATGTGTCCGTCAAAAAGAGCCTGTCGGACAGCTCTCTTATTATTGAGTTTCCACACGTAGCAACCCTGTCCATAAATGAGGCAATGAGGAGTCTAACCATGGCATTAAACGTGTTAACACGCGCGCCAGCAAACATGGTTGAGGCACTGCAGTATCTTCTTAACCCCATCAGATGTCTTATTGTTGTACTGTAAGCGAATGCCATCGTGAGTCCTCTGCGTGTAATTTGGTCCAGAGTTGGCACGTGTTATTCGCCTTATGAAAATATATTATTATTCGCCTTAACGTCGTGCTAACATATTTCCTATAATTGACAAGGCACGACGCTGACTTTCCATGTCAGCGTCATCTTTCAACGTCGATTCCAGGATGTGGCCAAGGTATTTGAAAGTTTCGACGATTTTAATGGGTTGGCCCCTCAGCAGCACCCCCGGAACAGAGTCCGGCCCTCACCCCGATCTGAATATCATCATCTCAGTCTTTTTAACGTTATATATGTCGGATAATCTAGTATTATTTAGTTCGAGCGCAGTCTCTTTGATTATATTTTATTAATTATCAGTGTGCACAGTGGCACGGACGATGACCCCCATAATGGCGGGAAATCGTACTACTGATTCATAGAGTATAGGCACAGCTGTTAGCTGTCTGAGCCATCACAGATTAGCACTGGTCAGTTTACACACAAAGGATTACTCATCTCCCGACACGGCCATTCTGACAAAAAGCGCGTTCTCGCGCGTGTTGAACTCTCCTCTCATCAAGCCATAATAAAATCCACTGATACCGATGAGTGAAGTACAATCCAGCTTTAAGGTGTAATAAAGCTCAGAATTCTCAGTATAAAACCACAAATAGCAGGCATGCAAGCATAACGACACACCAGTTAGAGCATAGAAGTTAAACTGTTAAGTTTTCAACATATAAGAGCACATAAGTGAAGCATAGCCGCTTCCGAGTTAAGACTCCAATCAAGTGTCAATTTTCGTCATATAAAACACGCAGTCAGCATAAGAGCTTCCAAGTTTAAACTCAAATCAGATATCAAGTTTTCAATAATCAAAGACATGACATAGCAAATCATAAGAGCTTTCACGTTAAAACTCAATTCAGTTATTAAGTTTTCAGAGAATAAATATCCACTGCAAAGCATAAAAGCTTTCAACAAATTCAACCAAGTTGACGTGGTATTCAAAGTAGATATAAAAGCACAGTGAAACATAGTTGCTTCCAATTAAAACTGAGGTAACGTGTAAATGGTTTCCAACCATTCCAACAATTTAAGTAGCAATCATAATACACAGCGAAGCATTGCCGGCTTCCAAGTTTTAACCCTTTCCACATTTTAAGTAGTAGTCACAGTTCACAGTGAAGCGTTGCCGGCTTCCAACCATTTCAATATCTTAAGAAGTACTCATAAGTAATACAGCGAAGCGTTGCTGGCTTCCAACCGTTTCAGCATGGTAAACAGTTCTCATAAGTCACACAGCGAAGCGTTACCGGCTTCCAACCGTTTCAGCATGTTAGCAGTACTCATAAGTCATACAGCGAAGCGTTACCGGCTTCCAACCGTTTCAGCATGTTAGCAGTACTCATAAGTCATACAGCGAAGCGTTGCTGGCTTCCAACCGTTTCAGCATGGTAAACAGTTCTCATAAGTCACACAGCGAAGCGTTACCGGCTTCCAACCGTTTCAGCATGTTAGCAGTACTCATAAGTCATACAGCGAAGCGTTACAGGCTTCCAACCGTTTCAATATAGTAAGAAGCATTCATAATCACACAGTGAAGCGTTACTGGCTTCCAACAGTTTCAGCTGGGTAAGCAGTAATAATTCATACAGCGAAGCGTTACTGGCTTCCAACAGTGACAAGTAGTAAAATCAGCGAAGTGTTTTTGGCTTCCAACTTTTACAGTGAAGCATTATAAGCTTCCAACTAACACAGTTAGTAAACTCAGCGAAGCGTTACTGGCTTCCAACTGACACAAAACATAGCAAACTAAGTGTCAGATGCAGAAAAAGAAAGTCGATAGCTTTTTCTAAACAACAACAAAGCATATGCGCCTCCTACCAACTTTAAAGAGGCAAAAGATAATAATAATGCAATGTCAAGAAGACAAAAAGTCCAAAAACACAGATTTAATTTTTATTAAATAAAAATTATTTAGATATTTGTTTATCCTCTGTCCACAAAATACATTCGCATATAAAAACATTGAATAAATGATACAAATGTTCCATCTGTGGAAAGACTGGAGCCCAAACTAGATTAAAAGATCCGCATCTTAGGCTTCCAGGCCTTCGGATTGGTATCATATTCGACACGTCACCAGCACCAGTTGCTGTATTTGTATTCTGCTTGTGTTTAAATAAACTTTCTATTATTATTATTGACTTTGGGCAATCACATATTTTAAAGTCTTGCTCCTTCAGTTAAGATGCAATCTTTAGAAGTTTCATTTTCACCAATTCAGAATCTTAATAAGTATTCACCCTTCGGTTAAGTATGAATTCTTAACAAGGCCAATGAATTTTGCATCTCCATTTATGTTAAATATTTAACTGCAAGTTAATTCACAAAACCAAATTAACTAGGTAATCAACTTATAGGTTCACTAACACAAAATAAAGTTAATTATTCAGTAATAGACAAATCTTTTCTTCCTTCTGATTTATGTGGTGCAGCCATAGCACAATAGTCCAATAAATTGTAGATGAGCTTGGTTGGACTGTATCATGTAACAGTACTGAGCTCAATGTTTACGAGAGCTATGGATATTCTTGTCATACTACTATGGCTGGAATGGATACTGTAAATAAAACTAGAACCTGTGATTAGCAGTAGTGAGAAGCACAGTAATAACATCTCCCAATAATAAGGTATTCAGTACTGAACTGAATATCCAAATGCAATAGACCACACATAGTAACACATTTGTTACAGACTGTACCATGTAACATTGTGTAAAATTCAATTAATGTAATATACTATTAGATGTAGAATATCATATTGCAAATCCAATCAGGACAGACTTCACTAAATGAATATTCAAATGGAACAGACTGATACAATGTATCATACTACTACGAACAGACTGTACTTGTCTAATAACATTTTAAATCCAATTGTTACGAACTTTACTGAACTGAATATCTAAATAGAACAGACACTGAGAAATACACTTGTAATCTCACATTGTAAAATAGAATTGACCAAAATCATAAAACATTTCTTTAGTATTTGAATTATTATTATTATTGTTTTACACCACAACTTCAACCGCATTCCTGGATTTTTTAAGTAATTAAAATTAATCTAATTTAAAAGAAATTGCATCCCATAGCACATTCCATAAAAGGAAAAGCATCGCCATATGGCAGTTTGATACTCTTGTCAGGGCTCAATACAACAACCAGGATAGGGTAAGTTACTTTTCAGATAGTAAAAACATTTCACACAGTTGTCACACACTCCAAATGGAATTCAAAACTAGATTGTGGCACAATCACAGCAACTCTGCCCAAATGTGTCAAACGCAACAATACACTTTCCTTTTTAAAAATTAATCCACATGAATAAGATTTTTGGAACATCAAACGAATCACTGATTTATATATTATATTTTTATAACCTCAATTTTGGACAACTCAATTACCGTCCCGCAACCAGGCATGGACGCCACAAACATGGATACACCAAGGCCACCTGTAGAAATCAAACAAGGCGGGCGGCGGGAATCAAACCCGCAACCTCTTCGCCGGCACCCAAGCATGTCAAGCGCTAAACCAGCGAGGCAGTCCATTATAATTACAGCTTTTATTTTGTAACCTTGAAAATTACTTATAGTTCGGACTACAATCAGAAAATAGGATAAAGACTATTCCTTTCCTTTTCTCAGACACTCTTGAAGCTATATTGCAGCTGCATTTTGCTTTGTGAAGGTACCATGAATAGGTAGTCCATTAGCTCTTAACACAATCCACATTAAGTTACAATTATAGCATACTGTTGACTTTTGTGACTCTCAATGTCCACACACATTTAGTTACCGGTTACCACCTATCAATACCTTTACCTTTTTACCACTACCTTAACCAATACCTTTTGTTGCCAATCGGACCTGTCAAATGTATAACGATTGTATCATGAGTCTGGAATATCCACTTCAAAACAAAGAAAATAATATCTTCTTTTCATTATCCTCTTTCATTAATTAATGTTTTGTAGTTTGTACCAAACCACATTATAAATTTTGTATTTTATACCATAATAGAATATCACCACATTCTAAGTCTCTGAAACAAAATTATGAACTAGCTAAAAGCTAGCGGGGCAGCCTGTAAGAGTTAATGATCCTCACTTAATTTGTAGAAACACTTCTCAAAGTAAGATTGTTTTAAAATACTTTTTGTTTTCTCCACAAGGCCTCTAAACAGTGTTATTTATAATATCAAGTAAAAACTGTTTCAGAAACTTCTCAAGCAAAACACTATTCAAATTAATGAGCATTTAAACCACATTTTAATTATATATAAAAAGTTCCAGCCAGAACAATGTTAAATTCATTCATAGACCCATCCACCATCCACAGATGTGCCAAGAAAGTCTAGATCAATATCTTTGTTCCAATACAATTTTAATCTTAACTCACAGTCTGTATTCAACATATTGATTCCCACATACATTGTGAAGATTGCAGGTAATCAAATTTAGAAAACAAACAACTACCACAAGGTTCTCTAGACAGATAAACAACTAAACAAGGTTCCTGTCCGACTGTCTAATCCGCACTGCAAAGCTTACTTATCAGACAGTTAAAACCCACTCCATGTGTAGGAGGTATTGTAGCAGAGACAATTAAAACCAACCCCATGTGGTGTTATAGCAAGAGTAAAATGGAGATTATACTTCAATAATCACAACTTATCCCATTTTATAACAACTTCAATTCCACTCAAAGAACTTTAATGGAATTGACCGTTTACAAATAATACTACAAGTTCCCTACAATAGTACTTGCTCGTCCATCCTGATTCCAATAGGCCTTAAGCTATTAGTCTTATCTGAGAAACCGTGATCAAGATTATGAAAATATGAGATTTGATGGAAACTTGTACTGCAATGGGTGGTGCAAATTGAACAAAGTCAATAAATCATAAAGTGACCAAAGGGAAATTGTCAGCCTCTTATACTTTTCTAACTGTCAACTGACAAATAGTCCCAATTATTAAATCTCATGACTGCAACTTACTTTTTAATTATCTCTCCGTTATGAAATAACACTTGCTTAGTAAGATTGAACACAATCTTATTCAATAGTATTGACTTACCAACAAGAAAACATTCTTTGCTAAGGTCTTACCAGAGCAGAGGCAGATAAACAATAGTCTTTGATATGACACGGGCCGGCTCACTAGTAAAAGCAGACATTTACATGGATTCCAGTCAGGTTTGTCATCGTATTTACGTACCTCATATTAATTATTCCTCACGAAGACACGATTTAATGTGTTCAGTGACTTCGTAAAAGGTCATAACGTGAACAATGTCCTCGTACTTACGACAACTTGTCAGCCTCTATACGAACGTTTTACGAGTAATTGTTCAGAACATACCTGAACTTCAGAGGTTTTGGTACTCAACCTTTCGACTCGGGCAAGCCAACTCGAATAGCCCACCATCTTCCAGAAGATAGCCGGCGCGTTTGCTGCCGGGAACTGACATGACAGGCGCTTTTGCCTCGGCCCGTCTTGCAAAGCAACTGGATGCGAACGCGCAGTTCGGTCGGTTTACTGTACACTGTTTACGGAGCCTCAGCCTCCTTTTTCCACTAGTTTACACGTTTTTTCACTTAACCGCACTTGACAATGGCGGATACCACGAATGGGCAAGCCAACACGATTGGGTGAATCCAATTGGATCAGCAAAATCCCGTTGAAATCAGCCTCAAGGGAAGGTCGTAGGCACTATACCACCGCTGCTGTCGGATAATCTAGTATTATTTAGTTCGAGCGCAGTCTCTTTGATTATATTTTATTAATTATCAGTGTGCACAGTGGCACGGACGATGACCCCCATAATGGCGGGAAATCGTACTACTGATTCATAGAGTATAGGCACAGCTGTTAGCTGTCTGAGCCATCACAGATTAGCACTGGTCAGTTTACACACAAAGGATTACTCATCTCCCGACATATATTAGACCATGCGCTGCGGCATACCTTTCACAAATTGATATTAGCTTTCTCAGTCCCTCGATAGAGAGGCTGAGCAGCACCATGTCTTCGGCGTAGCTCAGGTTGTTGACGTACCTGTCACCAAGCCTGAGTCCAACCTCAGTGCTGCTCAGCTCCCCAATCAGATCATTTACATAGAGATTAAACAGATCGGGGGAGGTCAGACCCCCCTGTCTGACACCACAGGCAAGGCGTTAGCTGTCAGACAGCGTATTATCCCACCTGACACTGTTGTCTTGATTTGAATACCAATATTCTAACGGTTCAACAACGTCAGAAGGGACTCCTGCATCCTTCAGCTTCCCCCAGAACAGCCCATGGTGACTAGTATCGAAGGCCTTGCTGAGGTCCGGAAAACAAGCGTAGACCGAGGCCGAGGTACGATTGTTGACTTATACATTGCAACTTGTTTTAAAGAGAAGATAGCCAGCCATATCTGTTGATCCATTGGGCCTAAATCCAAATTGGCTTCGCTCGGCGTCTCAAAGAGGAGTATTGCAACAAACTTGTCAAATGTACCTTCCTCTGGAGAAGATGAATTAGATCACAGAGGAAGTCATAATTTGCTTAACTAGGTCCATATTTATTCGTGATGATACTATTACTGCTGGTAATTGGGCGCGTGGCTCGAGGCGAATGAAAACGACATTATTGGTGTGAACTGTACATTACGGGCAATGTCAGCGGGCAATGTCAGCGGGCAATGTCAGCGGGCAATGTGCGGTGACGTAATCCCAAACACAACCAATCTTAAATAAGACTAGATCGCCCGTTGTTCAAAAATTGTATTTAAATTTTAATTCAATGTTAATTAAACTTTAGTTTTGAGTAATTTTAGTATTTAATTTAAAATAGCAGTATTTTGTAGTAATTTTAGTAAGCGGTAGCCTAGTGGGTAGAACATTGGACTCTGAAGCGAGAGACCCAGGTTTGATTCTCAGTGCGGGCTATTACTTTGTTTTGTAAGTTATATATATTTGTGAAGTTACACTAGCGATACCGCTCGCTGACCGTGAAAGGAAACATCGTGAGGAAACCTGAGTGTCTGAGCTATTCACATATCTCAGCGCTTGAAATCGCCAATCCGTGGTGGGCACGCGTGGTGATTAAGCCCATACTCTCTCTCTCTGACAGAAGGCCTGTGCCCTACAGTGGGACGTTTATAGGCTGCTTATGATGAATTTTGGTATAGTGAGACGACAATTATTGACAATAGTAAGATCATTTTGTATTAATTAAAAAATAACTTGCTCAAGTGCAGCGTACTGTTTTAGGTTTAGGTTATTAATTTCGCTTTGTCCGTTATAATCATAATTTCCTCTCCCCCTAAATTACGCGCACCAAATCCTGAGCGATTCCAATCGTGTACCTGTCAAATTAGTATGTAATTTGACAGTTACACGATTGTGCCCCTTATAATTATGCCCCTCGGGGACATAGGGCTCGAAGAAGTTTTCGCCGTCAGGTCAGGGCTGATCTAGTGCCAAGTGCCGCGCTCCACATCTCGGCAGCTCGGCCCGAGCGCACTTTCATTACTCCTTGTAAGAGTCAATAATCTTTAGACTACCGTGCGCCTCTTACTTGAACCGCAGCCCCAGAATGGCTTTGGGTAGATGGTGGTCTTCTCAGTGCGACCACCAGCGAGCTCCACGTCTTATAGCCGTTTAAATATGTGTGTGATGTTACTGACAAACGTTTCTAGGCACAACGGTAAATTTTTACATTTTTTATGATTGTTAATAAGATAAAGTGTAGGTATATAATAATAATATTAATAAATTGATTTATTCATAAAATAAAATATACATTTAGCAATATTTCTTAATGAGTATTAATTTCACCTATCTTTTAAAAACAACATCGTTTTCCAATTCCCTAATACTATATCTTAACTTATTATCATATTTTCGGGCCCACGTGTAATAAATACTGTTGCTAATGAAAACAGTATTTGATATTCTTATAGTCAGGCGCAGGTATAAGAAGAAATGGCAGAGTAGCAGGCAAGGCAGCAGAGAAAATAATAGCAAGCAGATTGTGGTTATCTTTTACTTGGTCAACCCTATAGTAATCTGAAGGTTTTCACTTCCGAGCTTTTATATCATCTTGCAACAGTAACAGCGGTGTCAACCGAACCTATCAATCAACGGAACAATCAAACAATAAACATTGAGTTACTAACAAGTTGATATTAATTAGATACCTAACTGACCGACTCCTTTAAAAGACGATACATTTAAGTACCTATATTGTTGTGATGAAGTTACCCGTCCCCGCCCCGCGCCCCGTACGTGACGTAAGAAATTGAAATAAATAAATAAATAAATAAAATATTTGGTAGTAGGTAGGTCTGAGAATAGGTCGTAGGCTAATGAATATGATACAACAACGCTTGCCGAGTCAGTTAGTAATTTTATGAAATTCTTGGTTCAGTTGCTCTGCCAATGTCCCAGCCTCCGTTAAATAATCGTCCTAAGTTAAATTGTAAGATGAACGCAAGCAGAAAGCGAGGGCGCCACCGTCGCCGCGACATAACATGTTTACGAGCAGTGATTTCTTTTTATTACAAAAAAAATGTTAAAGACGTTTAATCAAAACAAAAGTGTCAAATGTGAAATAAGCAGATAACAGTAGTTCAGTACAAGTGTTTGTGACTTAAATAAGATAAGACTAGCAAAATAAAAACTAATTAACCTTCTGTCCGTATAAAGGTGATAAAAAACAGTAAAACCTATGCAAAATAATAGGGACTGTGATATAATCTAACGACCGTGCCTAACAGTGACTAATTAATCTAATCTAAAGTGAAATACGTGACATACAGTGTCTAATGCTTAGTCTACCGAAACCTTGCATCGTTGAAGTTCAAAGTCCACTAACTGTTACCAGTGCCTCTTTGACTATTGTATTGGACTAAATATTCGTCAAATTAAGTAACTGCAACATAGCTCAATGAGAACAGTACACTCATTCACTACATATCGAAGGGCGTGAGCACCCGGTTCGAGACCAGCGTTGCCAGAATGTTACAAAACTAACATTTTACGTTACTTTTGACCCTCTTATGTTACCTCCGTGTTACACGACTCAATATGTTACTTTTGTGTTACTTTTTAGATTTTTCAGCAAACAAAAAAATATTGTGAATCGGAACGCATCCAAGAACGATATTTTTTTTGTTCGTCATGTTGGCGGACTTGATTTTGTGGACTGACTGATGCGACGTCGGAGCAGAGCGAAAATCTGTCGACTTCGTCGCATATTCACTCACTCGCGTGTATTTATCAATCTTCCATCCCAGTTACTTAGGCGTGCGAGCAAGTGAGAGGTGACTAGCAGCGAATCGATCACTCGACTCGATACTTTCTTCGAAGTTTGTGTTGTTGTGTATTAGATTTATATTCGGATTAAAAAAATATGATCATGTATCCGAATTCAGACGGCAGCTAAAGTGGCTCCCTATACGTATGCGGCGCAATGTTCACATGCTTTCCCTCTTATATAATTTGCTGAGAAATCCCAGTGCCCCACAGTAATTGCGGGAAAGATTCTCGCTGCTGCCTCCACGTGCCAGGCCACAGAGGACTTGTGATGTTAGGACCTTACAAGTTCCCGCCTGCAACTCACAGTTTTACTTTAAGTCATTTTCTGTGCGTGCTGCTCGTATGTGGAACGGTCTACCCAAGTCTATCAGGGAGAGTCCATCTGTTGCTGTCTTCAAGGCCAAACTGAAAGAGCACTTCCTTTTTTCATTATCGCAATAGGTTTATTTAGTTTATTTATTTAGTTAATTTATATACTTAGGTATTTATTTATATACGTATTCTAGTTATTTATCATCTTATAAGTAGGTTTATGTAACTTTTTAATTTTATAGCAATATTATATATAAAAATAAATATATATTACATATGTATGATTGTATTGGGTTGACTTATAGTACGTAATAATTATTGTACACTTTCCTCCCTTGTTTATAATGTTCGTATCACCACATCAAGGGTTGGCTGGAAGAGATTTCTGCTGAAATAAGCTCGCCATGTACACTTTTTAATTCTGTAAATGTTTTGTTTTATTCATGTAATTTTATGTGTGCAATAAAGTATAAAGTCATTGAACCAAGCGTAGCACAAAAATTTGAAATAAGATTTATCTAGCATGGTGAAGAGATTCCCAAACATTCAAGATGATGTTAATGATGTGGAGCAACAAAAAAAATGGAAAAAGCATGCAGTCCTCGACCATAACGACTTAGACTTGTCTCAAAATGTTGAAGAATATTGGAGACAAATTTTGAAGCAGAAACAATCATTTCTTCTTTGATGGTTCTCCTTCGAAAGCAATGATGCATCCAAAAATAGCATATAGTATGAGTGGTGACTGTACTGACTACTAATGATTTTCACAATATTCTTTAAACCTCAAAAGTTTTAAGTAACAATTTTTCATGGCTACGATGCTAATATAAACGCTTTTTTTCCAGGTTCCACCAGTTCAAATTAACTTTCCCTGAAATACTATTAAGCTAAAATGATTTTTTTGTGCCAATAAATCTCCAACTTCTCTATCATTATCTATGTGAATGACAGCGAATTTACAATCGATTAAAGAAAAAATAAATGTATATGGGTATTTGGACGTTAGCTACCCTTTCTCCATTAATATAATCATCAGCCATTCGACGCCCACTGCCGGACACAGGCCTCCTTCGTGGTTTTCATAACCATGAGGGGTTTTGCCATAACCCCCACGCTTGGCAGGCGGATTGGCGATCATAATATTATGATAGCGAATACAATATGATGGCGTTTTTTTATATTCATTGATGACAAAGCAGGTTATAGTATCGAGACATTCTTAAATTGGTTGGTATATTAGATACACATTGATTGTATGTTTTTTTTCTTTTTTAGAATCGCGGGTTGATTATTCGATCAACAATTATTAAGATTTTTTCGAAGTTTAACAAATGGGACAAGAAACTTATTTTACTTTTTGTGTAATAAGTATTGTGTCGGTTCCCACAATAAAAAAAGGTTATGTTACTTTTCTCGAGAAAATGTTACTTTTTGATCTGCCTCGTGTTATATTTGACTATGTGCCACTGGCAACTCTGTTCGAGACCTACCCGAGCGAGTTAAGTTTTTATTCCATTCGTTACTTTTTCCAAGAGAAGCGATATCTATCGGGACAGCAATGAACTTCTTTGACAATATTACACGCAGGAGGCGACAGCGCACGATTTCAGATAACACAAATGACAGTGTTTGTGTAAATAAAACACTAGATGGCACGACTAGTAGTATGCCAGAAATTTCTGGCGATGAAATTACCGACGAGGTGTCTAAACTTAGAGATCAGTTGGAAAAAAAATTACAGGATTTAAATAGTGCACATGCAGAAATTGAATCGTTGACCTTGGAGAATAATAAACTTAAGCAAATTAATGAAGAGTTGTTAAAAAAAAATTACCGATGTAAGCAAATAACGAATAGTCCTATCATTAGATCACAAAAAAAAAACAAAAACACCAACACCAAAAAAAACCCTCAAGACGATAAATACAGCCACAAAACAGACTCAAACAGATCCAGGCAAAGAAATCGAAAACTGCCGAGAAAAAGGAAATATATCTATAAACAAAACTGAAAAAAAAAATCCTGAAAAAACGGAAGAGTTTAGAACTATCCAACCTAGAGTGACTCATACCAGTGGGCAATCTGCACAAAAGCGAGTATCAACAAAAAACAAAATTTACATCCTAAGCTGTGATAACACAAACAAAATATCCCATAGCTGAATCGACATTAAGCTCTCAATTTGAAAAATGTCACTTTCTCACACCGAACGTAGGAATAAAACAGCAACTAAGCGGGCTTAAAGAGAAACTCTATAATTTCACTATGGATGACTATTGTGTCATATTTATGGGCCAAGAGGACTTCGAGACGACAAAAGATTACTTCGACCTCATATTTTATATCAGAAAAATACTAGAAGAATTACAACATACAAACATAATCATCTGCCTACCAACATTTAAATACGCAGATTATAACACAATGCGAAATTGGAGGGTCGAAAATTTTAATAACCTGCTCTATCTCGACCTAATTACACATGAATATGCGTGGTTCCTAGATACGAACCAAAATCTTAGTTTTGACCAAAATATGTATCATCCACGTACAGGATTATTGAATAACAACAGCATGACCACTGTCTTCAAAGATATAAACAGATTAATAAATGATATTAAATCCTTTAACAAAAAATCAACCGACATGACCACCACGCTAATTGAAACGGATAAAGACAAACAAACGACCAAAAAGTTTTTTCGAGCATAAACGGCTCTATGTCATGCACCAGAATATTGCAGGCTTGCTGAATAAAGCTGATATACTATCGGTATGTCTTGAAGAGATGTCGGATAGCAATATGTGTATGGATTTAGTATGTATAACAGAGCACTTCATGATGTCGGGATATGAGACCTTCCTAAATGTTCCCAACTACTATAAACTAGCTGCTTTTTATAGTAGAAAAGAAAGCAAGAGAGAGGGCTCCTGTATCCTCGTACGAAATGGACATGTTTACAGAGACCTACCTGAAGTTGCAAAATTATCAGTAAGTGGCGTTATAGAGTGTTGCGCTGTAGAGCTGATGAGCCATAGCGTTATTGTTGTATGCATCTACCGAGTCCCAAAACAAGGTAACATAAATTTCTTTTTCGAACTGTTATAATCCTAATTACTATGCACTAAATGCTAAGTTAGCACAGCAACATACTGAAGTAAATTTCCATGCTGTAAAGCGCAGCGTCAGCATTTCCCCATGCATGTCGCATTTTCATCCTTTAATTGCAGTTAGAATCTGGCATTCGCGAAGAGCGGTCAACACCGCCCCCTCCGAATTTGGGAAGTCAAATCTGTCCTTAGTGTAAAACTCTAATAAAGTAGTGTTAGTTATTTTGTGGTTTTTTTTAAAAAGACAAACGCCCGCCGCGTCCTAACAAACTGGTGTCAGAAGTAGTGGGATGTCAGAAAGTTTTTAGACACTGGCATCTGAATCCTAGGCCGCGTTTCGTCAAGTGATCGACAGTAAGACTCAACCCAAGGTCGAGCCTGCATCAGCCACACCTAGCACCGAGTGATTCGACGGTCAGTCTCCGCTCTACAGCGTGAGCCCGCGATCTGCACTACAGTACTACGAGTACTTCACCAACTTGGTCGACGGTCAGCCTCAGCATCATTAGCCTGAGCCCGCACCAACAGATCTAACTCACCTCCATCTTCAGCAGCATACCTCACCAGCAGTCTCACACGTTACCATATTGTGAGAAAGTCTCACGCTACCGCTGCCGCTGTCACGTTATTATCAGAAGTGCTGTCATCGGATACCCTTACGGCGCACCACTTCTACCTACACCGCTGCGCTTTCGTCGTGCCGCGTTTACCTACCTTACTGCGCCGCTTGCACTCCACCTGCGCGTGACATCACCGAGTTCGCCGAGTACCTACCAGTATCGAGTTCCAAGTATGAAACCAAAGGACATCTTCGTCGTGTTCTTGTGAGTTAAAATTCAAGTTTTTACAAGTGATTTTTTAATTTACAAGCGTTTTTACAAGTTTTTACTATTTTTGAACGACATTTTACTACTTTACATGCTATTTTACTAAATTTACTATTTACAACCTTTTTATATAACGTTTATAGAATTTGTAATTGTTAACACTTGTCTAATATCTCATAGCTCTATTAATGCCAGAAGCTAAATCTGAAGCTGCTCCTTCTGAAACTAAAAAAGCCCCCGTTAGCGAAATGTCTGACAAGGTTACTCTCTCTGTCCTTACTAAATTCGTCAAGGCTTATAATGGTGACAAGGAGTCACTCCCAGCCTTCTTAACCAACTGTGACAATGCTATGTCATTGGCCACGTCCGAGCAACAAAATGTGCTCTGTAAATACATACTCTCTCAACTAGAAGGTAAAGCTCAAGTAGCTTGTAGCTTAAAGAGCTTCACAAAATGGGAAGAGATAAAATCCTTCCTCAGGTCCACCTTTGGCGAGAAAAAGCACGCCACACACCTCTTAGTAGATCTCCAAAATTGCAAACAAGGTCCTTCTGAAGACGTCACAAAATACTCCCTACGCATAGAGTCAATTTTAACATGGTTACAGTCCGACATTCACTACAACTGCAAGGATCCCAAGGAACTTCATGGACGAATAGCTGCCATGGAAGACCTTGCCCTTAGCTCCTTCATGCTAGGTCTCAGTGACTCTATTTCCAATATAGTGCGATGTAGAAACCCCTCAACCTTGAATGAGGCAGTACAGCACGCTATTGAAGAGGAAAAGCTTTTCAAACTGAAAGCTTCATCATCATCATCCTCCTCTCATCGCTATCACAAACAGTGCTCAACCTGCAACAAGTCAGGGCACACCTCCGCTGAGTGCTATAAAAATAAAAAGCCTCACAAAATTCACTCACTGAATTTTCAGAGACCTTTCCATACTAATTCTGCCCCAAGCACATCCGGTCAAGCTTCCAATGTTAAACAGTGCAAGTATTGCAAAAACCTTGGCCACACTATTCAGGAGTGCCGCAAACTACAATTTAAAAATCGCCAAAACGGCAATGCATCTCAGGGTCAGACGCAAGCTTCACGCACTAACCCCCCAAACGCAAATATGCACGTTATGCGTGAGGACCGAGATGAATCTTTAAACAACGAATGATTTCGGATCAGTGCCTGCCGAAATCGTGCTCTAAAAATGGCACAATTAAACCCACTGATTTCAACTCAACTCCTAAAACTACACCTCGGGCTATGCCCCCGAGTCATACTACATCTCGGAAAAATCCGAGTTCACCTCAGCATCCACTGAGTTCGCTGAGTTCACTGCGTTCACTGAATTCTATTAATACACCTCTGCCTTCAGGCAAGAGTTTTATTAAGTCCATACCTCACGTGTCCCAACGCGAGCACACGTCGAGTTATAATAACACACCTCGTGATAATTCGAGTTCTACTAAGTCAAACGAAGATACATCTCGAGACGACTCGAGTTCTACTACTTTTACATCCCGGCAAAACAAGCCGAGGTCCTTAAAACAAAGGGTAACTAACCCCTCTACTAATTTCACTGAATTACAGCCTAATGAAAACTCTATACCTATTTTTGAGACTGAAATTCATAGTAAAAAGGTGTCATTACCACACGTCTATTTACAAACTAACCACGCAACGGAACCACTGTGTTTTCTTATTGACACCGGCGCAAGTATTAGCATCGTCAAAAATTCAAGTCTGAGTGAAACTCCAGACCTTTCACAAGAAATTGTAAGACTCAAGGGCATAAGTAACGCTGAATCACTGATTGAAACATTAGGTACATTCCAAATGGCAATTAATCTGCCCAAAGAGACACTTAACTACAAATTTCACGTCACAAAGGATGACGTCAACTTAGAAAACTATGATGGCATAATTGGTAGTGATTTATTTCGCTATTTCCAAGTAAATATCGATTATCAATCAAAGTCCCTGATAATTCATGATCAATCCTTGCCTATTGTTTACAACCAACCTACTTATATCATCCCGGCCCGCTCCGAGGCCGTTATCGAATGCGCAGTATCAAATTACTCGCCCGCACTGTATCACAATGACGAAGCTCTTGTTCTAGATCATGTCTTATGCGAAGGCGTATATGTCGCAAATTGCATTGTCTCCATCAAGCCTAATGGGAAAATTAATATCTCTGTTTTAAACACCACCGACTCAAGCATCGAAATTAAGGACTATTCTGTAAAATTAACCCCTTTTGAGGCTCCTATCCCCACTGAGTCCTGCCACAGTGTCAATTCAATACCTACTTCCAAATCCAACCGGATAAATCAAGTCCTGAGCCAAATTCGATGCCCTCATCTCAATGATGAAGAGAAAAAGTCACTCTTTGAGTGCTGCTCCCAATACGCTGATATTTTCCACCTCGAAGGTGACCCTCTGACTTTCACTAGCGCTATCGAGCATACTATCAATTCAGGCAATACACCGCCTATCCACGTCAAATCCTACCGCTTCCCTGAATGTCACAAGGAGGAAGTTGACACTCAAGTTAGGAAAATGCTCGATCAAAAAATAATCCGTCCCTCTGTCTCACCATGGAGCGCCCCTGTTTGGGTTGTCCCTAAAAAAATGGACGCCTCAGGCAAAAGAAAGTGGAGGATTGTTATCGATTATCTTCGTTTAAATGACGTCACTGTTTCTGAAAGCTATCCACTGCCTTTGATCACTGATATTCTAGACCAACTAGGTCACTCCAAATATTTCACCACTCTGGACCTTGCTAGTGGGTTTCACCAGATAAAAATGAGCTCAGATGACGCCCCAAAAACTGGATTCTCTGTTTCTACTAATTCAAGCAGTTCTGGCCACTACGAGTTTGTCAGAATGCCTTTCGGGCTGAAAAACGCCCCAGCTACCTTTCAACGCCTTATGAATACGGCGCTTACAGGACTTCAAGGTCTCCACTGCTATGTTTACTTAGACGATTGCATAATATATTCACACGACCTTGAATCCCATATGAATAAGCTCAAGCTTGTCTTTGACAGATTGCGTAAGTTCAATTTAAAGCTCCAGCCAGACAAGTGCGAATTTTTACGTCGCGAAGTCGCATATCTAGGACACATTATCACAGATAAAGGCGTGTCCCCAAATCCTGATAAGGTTAAGGCTGTGACTGATTTCCCAATTCCGACAAATACGAAACAAATAAAGTCCTTTTTAGGCCTCGTCGGTTACTACAGACGGTTTATAGAGAATTTTTCTAAATTAACAAAACCACTGACTTCACTCCTTAAAAAGGATGTCCCTTTCATCTGGACACCTGAACAGGATTCTTCCTTCCAAATTCTCAAGGAAAAGCTCACCACGGCTCCTCTGCTTCAATACCCTGATTTTTCAGCTCCTTTTGTAATTACAACGGATGCTTCTAACTATGCCGTAGGTGCAGTTCTCTCACAAGGTGACATAGGAAAAGATAAGCCTATCGCCTATGCTTCCAGGACACTCAATAAGCCAGAAGGTAATTATTCCACCACCGAAAAGGAACTTCTCGCGATTATATTCGCTGTCAAAACCTTCCGTCCTTATCTCTTTGGCAGAAAGTTCAAAATTGTAACAGATCATCGCCCTTTAGTATGGCTGTTCAATGTAAAGGATCCCGGAAGTAGACTCATTCGTTGGCGCCTTAAGCTTGAAGAGTATGACTACGAGATAGTCTACAAACAAGGTCGCCTCAACTCTAATGCTGACGCGTTATCACGCTGTCCTATTAATGCAATTGATGCTAAATCTCTACTAAATTCATCTTACGAGAAGTATTTTAAAAATCAGTTTACTAACAAGCTCTCGAATTCCAACACTATCATCGAAGAGCACACTCAAGCTTTTCACTTAACCAAGCTTAAAGCAATCGCATGTCCCGTCTCATTGGACTTCCACCATTCCATACCTCACTGTGAAGAGATACTATCGCAACTCGATAATTCCGCTGACTTGCTTAATTCCGAACGCGAACCGTTTACTGTCCAAAGCGTAATTAATAAAAATAACAAGTACTATTTTCTATACACAAAGGTACACCATTACGAAGAGACGAAATTCAAGGACATTTACAACCTGTTAATAAAGCTCAGAGATCAAATCCTGAAGGATAATCCTGAAATCACTGATCTTTCTATATCCGACTTTTCAGACCCATTTTCAAGGCTCTCCTACACGAAGATCTACAATATGATCTCTCACGTATTTAACAACACTAACATTAAGATCCATATCTACAAAAATCAATTAATCTACCCGACTCCTGTCGAGGTCCCTAAAATTCTAAAGGAGAACCACGATTCAACCATCGCTGGTCACCCAGGGTCAAAGCGAATGTATAACCGAATTAAAGCTGCCTATTATTGGAAAGGCATGCGTTCAGATATAGAGGACTATGTCAAAAAATGTAAGCTTTGCCAGGTCAATAAACCCCTGAGAAGATCAAATAAAGCTCCAATGGAGATAACATCCACCTCTTCGAGGCCCTTTGAAAGATTGGCTCTCGATATTGTTGGTCCCCTGCCAGATGCAGGTTTCCAAAATTTCAAATTCATCTTAACCCTGCAAGATGACTTAACAAAATTTTCAAGCGCATACCCCATGGTCACTGCGACTAGTGACGAGATAGCCCGAAACCTCGTACACTTTATGTCACTATTTGGGTTCCCGAAAATGATACTGACTGATTTAGGTACATGTTTCACCTCCGATTTGTTTAAACAACTAACCGAAATTCTGAAGGTCAAAGCTCTGTTTACTACCCCTTATCACCCGCAAACTAACGGAGCGCTAGAACGCTCACATGCCACTTTGAAGGAGTATCTGAAGTCCTTTGTTAACGAAAATCAAAACGACTGGCACTGTTATCTATTCACTGCAATATTAGCCTACAATACTACCCCTCATTGCACCACTGAATTTACACCATACGAACTTCTGTATGGTTACAAGCCAAGTATTCCTAACTCCTTATATGAGACCTATAATAACGCCACCTATAATGAATATATCCGCGCTTTGCAATATAGGATGCGTTTTAGTCGCGAAAAAGCCATCGAAAATATCCGAGCTAGTAAGGAAAGATCTAAACAGTATTACGATGTCAACTCTCGCGAAATCACATATAAAAATGGAGATATGGTCTACCTGAAACAACACCATAGGCTGAGAAAGGCGCTTTCACCGATATGGAAAGGCCCTTATAAAATTGTAAAAGTACACAATAAGCACAATGTAACCTTACAAGTAGGCCGCAAACATATTAAACACCACACAAACGAGATAAAGCCTGCTAAATCCTAATTTTTCTATTTATCTATTGTTCCCAGAACCTTGCTCTATGCATCAGACGCTGAGTGGAAGATCACTCCCATAGTACATAGCCCAGGAATTTATTTTGAACCTGTTACGACAGTACACTTTTATAATGACTATTGGAAAGTGATCACGCACATTGACCTTGTATCTCTTGAACCATACCTAGATAACGTCGAAAACCTACTGCATAAAACCCAAGGTCTCTGCAACAAGGTACAATCATCGGAATTAATCCAATGTAAGGATGTGTCCGGTCCGATTGAAGTCCTACTTAAATCAAACAGCATCAAATTACAATCGCTATCTCACATTATCTCCACTACCGCCCGAGGAGAGATTTTAAAGTTTTTCTTCGGCACATTGGATGCAGATGATGCCCGAAAATATGATGCTGCAATCGAATCTTGCCAGAAGAGTGAGAACGAGCTGTTCCACCTGATGAAAGATAATATTCATATTGTGAAATCAACAATTAATAACTTCAACTCTACGATTTACAAGCTCAACGAAAATGAGATAAAGTTAAATGCACAGATCAACAATATGAATGAGATCTTATCTCAAGTCACTAAAGCTGACAATATATTATACACTATTTCCAGGATAAATAGCTTACTCAATATAATCGAAAGTTCCCTACTTTCTATTTCTAATTTGCTAGACACTACGTTAAACGCTATTCTATTTTCTAAGGTTAGTATACTACATCCTAGTGTAATAAGTCCCTCTAAGCTATTCGCTCAACTGTCAAAACACAGCAATCAGTTAAATAAGCGACTAGATTTCCCAGTCCCACTGAGTATGGCTAACATACACTCTCTTATAGATGTGTCTCAACATCTCTTACTCAGCTCTTATTACTATAACCAAAAGATTGTTTTTGTTCTGCAGATACCACTGATAACCTCTGATAGGTTCATTGTTTATAAGAATATCCCTTTACCTACCCCTCATGATGAGTCAAACGTCAGAACTTTCGCGCTAATCCAGCCCTCCAATGCATACACTGCCTTGAGTGACGACAGATCACACTATGCTATGTTAGACAGTGTAGATAGATGTAAGATGATTAATAATAACTACTCTTTATGTGAACTTGTCTCAATATTTTCGAGTATTGCTAACCCTAATTGTGAATCAAAGCTCCTTACAGAGGTAACGCTGTCCTTGCCTCCACAATGTAATTCCAAGCTTTTAATTGGTCAAATCGATATTTGGCAAAAACTCAAAAATAATAAATGGATTTATGTACAATCAATTCCTAGCAAAATATCTATAAAATGTGATGACGACATTGTTGACTATTCTCTTATTGGTACAGGTATTGTGAAACTTACTGAAAACTGTATTGGCTTTTCAAAGACTATTCAGTTCATGCCAAGTAGCTCCAACTCCTTTGTACTGAAGTCTCCTTTGGATATCACTTTTGATATCACGTTAGACGACTGTTGTAAGAAGGAAACTTTTAACAAGTCCTTACCTCATTTATCTCCGATAAATCTGAGTAGAGTAAACCTAGAGTCTTTGAAGTATGCCACTCATAAGATGGATCATCTGGAAGATGAACTGAATCAACTTCAGTCTGAGTCCCATTTCGTTAAATATGGTAGATATTACTCTAGTTTTACCTATATTTTAACTGTACTAATATCCCTGTTTGTCTTGTATAAGCTCTACAGATGTTATAGAAGCCGTAACGCTAAACGCGATTCTGGATGCTGTATTCAGATATTCAATCAATGTAATAATAAGAAGTTAGTTAAGCATAAGGCTAAGATATCTAATTCTATAGAGATAACAGATGTATCTACGTCAGACGATGAGAAGAAATCTGTAAAATCCTTACCAGCCCTGCATGCTAGTTATAAGTCATATGATAATATTCATGGAATCGAGCTCGCTCATTCGTCAAGACGTAATCTTAACTTTTAAGCATATTTGAGATAACTGCTAAGCTACTATACTTAGATACTACTTAAGCCTATATTTTCTATACTCTGTCGTGTTAAACCATAAGTCCTATTGTAAGTTGACTTCCTTAATTTAATCGTCAACCCTCTCTTACCAATTTTGTTCTCTAGAACTCCGCTTCATTTGTAAAAGGATGAAGCTCCGTCAAAAGGCGGGAGTTGTTATAATCCTAATTACTATGCACTAAATGCTAAGTTAGCACAGCAACATACTGAAGTAAATTTCCATGCTGTAAAGCGCAGCGTCAGCATTTCCCCATGCATGTCGCATTTTCATCCTTTAATTGCAGTTAGAATCTGGCATTCGCGAAGAGCGGTCAACACCGCCCCCTCCGAATTTGGGAAGTCAAATCTGTCCTTAGTGTAAAACTCTAATAAAGTAGTGTTAGTTATTTTGTGGTTTTTTTTAAAAAGACAAACGCCCGCCGCGTCCTAACAGAACGTTTAGAGAGCCTCTTATTCAAATTAAGTAACTGTAAAAAACATTTAATTGTAACTGGTGATTTTAATATTGACATGTTAAAAGAATGCAATGTATCATTAGACTTCGAATGTTTGCTGTTGAATTTTAATTTAAAGCTAGAATTAAGACAAGTAACCAGACATTTAAGCAAAACATGTATTGACAATTTCGCACATAACTTAGGAAAAAAAAGTAAATCGGAAGTAAAAGAATATGCTCTATCTGACCATACGGCGCAGATATTAAAATGTCCTACAAAAAAAGTATGTCTGATACCATTCTGGCGTCGTGAACAAAGAGACTATTGCAATGAAAATATAGATAGATTTAAACAAATCATAAAGGACTTAACTTTCTCGGAAATATACGAAACAAATGACCCCAATAGTGCATACGATTTGTTTTTAGAAAAATTTGGACTTTTCTACAATCTTTGCTTTCCTTTAAAAGTTATAACAATAAAAACGAAGAAAAGTCCGAAGTGGATATCGAAGGGAATAAGGGCATGCAGTCAAAAAAAGAGGGAATTGCTATGGACCTATCGATTACACCCTAGTAAAGCAAATAAATATAAATAAAAAAACTACACAAAAACGTTTAAAAAAATTATACGACTGACTAAAATGTCTCAAAATACTCATAACGTCATGACATCCGTTAATAAACCTAAAACAGCATGGCGAATAATCAATGAAACTAAGACAAACTTACCAAAGGACTCTATTTCTAAAATTAGATCTGACAAAATTATTCTAACGGACCCACAATGTATATCCAACGCATTTAACGATTTTTTCATTGATAAAATAAAACTTCAATCTCACACCCAAGCTAAGCAAATATAACAAAACAGAGTAACTCTATGTTCATGTCACCTAGTGTGCCATACGACATATGGAGGATTATTAAATCTTTAAAGAATACTAATAGTGTTGGCTATGATGGTATCTCCACAAAAATTATTAAGCCTCACGAAATCTTATTAATCATAGCATTACTGAAGGGAAATATCCACACAGTTTAAAAAAGGCTGTAATAAAACCCCTATTTAAAAAAGAAGACCGCGAACTTCTGAATTACTACAGGCCAATTGCACTCATCCCTATATTTGCAAAAATATTTGAGAAATATATATATAGAGAACTAAATACATACTTTGAAAAAAATAATATCCTGACGAGGAAGCAAAAAGCATTCCGGCAAAACAAGACCATTAACATGGCAATTTTTGACTTCTTAAACACTGTCATAACCTGTCTAGATTCAAAAATTCCTGTTTGCACACTATATGGACATGACTCAAGCATTTGATTATGTAGAGCACAGTATTCTATTGAATAAGCTTGAAGCCTATGGCGTGCGAGGAAACGTAAGGCAACTGTTAGAGTCATATTTGCAACATAGGTCTCAATTCACGGAAATAAAAAGAATCAACCCAAAGTTAAAAAAAGAAGAGACCTTTAAGTCACGTGAGCGAGAAGTCTCTACCGGTGTGCCACAAGGCAGCGTCCTTGGCCCATTATTATTTATCCTGTACATAAATGACTTGCTTAAATGTACCGAAAATCCTATGTCACTTTTTGCTGATGACAGTACAGTGACTATACAGTACAGACATGGACACGGTTATGAAAATGACATAAATAAAGCTCTAAATTCAATTGTAGAGTGGCTTAATAAGAATAACCTTCAGGTTAACCTATCAAAAACAAATTACATGCAATTTACTTAAAGAAAGCCCACAATATCGGACCTAAATATACATTATAACAATGAACGTATTGCAGAAGTAGTCTCTACGAAGTTTCTAGGGTTAACAGTAGACCAAAAGCTCAATTGGAAAGAACATATCGCAGTACTTTGCAAAAAGCTTAGTTCGTGTGCCTACTTACTATACAGGTTATCTCCCGTCACTAACATTGAAGCTGTGGTAACTGCATATCATGGCCTTGTTGCTTCAGTGCTGCGATACGGCTTAATATTTTGGGGAAACTCTACGGATAGAGAGACGGCATTTAAAGCACAAAAAAGATGCATAAGAGCCATGTTTGGACTAAAATCTAGTGATAGTTGCAAACCATATTTTAAGAAATACAGTATCCTGTCCCTGCCGGCCTTATATATCATAGAAGTAGCTCTATTCGTCAAATCCAACTCAGACATTTTTAAACAGATCTCAGTCGTAAGTAATAGACTACAACGTGACACAAGTAGAGTATGTATCCGTAGGGCAAATACTGCTCTATTGCAAAAAAGTATATTCTGTATGGGACCTACAATTTATAATAAACTACCTAGCGACTTAAGAGAACTTGACATAAACTTGTTTAAATATAAATTGAAAACTATGTTATTGGACAAATGCTATTACAGTGTAACGGATTTCTTGACCGAAAGATAATGTCATAGACATAAGTCTGGCATAATTACTGACTTTTATTAATTAATTTCTTTATTGTATTTTTCTTGACATTTTAAATTTTCATGTAATTGTGTATAATAAGTACTTCTGACATTTAAATATTTCATTCTCATGTAAAAATTATGTATTGACAAAATTAATTTCGCTTCTAATAAAACTAAGACAATTTTAAGGCGCTCTCTCACAACGAAATTTGTACGTCTACAATGGCAAAGCATGCAGAACAAATATCCGACTGTATACCATCGTCTTGAAAACTCATGTTTGACAAATAAATATCTTTATCTTTAAAGAAATCTAAGTTCAAATAGAGTTAAAATTAAAAAATGGCCAAAAGAAATCAAAAGTCGTAATTTATTAGTAAATGACAAAAACTAATAAATTGACCTGTTTTGCGCGTTTTAGAGGCAACTATGTATAAATTAAATTCGAATAGTATAAGTACCCAATTTCAGATATAGGTAAGTAGCAGGCACGAATTTAAGACAGCGGTAGAGAAGTATGGCGATAGTAGAGGGTTTTTTGAAAAATGTAACAAAAATCATCGTTTTTGTCTCGAGAGTACAAAACGATCCATACCTAAATAAATATAGAAAGTAACAGTCGGTAGTGAAGCAAGTAACTATTAAGTACTTCTGGATGTTGTAAAGTGGTGTTTTGTTTTGTTTTCAATAACTCCGAGCGATAACAGCCGCTGTGGCCGCGGCTGTCCAAGTAAGTAGGTACTCGTGTTTATTATGATGCGATAATGACATCACGAACTACGAGTATCACCGTCTAGTCTCTACAGAGTGATCTTGAATTCGTTCACCGTATTTTAAGGGGACATTCTAACCGTGATTTAGAAACATATGGTGCAAATTTTTTTTGTTACCCAAAATTACTTTACTTAGGCATAAACAACTTGTTAATTAACATCTTGTTAATTAGTCATTACTTTAAATGTATACCGAGGTTTGTTTATGAATAAATATCTTTATCTTTTCTTTAACAAACAATATCAGGACAAAAATAAATAAAATAAAATTTATTTGTAGGCAAACATGGTACAATAAGTTGTTAAAAGTTTACAGTTCAGTAGTTCACGAATGTCTGCGCCATGCGCCAGACTCTGGCATACAAAAAGTAATAAAAATCCAAAAAAATGTTTTGAGCGTCTTATGATCGGCGCCGGCCAACTAACTGCTTTTTTAATTGTTTACGCGTATCGGACGTAAAACTCTTAGCGTTTAACATAGTAAAAAGTAAAGACATAAAAGTCACAGAGATAAGCTCGCCTTTGTACATGCTATTTCTTATGTAATGTCCTGTTTAATGTTTTGTGTGGAATAAAGTAACTATATATATAGTCACCTTGTAGAGTCTACAGTCTACAGTGTAGACTCTAGTGTATGTATTCCAGAGGGATAAGCCGAAACGACAGAGACGTACTTATTTATTCATATTATCTATTTTTCTGTCTGTTTACCGGAAACAAACGAAAAAATAATGTATATACATGTTAAATTGTATTTTTACGTACCAGGTACGAAACAGTATGTAATAACCGATGTCAGTGCTTGTTTTTATCAGAATTTCTTCTATAATATTCTCTTCTTTGAGAGCAGGCCGAAGTAAACTTAAGTATGGTCGCAATAAAGTTACCGAAACTATACCTAAATTCTGTAACTACATTTTAAAAAAGTGCGTGTGGCCACGCGGATTGTAGGGTTCCGGAGGTGTTCATCAAAATAAACGAACTTTTTCGGGGTTTTGGGGTTGTTGATTGTCATTGTTTTCTTTATCCCACTGCAGGGCACAGGCCTTCTCTCAGAGAGAATATGGGTTAAATTACCACGAGTGCCCACCGCGGATTCGCAATTTCAATTGGGGGGGGGGTTGCACTTCTCTAAAAAAAACATAGTTCTAGGTCAATGCAAAGTACCCTATAAATTTTGATTCACTTGAGAGTCAAAATATACGTTTTTTGCGGCATAAACGGCCGTAACTTTTTTTACGTTAACTTACAAGTTTGATTTTTTTCAGAGCTTCAAGGGACTGTAGACTTGAGTATAAGGTTTTAATTTCAATTCGATGCCTCCACTTGTTCCCGAGATAAAGGGTTTTGACAGACAGACGGACGGACGGACGGACAGGCCAACAAAGTGATCCTATAAGGGTTCCGTTTTTCCGTAACTCTTTTTTTTGCTTCAGTTCATTAATGGGAATTATTTATATAAGCGGCAAATACAAAAATAATTTCATTGCACGCCTGCAGTTCTAGGTGTCAGAACCGTTTTTTTTTTACGCTCAAGAATGACATTTATGCAGCAACCGCAATAATTACGTTTGGAAAATATTTGTATCAAATAGATCAACAAAATAAAACTACATGGAAACCTTTTACCAAATACAATTCGATGTAAGTAGTATCATTGATGGCACGTCGAACTGTGGTAAAACAAACGTAATGATAGGTCTTCTATTACACAAAAATGGATCGCGCTACCGAAACGTTTACCTTTATTCTAAAGCACTCTTCCAGCCAAAATACTACCTACTTTAAAACGTCATGTTTCAAATACCCAACACGTAAGAAAAGCATCAGAGAGCTCTTCTACAAGAGACGTTAGCACTTATTTTCAGAATCGACAAACGGATCACAATAGAAGCTGAAATAAAACTTAGTGCAATCGTCGCAGAGCGCAACATATCATTTATGGCCATGGATGGTATTTATCAGAGGTGGTAAAATCTTGTTTTCCTAACTCCAGAAATGCTGCCGAGGTTGCCTGAAAAAGAAAAAAATGCACATCCACGCTGAAAAATGTTATTGGTGAATTCCAAAAAGACTAGGTATTTAGAAAACATTATTAAAAGTGATAAATTCAGCGTATTGGTCGATGAATCAACGGATATTTCGTCCACAAAAGCCATGTGCATTATTATCCGTTATTTTGATGAGCAGCAAAAAACTCAGGTCCTTGTGGGAACTGGCACCTTTATTTGAGGCAGGTGATTTTACGATGGCAGCAGAGGGAGCTACAGCAGAAGCCATGTATGATCTCATTATAAAGAAATTTACTTATAGAGGGATCCCATTAGAAAATATAATAGGATTTGCTTCAGATGGCTGCAATGTAATTAATGATGGGCTCAAAAAATTCAGTAGCCAGCCGTTTCCGAGAAAATCTGCCTGGTATCTTTATTTTTAAATGTATTTGCCATTCTATGCATAACTGACTTCAAAACGGCAAGCCCAATATTTAGAATTTCAAGTTTTTACTACCACAAAAATCCACAAAATTTTACATCCATCACAAACTAGGTGGCTTTCCCTGCTATCGGTTGTGAACAGGCTGCTTGAACAGTGGAAAAGCCATGATAGAAACACAAAACCAGATATATCACCAAAAAAAGAACAATTAAAAGAGTTTTATTCTCGGTGCAGAGATTTCCTCATCACAGGCTGCAAAGAAATAAAAAAAGGTAAGACTTCTCTGACGATTTAATTCAACTTTTAAAATATTTATCACCTGAAGAAGCAGCTAATTATCAAGCAAGAAATGTTTGTCCATCCATTTTACCGCTTATGCAAAAGTTGCCACGAATCGTCAATAATGCAGACGATTTCCAAAAAATTTATGATAAATGGAGAATGCTACCAGTGGTAAATAAATAACCATTATATAAAATTAGCTCACAAAAAACCGATGAGTTTTGGATTGAAATCCGTGATGAAACAGAACTAAAAACATTGGCATCCTTTGCTTTAAATGTATTATGTTTGCCACACTCGAAAGCAGACTGCGAGCGTATTTTCAGTGAAAAGAATGAGACTTCGAAATAAATTAATTACTCCAACTATTAATGAAACTCTTCTAGCCAGACAAACAATCCGTAATCACGGTAATTGTACACAATTTCAAGTACCAAACGAAATTATTCGTAAAATGAAACAGAAAAAACAGTATGACCAACATGCGACATTTCTTACTTTTCCCTAAAAATCTGGCAATTTTATAATTAGAATACGGCAACTCTAAATTTGTCAGGAACAACACTGACGACTAGCAAATGCGCCGCTACGCTAACTTCACTCGGTTCCCCCTCTTAACCGTGGTCCCACCGCCATGCCCCACTGGTGAGTCCACAGGTATTTTTTTCTCTGTAGACCCACTGCACTATAACTTGCTCTGTAGACTCCATGTCAAGTAATTTTGTTTTGATGGCGTCTACCGTTACAGCTATGCCCGAATGCTTATTGAGTCATGATCATAGGGGAGAATCGATCGGGCAATACCGCCAACAACAAAGATCCTGTCCACTCGGCATTAATTTCGAATCCCGTTCCACTGAGTTTTTGATCACGTACGACGCCATCGAACTTCAATTTTCTCGGGAATCGAAATTAAACTCCGAAGCAAAGTTATCCTTCGCGTTAATCCACTGTCATCGAATAATTGTCTCAGTTTTTCCCACAATTCCTTCGACGATTTTACATCCCACCGCCATGCCCCACTGGTGGGTCCACAGGTATTTTTTTTCTCTGTAGACCCACTGCACTATAACTTGCTCTGTAGACTCCATGTCAAGTAATTTTGTTTTGATGGCGTCTACCGTTACAGCTATGCCCGAATGCTTATTGAGTCATGATCATAGGGGAGAATCGATCGGGCAATACCGCCAACAACAAAGATCCTGTCCACTCGGCATTAATTTCGAATCCCGTTCCACTGAGTTTTTGATCACGTACGACGCCATCGAACTTCAATTTTCTCGGCGAATCGAAATTAAACTCCGAAGCAAAGTTATCCTTCGCGTAAATCCACTGTCATCGAATAGTTTTTCCCACAATTCCTTCGACGATTTTACACTTTTTATGTGTACCTACATATAAAGACGGGTCGATTGTCATAATCAATTTTGTTTTGGTTTTTTCGTCATCTGCAGCTTCTATGTCTTTTCCGTTTTCTGGCTTCACACAGTGTTTCATTCATGCCCTCGAGGATAAGAAAATTCTCTGCCGCGAAACACCACTAACAAAAAATTTCGCGTCCCTTTAGCTTGGGAACATATTTTACAAGATAGCTGGCGGACATCTTCTGACTAAACACTGCGAAAAAAGACAATCGGTCACGCACGCCACAGTTCAATCGCTTTTCGATTTCCACTATTAATACCTACTCGTAATTACTTCGAGAAACTTATTAATTATCAAAAAAATACTGCGATTCTATGATCGAGAGGCCCATAACCTATAATAAAGCAACGGTTGATTGAATGACTGAGAATGAACTAACTAGGGATGTGAAAAGATAATCGATTTAAAAAAAACTATAATTTTTTCAGATAAATCGTTTTTTTTGGATGATTTTTTTTATGAAAAAGATCGATTATTTAAAAATCGATTTTTATATATACAAGCGTCTTTCGATTTTTCGAAAGCTGGAGTCCTTATCACGGAGACCCGAAACCGCCTGTTGGGTTCAAGGGTCAGCAAATTATTATTTTTATCTGATTGCACGGAAGATAAGTTTGGATTGTAACACAACATAATTTTATTCTAATAAATATCCTTTTAAATTAAATTTAAGTCTTTTTATTTACACTATAATTGAATGCCAAAAGTACTCGATACCTGAGTAACTCGATACATTTAATACAAGTACGATTCCAGTATCGCTTACTTTTGAAGCGATACTACTCAGGAGTATAGTATCGATAGTTTTATTTCGATACAATATCCCTAGGTGTATTGTTGAAATAATAGGGGTTAAAGTATGAAATTGCCGTTTTATTGCAATAGGTTCTTTGAATTGACATAGAATCTTCATGGTTTGAGGTTTTCGAATGAAACTTTTTCCAAATGGTTTCTATGATGTTCTTTTTTTAAAAAATGTGAAACATTTGAATATCGACTTTCAATTGTTTTTGTTATTCAATTTAGACAAGAAAGATGGATACTGCGAAAATTCGAGTGATTTTTGAATACTGTTGTGGGTCAGCCATTGCATTTTTCTTTTCCGGTTATCATAAAGAATCCACTTTTCATCACATGTTACAATTCGATCCAATATTCCTTCATTTCTGTACCGGTTCAACAAGGCAACACAAGTTTCAACACGCGTTTCTTTCTGCAGATCAGTCAAATCATGAGGCACCCATTTTTCGTATTTTTTTATTTTATTGATTTGACGCAAGTGAGTCAATATTGTGGGTAAGGTAACGTTAAACCATGCCGCTAATTCCTGGGTAGTTTGACTAGGGTCGGCTTCCACTATCTCTCTTAATTCATCGTTATTCACCTGTGTGGGCGGTCTTCCTCGTGGCTCGTTCTTTAAGTCGAAATTTCCATCACGAAAGCGTTTAAACCAAAATCGCACGGTGCGTTCATTAGTAGACCCCTCTCCAAACGCAGCATTGATATTGCGGGCTGTTTCTGCCGCGTTAGTTTCGCGTCGGAACTCGTATTCAAAAATCACTCGAATTTTCGCAGTATCCATCTTTCTTGTCTAAATTGAATAACAAAAACAATTGAAAGTCGATATTCAAATGTTTCACATTTTTTAAAAAAAGAACATCATAGAAACCATTTGAAAAAAGTTTCATTCGAAAACCTCAAACATGAAGATTCTATGTCAATTCAAAGAACCTATTGCAATAAAACGGCAATTTCATACTTTAACCCCTAATATATCGACAATGTGGGCGTATCTGTGGAACTCGGTCTTAAAAAAATAAAGTTAGTTTTGGGGATGTGATATTGGACATAAAAAATCGATTTTTTAATAATCGATTTATTCTGTTCGTATAAAAATCGACTAAAAAAAATTATTTTTGTTACAAAAATAAATGATTGTTTGCAAAAATCGATTTTGTCTCAAAAAACTTAAGTTGAATAGAATCCAAGTTTTTAATTACTATGCATTGTACGCAGAGTAACTCAGGCATAGTTTGAATAGAAAATACCTTATTTACTTGAAGACTGTATCTAAGAATTACGATGTCAGCTTTAAAAAAAAATCATCTAATAGAACGTTATTTACCAAAACTTTTTTAAAAACCAATTTAGAGGCTAAACATTTAAAAAAATTGTCCTCAGTACGGGTTAGTGCAACAAAAAGAATATAATCATGTAGGTACAGCGATATCATTCCGATGTAAAAAACTAACTGCAAAGTGGGTTACTCGGGGCTGCAAGTGATGTAAATTGCTTCGGCCAGATGTCGCTGCCTGTACGTAATACAGAGAAGTTTGTAAAGAGGCTTGAAATTTCGCTGATGCCTGCACTTGCCCATTAACTCAGTTGGAAGAGCGCTGGCACGGTTAGCCAGAGGTCGCTGGTTCAAGTCCCGGCATGGGTGGAATGTTTAGCCTCTAAATAGGTTTTAAAAAATTGTCCTCAGCACGGGTTAGTGCAACAAAAAGAATATAAAATAAAGATATTGTAATTGTAGGTAAAGCAATTATTTTTTTTTTTGCAAATGAATCTGCAAAAAAACACTGCTATTTTGCGGAAATTTTATAACTACATGGGGCCCAAAAATTCTAAGAAATTGTAAGTGCTTGTGCTTTACATATTTCTTAACCCCGTTTCTCTTCTTAGCGTTTCTAGCATGCTTATTATAGATATATCTTCAAGGTAAAGAGTCGTATATAATGCCCAATAAAGGATGTGTTTATAATTTTATTATTTAATTGTAGACCATTATATCAGACAGACCGTTATATTTTATTCCATAGTATAAGTACATTAGAACAAAAGATAACGTTATTTCAAATCTCAAAACCACAAAATTGATCGAATTAATTCATCAATGTTACAAATGTCAAATAATAAATAAAACTAACTATTCAATTTGTTTTTAAGCATACAAAACTGGTAACCAGCTAAATAGAGTAAAAATCACCTGGTGCACGTTTTTAAAGCAACGTTAAAGGCGTGGATACAATACCTGCGAAGTTGTATTAATGACAATAAACAGTTTTATTATTATTATTGGTGTTATTATTGTATCAAGTAGACCAGTACCGGTAGGGAACAAAGCCGGCTTGTAATAAGTTACCTAAAGGGAGAGTATAAGCTGCTATATAATCGGTAAAAACCAGCCAAGTGCGAGTCGGACTTGCGGACGAAGGCTTTCGTACCATTATCTGATTCTATACAACATTAGACACAAAGATCGAGAAAAAACGGCAAAAAAACACGTTTCTTGTATGGGAGCCCCCCTTATTATTAATTTAAGTAAGTACTTATTTTTATTTAATTTAAGTACTTATTTTTGAAGCGAATATAGAACTAAATATTCTGTGTATATTTCAAGCGTTTACCTGTTGCCGTTATTAATATCGAGCAAAAACAGCAAAAAAATTACGTTTGTTGTTTAATTTGTAAATATTTATTTTATTCTGTTTTTAGTATTTTTTGTTATAGCGACAACAGCAATACATCACCTGTGAAAATTTCAACTGCCTAGCTATCACCGTTCATGAGATACAGCGGTGACGGACAGAGACACACCGACAGACAGACGGACAGTGAAGTTTTAGTAATAGGGTCTTGTTTGGCACCCTTCGGGTACGGAACCCAAAAAGACGAAAGTTACCAAGTAGGTAGTTGGTAATTTTCGTCTTTTGTGCTCCGAGCCGTTTACTTCGGGCTTGGAAAAAGTTAAATATTATCCTATAACCACCGATTACGAAATCATGAGCAAACTTAAGGCTTTGTTTACAAATACAATGTTAATAATCATTTACCTGCTGAGCCATAAAAAGTCCCAATAGAGGTTATTTTAAAGGTAATAGAAAGTAATTTCTAAAGCAACCTCGGCGACCCGTCCCTTGATCCTTTCAGGTGAACCAAAGGACACCGCTCATTTGGGTAGAACAATAGGACCCCTGTATTGTTCACTAAACACTTCTTCTGTGTGTAGGTATCCATAATTCGGCATTTAGGACTAAAAAGATACAAATACAAGCTCCAGTGTAAATAAGCCCAAAATTCCTTTGGCCGGAAGAGGATTCAAGCCTCGGACGTTATTTGGTGGTTCAGGTAAGGGCTGCTCAAATATAATGGATTTAAACAAAAGAACCTGAACTACGACTCGTACTTGTAAAATACTTCTAAAATACCTACCTATTGCCTCTTGGAAGTGGTTCAATTAACGATGGTACTATTTTACTTAGGTACCTACTGACTAAAGAAACGTTTTCCGGCGTCGCGACGCGTTATCTCAATAAATCAATGTAGGTGTAAAGCAATGTCACTAACGAAGCTGTCTTCACCATGCTTTGTGTGCTATCCATCTTCTGTCGAAATGGTGACATTATGTTACGTATGGTACATTATGTTACATAGTTTACCAACTGTTTCCAAACTGTTTATTTGCTTAGCAACCATGAATTAATTTATTCCAGTTACTTTCCATTTTGTCGAAATCATAGGTTATAATGGTATTCTATTGGGTCAATGTGTATTTCGTTATTTTATACAATAAATTGTAAAATCACATACATTGCTTTTGGCCCCACACTAGGATACCCTGTGTCGTGGGAACCAGAAACAACGACATCACAAACATGTAGACATCCAAGACGTGGGTTTTTTTTTGTCCCCAGCCGGGATTCGAACCCGAGACCTCTCGCATGGTATGCTGGTGCACTACCGCTGCGCCACGAGGTCGTCATTATTCAAATTTATTTTATTTTACAGTTTATCGGCTTTTACGGTCTTTTACGATATAAAGCCCACAATAGGTACCACTGAGTACCTCTAAGACTAACCCCCAGTTTCTCGTACACTAACACGCTGTTAATCTACTGTTAACAGCTGTTAATTGTCCAAAGTGCATACAAAAAAAAACTACTGACACCTGTTAACAGTAGATTAACAGCTTGTTAGTGTACCTGAAACCGAGAGTAACCCACGTGCACACACAGTGACGTTACGGGCGTCTTCGCAACAAAAATGTAACGGCCTTATTTATAAAAACACGATTCCTCCAAAGCACTCCTCAGACAGAGGCAGTTTACTTACTCTGTGGTCACGTCTTAATACTATTATTGTTCTGAGGTGTTTTCTTTGTAGAATCTCTACCACAGACTAATTTCTCAAGCATTTTAAGGAACCGTGATTTTATAAATAAGACAGTAGGGTTTGTCTGCTGTCGGACTACACACGGATGTGAAGGCCGAAAAGTCGATCTGTACACTGTACAGTCAAAACCACCTAGCTTTGCATGCTCACTCTTCTCCGTCAGCTACGTTACGGGCGAACGTTGCAATAAAAAATATATAAAGGTTGACTGTTGTCGAATGTCGTTGTGAAACCAAAAACGTAAGGTAGTACCTGCGAATGTATAATGCTATTAATGTTCCAGTTTTCCATCTCGCTAAAAGTAAATTAAAGTTCAGTTGAACTTTAGTTGAATAAGTGATAACGTAATAAACGAACAATATCACCGGCTGCATAGGTCTATGGGTCAACATGACACATCGAACGAAGTAGTTCGAGCGGCGCGCATATAAACGGCGACCGCGGTGCGGCCGGGTACTGTCTCAGCATGACCGCCTCGCTTGCACGTGCACTGCTGCTGCCGCTAGTGCTGCTGGCGAGCGCGCCGCCCGCGCGCGGCGCCGGCGGCCTCGGCTCGGCCCGCGGCTCGGGCCTGGGCTCCCTGGGCTCGGGCTTGGGTGCGGTGGGCTCGCACCTCAGCGCCACGGTGTCGCGGCTAAACGACGTGTGCGCGCGCGACATCACCTTTGAGTTCCGGCGCGCGCTCTACAACTTCTCAACGGAGCTGTACAAGCAGGTGTCGAAGCGCAACGAGAACAACTTCGCGGTATCGCAGTTCAGCGAGTGGCAGGCGCTGGCGGCGCTGTACGAGGCGCAGGGCGCGGAGCAACCGGGCGCCGAGCCGCTGCGCGCCGCGCTGCGGCTTCCGCGCGAGGCGTGCCTGCGCCGCAAGTACTACGCGCTGGCCGCTTCGCTGGAGCCGGCCGGCGACGACGTGACGCTGCGGCGGCGGCGCGTGCTGCTGCTGCCGGCCGGCGCGGAGGTCAACGCCACGTGGGCGGCCGAGGTGGAGGCGGCGGGGCTGCTGACCGTGCTGCCGCCCGGCGCGCCCGCGCCCGCCGACGTGCCCGCGCCGCCGCCCGGCGCCGGCCCGCTGCTGCTGGACTCGCTCGAGTACTCGGGCCTGTTCGAGGCGGCCTTCGCGGACGCCGACGTGGCGCACGACGCGCCCTTCAAGGACGACTCGGGGAAGGTGATCGGCAAGGTGGACCTGCTGCGCATCAACACGCGCGTGAAGCTGGCGCACCTGCCACTACTGGGCGCCAAGGTGGTGGAGCTGGCGGTGGGACGTGGGGGGCGCTACCGGCTGCTGATGCTCGTCAACCTGGGTACCGCGCCCATCACGCGCACAATTAAGACGTTCTCCAACACGATCATCATCGACATCTTCGAGAACCTGCGCGAGAGCTTGATCCCGCTGCAAGTGGCGATCCCGCGGTTTTCGCTGGCGTGGGAGGGCGCGCTGGACGCGGGGCTGGGCGAGCTTGGCGTGCGGCTGGGCGAGCAGGCGCCGGCGATGGGGTGGCGCGGCGCGGGTGGGGTGGCGGGCGCGCTGCAGCGCGTGCGGCTGAGCGTGACGGGCGCGGGGCTGGCGCCGCCGGAGCCGGGCGTGCTGGGCGTGCTGGGCGCGGACCTGCTGGGCGCGGCCACGGGGCTGGCGGCGGCGGTGGGCCGCGACTTCACGGCTGACCGCCCCTTCATGTTCGGTCTGGTGGACTCCGTCACGCGCACTTGTCTCTTCACCGGCGCCTACACTCACCCCTAGTCTCACGTTCTTGTAGATAGAGTACCTAAATGTTAAATTATTTCGTAGGTTTTTTTTAATTGTAATTTGTGTTAAGATTTTGTACAAATGAAATGTAAAAAATACACTGGATTTTTTTTACAAAATCTATACAGTAGGTATACATTGAGTTCCTACTTTAACTCGACAGTATACAGGTAAAGAATGGACAACCTGAAGACCACACCTATATCTTCAGTAACCAATCCCAAACGAAATTATTTTTTATACTATAAGCTTACCGCGGTCAATTTGTATAAATTAAAAAGAAATAAAAATTATGTATATTATGTAACGGTGTTATTTTATAAAAGACACAATTTCTCAAAAAAACTCTTCATAATATGCAGTTCAAATAGTCTGTTGTAGTATTGACCTACAGGGTGGATCTGCTCAAATCGTTATTCTTAGCACTTTTTTGGGTTTTTTTTAAACCTGAGTGCAGAGCTAAGCAATTTTGTACAGTGTTATTGTTTGGTCCTATTGCACATAATATATGTGGAGGAGTCACTAATAAATTAACACTTTGTTCAGAAAATAATCATATACAGGGTGGATTTTTGAAACGGGTCAGTAAGGGCAGGTATAGTTACAGGAAAACGTTCCTAGGAGACCATCCTCAACTTTTTAAGATATTATGAACTGTATTCACAGATTTTGGAGAAAATGTACAGTCAGCGAAAATAATGCTGAAATAAAAAATATATATTTTTATGCCAATCGATCCTATTTTGTGTGGGGATCAAAAGAGTCCATGGGACCATTTAAGGTTTGAGTACTAGAAATGACAGAAATCGCCAAAAACTTTTTTCATACATTTCGGTAAGCGAGTCAAACTTTTACATTGGCCAAACTTATTATTTTAGGTGGCTGGCTGAAAAAAAAAGTGAAAAGAAGTTCGAAAGTAACTACTTATGTAATTAATTAATAATTCTTACTAACGTAATTCTTATTTTTGCGCTGAGAAAATTCTGGATTGCTAGTTGCAATTATGAACTTCTTGTAAAAATGTCTTCAAATCAGGAATTTTGGGACTTGTTGAAGCGTATTTTGTAAATAATAGAAACAAAGAAGCAGTTTTAGTCTGGTACGGCACTAAATATCCATTACGACATGTACCAACGAAAAAGGTAATAACAAAACTCTTGAAAAAAATGGTTCGTTTAAAAAGAAGTTAGTGCGGCAGCCTCATGTCCTGGACTTAAATACGGTGATCGCTATTTTAACCTATGTTGAAGCTTATCCAGAAATATCGTCCGCATGTGTCGCCCTTGAAGTGGGTGTTTCCCACTCACTTGTGTTAAAGACATGGAAAAAATACGGCTATAAATGCTGTCGAGAGGGGCGCATAGTTTAAGCGTTACATCCGGGTGTGTTCGAAGACTTACCTTTTGTCGATGGCTAAGAGGAAAAATAAGTAGAGATCATGAATTTTTAAAGTACATATTATGGTCTGACGAAACCAATTTTTCCAGTAACGGTATGTACAACCGACGAAACCATCATTATTGGTCTAGAGAAAATCCACTCAGAGTTCGGGAACGCCACAATCAGGTTCGTTTTTCTTTTAACTGTTGGTGTGCTCTAATGTCGAACCGTGTCGTAATTAATGGTGGAATACTATGAAGGCACTCTTAATTCTGCTGTGTATAACGAGGTCATTTTAGAGAATTTTTAATGGCCCCAGTTTATTTTCAACAAGATGGCGCACCGCCACATAACAGCCGTCGTACGCGTTTAAATTTGAACAGATAATTCAGGACACAGTGGATAGGTACACATGGTCCAACTATGTGTCCACCTCGCAGCCCCGATCTAACGCCTCTCGATTTTTTTTCGTGGGGACACCTAAAAAGCAAAGTCTACAAAATAAAAAATAAAAACCGACTTCGAAACACTACAGCACTAAAAAGTTAGAAATAATGTAAATAATTAAAAGTAGAATTAATTATACATGTAGGTATTGTAGAAGTATAATTTGGCCGGTACCCAAAATATAGGTGCTGGTCTTGAAACTGGGCACCGACTACAAGTTATACGGTTTTTATTTTTTATTTAAAAATTTTTATTTTTAAATTTTTAGTGGGGGAGCGGGAGAAAAATAAATAAGTCCCTTATAACCATAATTTACCCTACTTAATTCGTTGCTTTAAAATTTGATGTTCTAAATTTCCATCTCCGAAAGTCTTCACCAGAACATCACCAAATTAACTTGGGCTACTTTTACGCTACTTTATGAACGATACGGATATTACTAAAGGATGGGCCCCAATAGGGCTTATTTACTGCTGTCCGTTGAAGAGTTCCGTTCTCCATCTCTGAAAGTCTCCATCAGATCTTCACCAAATTAAAATGGGACCAATGGGACGTTATACCTGTTCAAACCAAAAAAGAATTGTGGGAATCGGTTATTCGGTTGTATCGGTTATAGATTTGACGAAGTTATGGAGGAACATAGCCAAATAAAAAAATATATATATACGCGTCGAATTGATAACCTCCTTTTTTTAAGTCGGTTAAAAAGGAATTATGACAGTGTTCAGGAGCTGAAAGAGGCATTAACGAGGATTTTTTCATAATATCCATCCAAGAAAATTATCGGCTGCTACTAGCTCAGTACAAAAACGAGTAAACTTATGTATTCGCGAAAACGGCGGTCATTTTGAGCAGTTTATTTCGTGTTTAAAAATACATGATGTCAGTGTTGTTGTGACCTACCGTAGTTTTTGTATTTAAATTTCAGTTGGACTTAAAGAATCTTTTGATCACAAAAAGAAATATGATTGCCAAAATAAAGAATAATTTCGAGTTGATTTTCGTTTTGTAGGATAGAATGACTATGTTACGAGCAATGGCTATTTAGTCTAGTCAAATTAGTATCAAGCTCGGAGTGAGAGATAATAGTAACTGCTTCTAGGATTTTTCAAATGCGTGAAATAAAGTTCAATTTAGTTTTGGTAAAAGTTAATGTATTTCTGTTAGGTAGTTAAAGAAAATGAAAACTTATTTGTAAGGTAGCAGATGTGCCTTAATATATTTGTTTGTTGTAGGTAATGTTATATTTGAACATTTTTATGATTTATGTTTTCATTGAGGAAAGGTGTTGAATGAGCAACGAAAACCTATTTGTTAATATGTGAGTGTTGAAAACAAACTATGAGTCTATATTCAAGATCTCTTCCTTCCAAATTGTTGCACCGCTATACTGAGTATTTAATACAGCCTTTTTCACTGCAAAGCTGCTGTTATACTCTCTGGAAACCCATAAACCTCAACATGCTAAAAGATTTTCAAGTTCCACGTATGGTATAAACTTTGAATTTTCCATCCTTACAGGTCACCCGAACCCGTGATTCCCGTTAAGAAAAATCTGAAACCTGGAAAATCTCGTCCTTGGTTGGATGCAAGAAGACAACGTTAACTTACTTTTTACAAAACGGCATATAAGTCGAATTTCAAGCTGGCTCCTAAAAATTTAACTTAGGTATCCGATTCTTATTTTTATCTCTGGCTCCGTTTTTGTATGAAAATTAGTATTGGAGGTTTTTGTGGTCGCTGATGACTACTCTGCGCCATGTTTATAAGCTGTTTTCGAGGGTCCTCACGAATTGTCTTGAACGCAGGTTTGATGACTTTCAGCCTCCCGAACAAGCCGGTTTCCGAACGGGCTTTAGTACCATAGACCACATCCACACGCTGCGGCAAATAATACAGAAGACTGAGGAGTATAATTTGCCATGATGCTTAGCGTTTGTGGACTATGAGAAAGCCTTCGATTCGATCGAGACATGGGGAGTGCTCGAGTCTCTCCAGCGTTCCCGTATTGACTATCGGTATATCGAGATGCTGAAGTGCTTGTACAACAACGCCACTATGTCGGTCCGAGTACAGGAACGGAATTCGATGGCAATTCCATTGAAAAGGGGCGTGAGACAGGGAGACGTTATCTCTCCGAAACTGTTCACAAACGGACTGGGAGATGGGAGATACCTTCAAGCTTCTGGAATGTCAGGAATGCTGGAAGACCTCAGTCGATTTTCCCGACGGGTGGGCCTTGGAATGAACATGGACAAAACAAAGGTCATGTCGAACGCCCGTGTTGTGCCCACCCCAATAACATTGGGGAACTCGACTCTCGAAGTTGTAGACGAATACAGTCCAACTAGGCCGGTCCAACTTCGTAAAAGAGGTCAATCGTCAAATCCAACTTGGCTGGGCAGCATTCGGGAAACTTAGAAAAGTCTTTTCGTCTAAGATACCTCAATCGCTCAAGACAAAATTATACAACCAGTGTGTGTTACCAGTGATGACTTATGGTACTGAAACGTGGTCTCTCACTGTGGGCCTCATAAGAAAGTTCAAGGTCACGCAGCCAGCTATGGAAAGGGCTATGCTCGGAATTTGTCTACGAGATCGAATCAGAAATGATGAGATTCGTGAACGAACGAAAGTCGTCGACATATCCCAACGGATTAGTAAGTTGAAGTGACAGTGGGCGGAGCACATAGCACGCAAAACTGATGGCCGATGGGGTCGAAAAGTTCTCGAATGGAGACTACATATCGGCAAGCGCAGCGTAGGACGACCAGCCGACAGATGACCTCATCCAAGTGACAGGAAGACGCTGGATGAAATCCGCTTCCAACCGGTCTTTTTGGAAATCCATAGAGGAGGTATATCCAGCGGTGGACTTCCTGTGGCTGAATGATAATGATGATGATGACTCTGCAACTATCTTTTTCTATTTCATCCTCGCTTCATACACTTTCATAAAATTTCACATCCGAGAGGATTCGAGAGGTTTCTTTACAAAAGCTGCTAAAAAACTTTAAATATAGTGTAAAAAATACAGAGGATTATAAATATTTCAAAAGAGTGGAAATTTTGATAAATTTGAAACTTGGATGAAGATTTTTGCTAAAAATCTTTGAATTTAAATCATTGACTTTACGCAATTTTTTATTTTATTTTACACTACGCGCATTCACTGAAGCGGTTTCAAAATGGTGAATATGTGTCATCGCCTACGTGTTTGTGTGGCCAACGGTCTATTGAGCGAATCTGACAGGAGTATATTTTTTTCTATGGTATAACACAAACAATATAATAAAAATTATAAGAATGATATTGACCAAAGAATAAAACGAAAATTATGAAAATGGATAAAGACTTTGTTGCTAAGGAGGTTGGCAAAAGAACTACAAATGGATTTGAGTGCTTATTTGGCCTGCATCTTTGTTTCAGCACAAAGAGTGATAAATATAATTATTAATCAACAGTGCCTCCTCGTCTTAACTTATTATATTGGTATACTATAACAGATTGTTTGATAATCGTATTCCAGCATTTTATTCTACAGCATTTTTTTTACGAAAAGCTGTAATACTACGCATAATATTACTGTAAGATAATCTTGAAAAAAATAATATTTTTTTGGAGACCGATCTTCTTCCATATTTGATGTCTAGAATTTAAAAAACTTAACAAAAACGCAAATAATAGATCTTTATTACATTTTCGTATCCGTATTTATGACTGTCTATGAGAATAATAATTTAATGAACCAAAAATCAATGCTTTATTTTGGTTTCAATATCCTTCATTTTTGTGCAATATCATGCACGTCACTTATTTTTAAAATAAGAAGACAAGAAATTAATCTTGACGATGCAAATAATGCTCTCTCGCAAGTACTAGATTGGTTCACAGCAAATAATCTGCTGCTAAATTCCAAAAAGACAAAGATATAAGTTTTCCTTACCTAACGTAAGAATAGTTGAGAACAACATAGTAATTGGGCATGAAAAACTAGAATTTGTAGATGATACTGTGTTTCTGGGTATCACAATCGATGCAAAACTACAATGGGGTCCACATATTGTAAAATTAGCACACAGACTTAGCTCTGCAGCATAATTATGCCGTGAAAAGTATTAGAGAACTCACTGACGTTGCAACTGCTAGGCTTGTTTATTTTAGTTACTTCCATAGTATTATGTCCTACGGTATACTACTATGGGGCCGGGCAGCAGACATTGAGACTATCTTCATCTTGCAGAAGAGAGCCATCCGATTTATTTTCAAGTTAGGTAATATGGATTCGCTAAGAGATTTCTTTAAAGAAACCAACATCTTAACAGTTGCATGTCAAAACATTTATGAAAATATTATGTACGTTAGAAAAAATTCCAAAGACTTCGAAAATGTTGGTGGCCACCATAATTTTAATACTAGAAATAAACATAAATTGTCATTTCCACGATTTAGACTTGCAAAAGTTTATACATCCTTTATGGGGCACTGTATAAGGTTCTACAACAAAATTCCTCAAGATATGTATATTAGAGTTACCTACCTCCAATGCGGTTTAAAAAATGTGTTAAGCACATTCTGTGCAAAGATATGTAAAGATAAGTACTATAACATCAAGGATTATTTAGAAGACAAAGATGTTTGGCATTAAACAGTAGATTAATATTAATTACAGGACGATTGTGACTAGTGTTCAACACATTCATGACTAATATTTTAAGTTGAAAACTCTGTTAATTAAGTTAAAACGTGTTTTGAAAAGAATAAATGTGGAGTTTCTTTGTTAGCTTCTTCTCCACATAATCTATTAATTGTGAAACTAACAACTTTGACGTTCATTAAGTAAACATTCTGTTTATATAATAAATAAAAATATTTGAATTGAATTGTTTTTTCTGCTTTGTAACGCCGATTTTTGTGGAACTGGACACATTCTGCATTAGAAAAAGACCGCTTAGGTTTCGGGCGTTGTTAACGTGTCATTGTATTTTGCGGTGTTTTTTTAAGCAATTACTATTTGAATTTTTGCCTAAATCTGAGCAAATAACGATAAGTTCATTTTTTGCCTTTTATCTGTGTATAGGAAATCATGAAATAAAATTAAAATTGATTTTGTTATTACTTGTATAACTTTCATATTCGTTGCACGCTAGTGATAAAACAAAAGTTAGATAAAGCCAAAATATTTATATTGTGTGTAAATACCCAAACTTTTGAAAACCACTACTTGACAGAAAATAGAAATGTACTTAAATCGACCATAACAATGAAACACAGAATAGAAACTATACCAAGTGTACAGACAAAAACAAAAACATTGATTAAAATATAATGATTGTAATTTATTTTTGTTATTATCCAATCTCTTGGCTAAATAATAATAATAAAATACGTATTAAGAGTGTAATTTCTATTATTTCATTCCAATAGCACAGGAAAAATACAGCATTATGTGGTTTTTGGCATTAAAGCTGATAGTTAAAAACTATCAATACCATACAGGGTACAGGGTACCTATTCTAGTTTGATTGCGTTGTGTGGAAGTTATTATTATTATTATAATTTTGGAACTCCCCACCGACGAATATTTTCAAGGTACATTAAACTATTCATTGTGATACTTAAATAAAAATATGTAATATCGGTAAACCAGGAACGCCGATTTTTATTTAATCTACTGCAGTACCTCTATTTGGTTACTTTTTGTTACACTTTTCCTTTTTGTTAAGGTTTCAATTGTTTTTTTTTTGTTACGTGTACAAAATATTAAAAATTACCTAGTTATCTTCAGCGGTAGGTTAAGAGTAGAACGGCGTACCTACTTTCTTTTGTTGTCATTATGATTACAGAATCCAAAAAATATTATGAGGGTTAAATTATATATTTAAAAATTACCTTGTACCTAAAAATGAGCATCGGATAAATCTTGAATAAAAAAAATCAACTTCTATACATGTCATGGAAGTGTGATTTATATTACATGTAGGAAAGGTAAAGAGCATAATTATTGCAGTGTAGATAACTTATCGAGAATTTTCGAGAAGATAAAAAAACTAAAAACAAGTACACATGTATATAAATAATAATTGCTTTAAAATTTATAGCATTACGCCATGGATTCTTCTAACAATATCATCATTATTGACACAATTCATAGTCAAGAAGTAAAATATTTTCTAAATATCCAGATGGGAATTAGAAAAATGGGTTTCATAAAACACTGCAATGTTTTATGAACGAACGAGCCGAGTTCGATAGGGCTATCTCCTTCTATCGCTACGGAAGTGAGCGGCGCGGAAATACTAAGTAATAGGGGTTAAAGTATGAAATTGCCGTTTTATTGCAATAGGTTCTTTGAATTGACATAGAATCTTCATGGTTTGAGGTTTTCGAATGAAACTTTTTTCAAATGGTTTCTATGATGTTATTTTTTTTAAAAATGTGAAACATTTGAATATCGACTTTCAATTGTTTTTGTTATTCAATTTAGACAAAAAAGATGGATACTGCGAAAATTCGAGTGATTTTTGAATATGAGTTGCGACGCGGAACTAACGCGGCAGAAACAGCCCGCAATATCAATGCTGCGTTTGGAGAGGGGTCTACTAATGAACGCACCGTGCGATTTTGGTTTAAACGCTTTCGTGATGGAAATTTCGACCTAAAGAACGAGCCACGAGGAAGACCGCCAACACAAGTTAATAACGATGAATTAAGAGAGATAGTGGAAGCCGACCCTAGTCAAACTACCCAGGAATTAGCGGCATGGTTTAACGTTACCTTACCCACAATATTGACTCACTTGCGTCAAATCAATAAAATCAAAAAAATACGAAAAATGGGTGCCTCATAATCACTCGAATTTTCGCAGTATCCATCTTTCTTGTCTAAATCGAATAACAAAAACAATTGAAAGTCGATATTCAAATGTTTCACATTTTTTAAAAAAAGAACATCATAGAAACCATTTGAAAAAAGTTTCATTCGAAAACCTCAAACCATAAAGATTCTATGTCAATTCAAAGAACCTATTGCAATAAAACGGCAATTTCATACTTTAACCCCTAATATTTCCGCATTCGGCTTGGTTTGGTTCACTCAAAGGTGAATCAAGTATTATTCGTAGCGCCAATCGAAATTATTATCCCACTAAAAACATTCTGTAAAAAAATAGCCAAGTCTCGATGGAGCTGCTTGTTTATCTCTAAAAAGTAATGAAATCTAGACAAAGTCGTGCCAAGTCTAAGGTTCCTTACTGCGATTTCTTTATTATTATAGTTAATGTTGTGTGACTTGGCCGTTGAACATTTTTTATGCGAGTCAATTTTATTTACACGTAATGTTATATCTGTTGTAACTACCTATGTTTGTTAAGCGAGATGATAGCCAATACCTACTGGTATTGGTAATTGGACGCTAGTGTCTCATTTTAGGCTGTTGTTTATTGTGCAATATGGTTTTGGTGCACTCCCCACTGATACATTCGCTGACGAAGATCAGGTCTGGGTTGTACCCCCGCTTCCATCGGCCACTATTAAAGGATGGCGGTTGTTTGGGGCTGTGGATCAGTGCCAGGTTGTGCACGTTTCTGTTCCAAAATCTCTCCAAATCCCACGTCAGTCCATACTTGGACGCAGCAAAGCTTCTGAATATGGAGGCACGTCGCCATCTACACCTTGCCAAACTACTCTTTGGTGTGATACGGACAAAAACCCCATCCTATTTGTTCGCAAAGCTTGAATGGTCCACCAGACAACGGTATGTGCACAAGGAACGGATCCTGACACCGGCGCATCGGACCATGGCTTTCCGTGGTAGTTTCAGGTTTGCGGCCCTCAAGTGTTGGAACGACATTCCCCCTCCAATCCGTGAAGCGTCCAGTGGATGTGCTTTTGGGCGCAAGCTCAGAGCATATTTGCTGGAGCATCAGAGACCGTCACTCCCTTCTCTTTCAACCTCTCGCCGCAAAAACAGCCACGAGCCAGTAATCGCATAGTAGGGCCAGGCAATATTGTATATATATCTAGGTATATATTTTTATTTATTTATTTTTCTTTAATTATGTGTATATTTATATACATATAAATTTAATTATATTCATAAGTATCATTGTACTGTATTAAATTAATTTGTGAATAAAACTTTTTCTATTCTATTCTATTCTAATTTTTTTAAACGTACTTTAAGCTGGCTATATACCTTTATTCATTTGTGTATGATTTTATTTGTGTATATCGTAGTTTATTCAGGCACTTAATGAAAACAATTTAATTATATATTATGTCTCATACTGTATACATAGGTAATACGTATTCTATTGTATATAATTATTATTTTGTATTACATAGTATTCTACTATATATAGTGTTGTTCACGGTTGTACCACACCGCGGTATGTAACGCTCGCGGGGTAACTCCTGGCACTGACTGAAAATCAGCGCTGAAGGCCCTCAGCATACTGCTGAGTCAGTTGCCATTTATAGCAGCAGTGACACGCCGTGACCGTTCGTTTTCCTTTCTTTTTTATAACATTTCTGTTGAAATATTTTCTTGGTTGTTTTTTTGTTTCGTTATTGTGGCGTGTGCACTGTTTTTATAATAGGTATATGTTTTTTCTTCTTCTTCAGGTTGGTTGTCTCGGCCCATTCCTCGACAGCTTGACCAGATACGTCCGTTGTGTTGTAGCCCCAGTTTGTGCTGTAGCTATTAAAGTCATCGATAACAATTTTGGAGGGATGGTCGCTATAGTTTTCTGGCGATTCGAACTTGAATGGAGTCCCAGGGGGTTTGTACAGAGATGTGACGGTACAGAAACCTAGATTAACTGTGATAATTTCTATACCATGCTGGGTCGTACACTTGGTAAACTTTGTGCTTACGCCGGTAGTTACCAACACTGCGTTACTGTGCTTCGGGTGATAGGTCTCGGCGATAAGCTTGAGCCCAGGAATGTTTGTCCGGAGCTGAGTTTCATCTCTATGGATGTCGATGGGTTTCTTGGATGCACATGACGTCGCAGTGTGTTGAGCGGCGAAGTTCAGATAAAATTTCTGACTTATTCTGCGAGAAACCCTCGATATTAATAGAGACAACACAAAGCGCCAGCTTCAAGGCTGGACTTGAGATTGCCATCGTAGTGAAAACTGATAGGATTTGCCTATCAGCGTTAGGAACTCGCTGATTGTTGCCCAGGGCCTCGATTCTGTTAGTGCATTGTAGTATAATGACAGGTACACTGTCGGGTCACGTGACGTGTTTTTTCGTACCATTGACGCCTAGAAGTGTAAAGGGACACACCTGTATTTTCCTATGGTTGACTATGGAAATAGTGGCGGAGGTCCCTATTTGAAATAAAATACTTAAAGACATACTCACATTTATATTTATACTTGTCACATCGTCAATTAGTTAGCATTATTACAGTGAATAATCTGCAGAAGATAACAAGATCATTAGGTAGGTACTCGAGTAATTTTCTTTACAAAATTACAATTACGTCCTTCCCGCCAAAAAAACGATAAGCCAAGGTGGCGCCTGCCTTTCTTTTTTTACAGTGACGTCATTACATGAAGGCTTCATACCTTCATGTTTATCTAGATGGCCAAGCAACTTTCCGTACTAGTAAATTAGTCAAATTAAATACTCTTAAGTTGTTATGAATACAATAAAGTTCCACTATTAACAGGTACCTAGGTATTTAAGTCCTAAAGCGTCGCTGACAGTCGGCCATCCGTTTACAATAAGTGCGACCTCGTACTTTATCCATATTATAATATTAGTAGGTAAATTAATTTTACGTAACTATAGCAGCAGGTTTCTTGCGTCTTGAATTCCACTTAAAACTAGTAGCAACAGGCCTCGCGTCCTGAATACCATGGTAACAGATCGCATTCGTCATGCATACCATAGCAACAGGCCCCACATCCTGAATACCACTTAAAACTATTGGTAACAGGCCTCGCGTCCTGAATACCATGGTAACAGATCGCATTCGTCATGCATACCATAGCAACAGGCCCCACATCCTGAATACCACTTAAAACTATTGGTAACAGGCCTCGCGTCCTGAATACCATGGTAACAGATCGCATTCGTCATGCATACCATAGCAACAGGCCCCACATCCTGAATACCACTTAAAACTATTGGTAACAGGCCTCGCGTCCTGAATACCATGGTAACAGATCGCATTCGTCATGAATACCATAGCAACAGGCCCCCATATCCTGAATACCTAATTCGTTTAACTTTGTATCAATATTACTGTATTTTGTTTCATTTGTATTGTATCTTCTTTCAGTTTAACTTCGGCAACTGTATAGAAGCATTTTACTTCTTTATAATAAGATGTCGAGCTGTGAAGTTTCAATATGACAACAACAAGTTCGCCTTTTAACTTTTTTTTTGTTACTATTCTTGTTTATTATAATATTAAACAATACAATTTTATAATTTTATAATATTAAACAATATTATGTATTTAGTGTCTGATAAGTAACCGTTTTCATAATACCTAATTTAAAGTCGTGTGAATTTGTACAATATCGTATTAAGTACAGTTTACTTACAGTAAACACCTGTAACATCAACAAAACATGTTCTTCTGACAAAAGTACGCCAAATTAGAAAAGTACGCCAGATTAGAATAAGAAATTAGAATTTTATTTATTCACTTACAAATGATATTTTGTATTCGGTTAAACCGTGTCAAATCAATATATTATTAAGAAACCAATGTACTGGTCAGAAATAACTCTAGCGTTATATATACACATACGACTATGATGGTTATAATATTTTTAGTTTTTTTTTTTCTAAAGTTTGCACAAAACAAATTAACTAATATATTTAAGTAGGTACATGAGTTCAATTTACGAACACTTTTAAAGTTATAAACTTATAACCAGTGATCGAATAATCGGATGCATATTTACCTAAAGTTATTTTTTGGCTCAGAAATTATGGAAGCGGCTTCTTAAAACATATTTTTTAAATATAAATCCCGGGATTTCAGAAAATTCGGGAATGTAAAACTAATCGCATACGTAGCATGGAGACGACTTCTTTAGCGTGTAGTATTATGAATTTAAAAAACCCGGGACTCTGGTATTACATAATTATTTATATGTGTCTTTGTTTAAAGTTTATTTTAGCCTCCGATGCAAGTATGTATGTGTGTGTATGTAGGGTGTAACAGGAAAAGTAGTGTGTTAGTTAAAAAAAAAACATTACTATAAAATAATACTTTATTGCACATTTACAGGATAAAAAAAATACATGTTGAAATAATTAAAATATACATAATTATTAATAATATATTATTTAAATTAAGTACCATATGTGTAACAACTTTAATCACTATCTATAACCAAAACACTGTATTCGTCGATTCCGGAATCCCGGGATTTTTTCGATACAAAAGTGCATTCCATAACAGCCAACACCTCAACTTTAGGTAAATATGCATCCGATTATTCGATCACTGCTTATAACTGTCTCCGCATCAGAGTAAGCCTCTACTTTTCTGAGCTAGGGAAATGTTCTCAACATTAAGTAATACCATTTCACACATGAAAATATGAAATAAACTACACATAGTTTTAAGAAAGGAGCAATCTATAAATACCTATTAGTATTAATTAAAGCCAGACACATTTTTTAATTTTATGGGTGATTTTCTACTTATTTGGACCTTAGGATTTTTTTTAAACCGTATTATGTTATGTTTTCGAGAACCAGAACGGTCCTCCAACAAAAATGATGATTTGTATAAGACACATAATGTCGCTATAAAAACAAGTAGGTAGGTATCGGATTCTACATCTTACTATATCTTTCACCTGGTTGTGCACTAAAGTGTTCTCTATCTATCTATCTATCTATATCAGCAATCAATTCGCTTTAGTAATACCTACGTCATGAGACATTCTTTGATTAATTGGGAATTAGGTTATTAAATTTATTATTGATAACCTAAGTGACCCTATGAATACTGGACATACAGATAAGCTCGCTCTGCGCTGTGAATAAGGCTACCCATTAATCCAAGTAAACTTAAGTTAAAGAAATGCTACCACCATCAGCATCTTCAAATCATAGGTACATAATTAGTTTCACCAAGTAGTTTTAAAATTACCTAAAATTGTACTTCAGTTTGCATAAGTGGGTCAAATTTGATCCACATGTAATTAATATCGTTCATGACTTACATCACGATAACATAACATGAAATTCATTACAACGTCATTTTCGTTTTATTATACGTGCTACCTCGTATTACCTACTCTTGTCCATTAAATATTAAGTATATTTTATTTATTTTATCTTATTAAAGATCACCAGCAAGAGTTATACAAAAATGACATAATATAAAAACTTAATATAAGTTCTAAAAGGCCATTGTGCACTCTTACTTATAGGTAACCACAACATGCGTTAGTTAAGGCAAGTACCTAACGACAAAAAATGCTTTAAAGTGGGCAGACCCACGTAATAAAAATCACAATTATAAGTTGCTCAAGCTGAACGTGTAACAAGTTAGGTTTATTCTTTGATTTTTATTGATTTAGAAAGTACCTAGAGCTTTACTAATACAAGACTTGATGCGTTAAGTTGTTAATGTCAGATTTAATTCTGTATTCACTTAGCATTGTAATGACGGCAACATCTCGGTATAGGAGCATTAGTTCCCAAATTTGTTTTTAGAGAAAGGTAGTTTAAGGAGAACATCATTGAATCTAGGTAGTCTCTTAGGAGCATTAAATGATAATTGAAGTAGCAGTTCAGGACAATCTACAGCACGATTAACCAACTTGTGTAAAAACGCCAAGTCGTGGATTTTCCAACGAACTGATACAGGACTCATCCGGTAGTGTGCCAGCCTAGAAGCTCGGTAGCATTTTAGCTTTGAAATTACTCTGTTAAAGATGATATAGAAACATTCTCTGAACACTCTCTAAACGTTTTTTGTATAGGTACCTTATAAAAAGGATTCCAGGCTGTGCAAAAATATTCTAGCTGAGATCTTAGAAGAGCATTATAAAGTTTTAGTTTAGTAGCAGAATTTTTGAAATGTTTACTATTATTAATTACAAAATTTAATATAGGTATGTATACTAACGTAATGTTATGTAATGTTTACGTATACTTACCTACTTTTGTCTAGCAAACTCGTAAGTATAAGTTACATATGATTTCTATTTCAGGCATTATCCATTTGGTGTTATTACATCAACAAAATTGGTGAATGTTAACAAGATAATGATAAGTGAAAAGTTTATGCAAAGGTACAATAATAATATGCATAGACATTGTTATTTTTTTGGAAAAACTATGCACTGTATACCTACTGTCCGTGTTACTTTTGTCGGTAGTTTAATTAACTTCATTAGTTAGAATAAGGTCAGTTATTTTGTTTAAGGTTGTATAAATTTTGAGACTATAGGTTGTTAAAATATTGTAATTTACCAAATAATTTGTGTTTTTAAGATCTTAGGTCGCTCCACTTTCTTTTTGAAGATACCTATTTTCACCTTTTATTTAGTTGTAATTTTACCTAACCAATACCTATACTATGCTTCATTAGCGAGTTTATCTGAAACATAGTTCTAAGTAATAAAGCATAATGTCCTCGCTTTCCAACAAAGGATTGACAAATAACCATACAAATGTCCCGACGACTTTGGTTTATAGTTTTACAGAAGACATCACCTAGTTAATCAGTCTGTTGTATCTATTACCTAGCACAAATAAATTATTATCTATCTATTAGACTTGCTCTAAATGTGCCTATATGACTAAATGTCATATCTGATTGAGGGAGTAATCAGATATCGTGTCTTTTATTTTCGGGACATAATATTCCGAATGATGACATAATGACTCTCAATGCTCATATACGAGACTAATTGTTGCTCGCGACTTCGTTCACGTGTTAATTTTGATGTGTATTTTTCCGGGATAAAAAATAGCCTATGTGCTAATCTAGACTATAATCTATCTCTGTGCAAAATTTCACCCGGATCCGTTCAGCCGTTTTTGCGTGAAAGAGTAACAAACATCCATCCATACATACAAACTTACGGTTTTCTCCGTACCATATTCGTTCATTATTAAGGAGGAGTTCACTTACAAGACACACCGAGGTGTCAGTAAGTAAACTTATGATTTGCCATTTAGAAGAATTATTTCTCAAGTATCCCTACGGTACGTTACGAAGGAATCTTTCAAAAGTCTATTCCCAAAGGGGATAATAACAGATAATCAAGTCAGAATGGAAATCGTCATTTACATCAACAAAGTCGTGGAAAACCTGATTATAGAATAAAGACGACATGGCGTATGTTTCATTTTCTCTGGTTAAAATTACGTTTAAAAATTCAATAAGTAAATAACTGCCATGCATTAAATTGTGTCGTACGTGATACTAACAAAGTATTTATCATCTTACCAATTATCACTAGAGTGCAACATTGACAAATATTGGCCCTGGGAGGCCTAATATAACGGAACCGTCAACTATTATGTTATGAATGATACTATCTTGTTACAGCATCCTTCAAATTATGCTCCTTTAATAGGTGACTTTGCCTATGAAAACTTAGGTATGTAGGAGAACCTGTTAGCAATTTTAGACCCCCGGATCATCATCTGTTCCTTTTCAGGGGGATCAAACTTGCATAATGCGTTAGGTACGCATATTTTCTAATTCTCAGCATTATCACTATACCTACGCATCCTATTGACTAAATAGCACATAATTTAAAATAACAAGTGATACATATACCTAATGATTATCGTTGGCACGCCGCTAGACGCCACAGCACCAACCCGTTGCCGTCGTGTTTGCCGCAATGTACTGCAAGTCGCCTCTGCGCCAGCCCGCTGCCGTCAACCTCCTCCGACAGCGCGCAGCAAGGCGCCGCTCCGCCAGCTCGACGCCGCTGGATTCCATTGTCGGCGCGTTGTACCAGTCCGTAGCTTGCATGCTGCAAGTCGCCTCTGTGCTAGCCCGCCGTCGACGCGCCGCAAGACGCTACTCCTCCAGCCCGCTGCAAGGCGCCGCTCCGTTAGCTCGCCGCTGCTGCATGCCATCGCCGGCGCGGAGTACCAGTCCGCAGCCTGCACGCTGCAAGTCGCCTGTGTCAGCCCGCCGGCGACGCGCTGTAAGACGCTACTGCGCCAGCCCGCTGCAAGGCGCCGCTCCGTTAGCTGGCTGCCGCTGCATTCCATCGCCGGTGTGCTGTAGGGGCCTGCTGCACCAGTCCTCAACCGGCGCACGTCGCCGGCTCACTGCGCCAGTCCGCAACCGCCGCGCCGCAATGCAAGGCCTGACCGCGCTCGCCACGGTGTGTGGCTGATCTGACTGCTCACGATCAGCAGTCTGCTTTCCCCGTCTATACAAACAAACCAAACATAATTCGCACAGAGAACTGCTCATTGCCTAAAAGGTCGAGCGAAATTCAGCTTCTAAGTTTTAATTAAACTAAGTAAAAATAAGTATTGATCAAATCGTTTCATAAACGACCCAGGAAACAATATATAACACGTTCCCAACTGTTTGTTTCAACAATAAAATAAATAAAATAAAAACCAAACTGTGTTACATATTACGTTAACTAAATAATCAGTGAAAAAAAAAACCAGCAAGTAAAATGAACTGAAAATTTGATCTTGTCTACGGCACAGATGACAATTTAGTAAATTAGTAAAGTTGGTATATTTTTTATTCTTGTCTACCACATCTAAATGTGAATTTTATTGCTAAAATTTGCAAACAGATTGGCCCTGAATTCATCCCACTTCTGAAATGTAAAGGGACACACCTGTATTTTCCTATGGTTGACTATGGAAATAGTGGCGGAGGTCCCTATTTGAAATAAAATACTTAAAGACATACTCACATTTATATTTATACTTGTCACATCGTCAATTAGTTAGCTAATACAGTGAATAATCTGCAGAAGATAACAAGATTATTAGGTACCTACTCGAGTAATTTTCTTTACAAAATTACAATTACGTCCTTCCCGCCAAAAAAAAACGATAAGCCAAGGTGGCGCCTGCCTTTCTTTTTTTACAGTGACGTCATTACATGAAGGTTTCATACCTTCATGTTTATCTAGATGGCCAAGCAACTTTCCGTACTAGTAAATTAGTCAAATTAAATACTCTTAAGTTGTTATGAATACAATAAAGTTCCACTATTAACAGGTACCTAGGTATTTAAGTCCTAAAGCGTCGCTGACAGAAGGTTTGATGGGTGTGCCCGCGTAGCAGCCATGAAATGAAAACCGCCATGTTCATGCAGTTGTCATGTTACTACAATGCATTAACAGAATCTAGGCCCAGGGCGCGCAAGACATACCTACGGCTCAGTGAGTACGTCGGTCGGGGAGGCTCCTTTCATGCACCCCAAATGTAACTTTCTACTCTATCGGGTTAAGCATTCAGATGACTCCAAAGTGTCAAAATATGTATGTATTTGGCAGCTCGGAGGCTAAGTCAGGCAACTTCATACAGTGGAGGACTTACGTGGTCGCACCCTGGAAGTGTTACTGTAGTTATGGACCCAATTGTTTTAAAAGTATAATATAAACTTATAATATAAAGCCTGTTAGAATAATATGCACAGACCATAGTGACCATAATTACCATAATAATGCCCAACGTCTGTACCTGCGACAAAACATAAACAAACTAAACATGAAGGCAAAGCAACCTTGTCCGAGCAGCTCAAACGGTGCGTAAAATCAACTAGTCCATCTTATTACTATGACTAGTGATGTGAACCAGGTGATTGCAACATAAATGTAAAGGTGAAGCCGCTGTCGACTGCACGATTAGTACAAAAGCATAATTCATCTTTGAGGAAGACACATTAGTAAAAAGTCAATTGTTTTCAATTTATATTTAATTACTATTTCAACCATGTATGTCTGTCTGTTTATCTGATTTATATGATACTTCTCTTTACATATTGTTTCATGTTTTATTTTTAGTTATATCAAGCACCAACTTCATGATGAATATTGAAAGCGGAATTGAGAATGAAGGTACAAAGAAACAACACCTAGCTGCAGACCAACCATTTATAACAGGTATGGAAATCATAATTGAAGGTTTTATAGATTTTTTTACCTGAGAATATCTGCGAGCTGTGCTGTGCGTGCATCAACTAATAAATATTGACGAAGTGAAATAGTTTTGTCAGGACTCTGCCTACCCCTGTAGGATACAGATGTGAGTTTATGTATGTATCTTTGTGATGTACTGTAATATATTCTACATTCAGAGATATTTTATAACCAGCAAGTTAATCGAAGAAGAAGAAAACCATTTATTTCAACACAACAACAATAGAGGCACAAAAAGCTATGGAGAGAGCCATGCTAGGCCTCAGGCTAGTAGATAGAGTACCAAATGCCGTCATCCGATGACGGTGACGATGATATTGGTGACGAAATCTCGAGTCTGAAGTGGCGATGGGCGGGACACGGCAAGGCGGGAAGACAGCAGGTTGACCAAAGCAGTAACGGAGTGGCGGCTGAGTACCAGGCGGCGGTCGGTCGGTAGACAATCCAACAACCCGATGGTCGAACGATGTGGCCAGGTTGGCAGGCAGCGGGCCCGTGGATGCGAATGGCGAAAGACCCCGAAAGATGGGAAAAAGGTGGGGTTAGAGGATGCCTGCACTTGCCCATTAGCTCAGTTGGGAGAGCGCTGGCACAGTGAGCCAGAGGTCGCGGGTTCAAGTCCCGGCATGGGTGGAATTTTTAGCCTCTAAATAGGTTTTTAAAATTGTCCTCAGCGCGGGTTAGTGCAAAAAAAACAATATAATCATGTAGGTACAGCGATATCATTCCGATGTATAAACCTAACTGCAAAGTGGGTTGCTCGGGGCTACAAGTGATGTAAATTGCTTCGGCCAGATGTCGCTGCCTGTACGTAATACAGAGAAGACATTTTGAGACATTTTGCTGATGCCTGCACTTGCCCATTAGCTCAGTTGGGAGAGCGCTGGCACAGTTAGCCAGAGGTCGCGGGTTCAAGTCCCGGCATGGGTGGAATTTTTAGCCTCTACCTAAATAGTTTTTTTAAATTGTCCTCAGCACGTTTTTGAGAAAAATGAAAAACAAATTTTGACAAAATTTCAATCAGTTATCTGTTATATTATATTATTACTAGAAAAATTATTGTAGATTAAAAGTAAAGATACACTATGATAGTACATTATCTATCACATAAATTAGGACTTATTTACAGTGCGACCTGAAATAAAATAGGAAGCTTATGTTACAAAAGACAGTTTTTTTACAACGTTCTTTTATTTTGCAATGCTGTCAACTCGGCATTGTTTTCGTTTCGTTCATACATGTAGTTAGCGCAACTCCCAAAGATACGTCTTTCTCTCGCACGAATTCATACCTACCTAAAGTAAAATTTTATCTCGATTTTCATGTGTATAGAAATGTCAGCAAGTAATTATAGAAAGAGTGTAAAAAAAACTTATATCGGAAAACACTACAGAACTGTGCATTTTTGTGTAAGTTATTTCAAGCGTTACTGTATACTTATTAAGTTATAGGTAGTACCTTTTCATTTGAAAGGTTACTTTTTACACCAAAAAGTTACTTTTTCGTCTCTGTCAGGTAACTTTTGACAAGACCCGGTGGGCAACACTGGTGTGTGTACATTGTCATATTTTGTTCGTTGCAGACTTGTAGTGTGTGTGTGTGTTGTGAAGGAAGTAAGTAACTGCACTGCGACTGCGTTATTTGGCATATTTTATGCTAAATTTGGCATATTTTCTTTATGTTTACCATATTTATTTGGCTTTTAGCATACAGCATATTTTTTAGCATTTTTTATCCTACACAAATAACGTGAGCGATAACATGTTTCCGAACGTAACTCTACGGCCCATCACTAATAGTATTGGGCCTGCTCGGACATTTTAAAGATCGCTCCGTACTGTTACATTTGAAACAATGTACTAGTACGGTTTATTAGTACTATTAGGACTATTAGGACACGATATAATAACTGTCTGAACGTTCACGTTTTGACCTTTCAGCCATCATTTATGGTTAATATTTTTTAATGTTGCCATTCCACCATTATATACTACTATGATAAAAATCAATAAAACAAAAGTTATGCTCGAGTACTTTCTTTTTCGTACGTACAATCAGAAACAGAAATCTCCAAAAATCTGTTTCGCACGAAACAGAAATCTCCTTCACCATAATAATATACTATAACAACACAGTGAAAATATGTTTTATTCGTTCGAGAAACTAACATCAAGAAAACAACACAGTATTACTTTTACAAGAGTACTTGGATTAGCGCGCGAACCAGCGGAATTGACACGAATGTAAACAAAACACGAAACAAGCAAAAACAATCTTTATTGCTATATGACATACGTACACATGTCTATAGTTCAGAAAAGACCGACCGGCTGAACGAAGGAAGACCGAACGGAGCATTATCTGTGCTGTGATTGTGTGATCGATTAACATGCATTTCATGCATCCATCGTTCGCTCTCGGCCATGTTCGTTCACCCCGGTTCATTTATTCATTCAGCCAGCCCGAGATCGCGAGTGCAGTGAACGAATAGACCGAATGTCCGATTAGCACTGGGAAACGTCACAATACTAATCACTAATATTTTTATTCGGCGACACTTTTAGGGCTAATATTATCCTAACTAGGATTCCAATTTTAGTTTTTTTGTCCCAATTTGGTTTATGTTGTTTTGATTGTCTATGTTACATTGTGGACTCATGGAACTCATTGGTTTCGTCGTCTATTCGTTCGTTAACCACTCACTTACGTCTGATATTCCGTACGATATACCAATTTCTTTTTCATTTTGAGTTTTATGATAAAAAAAATAATGCCGCCTAAGTATAATCAACATTATAGGTCAGCTGGGAGCAAATAAAAGATTTTAAAGAGGGGACCGTTTGAAGACCGTTGAAAACTAAATTGTGACAGATTTAGGAGATCAGGAGTACAGTCTCTTTCTTGATGATCTCTTACAAAATAGAGTTAAGCGTTTTCACTGTCAATCGATTTCTGAGCTTTGTTTTAATCGTTTGATTTGGTTTTGCATATAAGATTTGGACTCGAGAGAGTAGAGAAGTGCTGTTATTCCTACGAAGTGCCAGACAGTGTTCTGCGCTGTACTGGTAGCAAAGACACTTACGATAGATCTCAACCTTCAACAACATCAGCTGCATGCAACTGTTGATGTTACTGATGATGATCGACGAGGACATTGATATTTTGTTTGACTGATATCCTATTATTCCGCATAACATTACCTAGATGGGAATAAGATTATGAAACATTTAAATGAATAAACATTTTAATTCATAAGTTGGCATTTAGCATATTTAATAGAGAGTTGGCATATTTTTGGCTTATTTTCGTCGTCGATCTAGCATATTTTGTAGTTTCCTACTGAGTTGGCAACACTGACTGCGTTGCGTTGTTTGTTTTTTTTTTTGATAAGAAGTGTTATCAGCTGTCTGATTGTTTGTTGTGAGCGCGAGATGTCGGTGGCGCGTGGTGCGTGTTCGGACTGGTCATCATCGTCGGGCTCGGAGGAGGAGTGCTCCAGCTCGGGCGAGTGCGGCGGCGGCTTAGACGGCGTTGACAGCGAGCCGCGCCGCTTCCAGCTGGAGGCGCTGTTCGCCGAGTTGATGCAGGAGTGCCGCCACTCGGCGCCGGGCGCGCGCCTCTCCGGCCAGCTGCGGGCCAAGCTCGAGCGGTGCGATGCTTTTGGACGCTGTCCGAACTAGGGATTCAATCAAACGCTGCCACTATGCGGGACTCGATTGCTAGTAAATGCTATCCTGCGACCGTCGCGCCCCATATCCACAATAAGGAACATGTATATTAGAGAATAAAAAAATTCATTCGCATTCTGATTGTTGGTTATGGTATCTAAAGATACCATAACCAACAATCAGAATGCGAATGAATTCTGCGGTACACAGCAGTCTGTTCGGTAAGCATAGACTGCACGCGCCTCCAATTTTACTCACCAACTAGTGTTGCCTTGGTTCCTTACTAGAAAAACAATATGAATGTAGGTAGGAGGTATTTGCTTAACCCCTGAACTGCCCTCACAAAATGGAATGTATAGGTGGCCCATACCAAGTTGGACACAGATCTGTGTCGCTGCAGACAAGTGTTTAAAGTTCTAGTGGCTCTCACAGTCTTGTCTTGACTGCCTACGTTAGTTATAAGATGCACTGGAAAAGACAGATGAATTATGTGTTTGTACCTATTCACAAACAAAATTAATCATAGCTATTGCAGACTGAATACCCAACTTTACCCACCAACCGAATACTGTTGTGTGGTATTAGGCTTTACCCACCAACCGAATACTGTTGTGTGAGTCCGGTATCACAAATTAGCGTGCAATCTCTTTATACCATTGCCTACCTGCTTAGTACAATATCAATGTAGACGGGTGTTGTATGTTTGTAAGAATAGTACCTACAAAAAACAAGATGAGTTTGGGGGTCTGTATTGGTTGTTTATTTAAATTTTTACAAAATAGTTTGATTTATTCAGACTTTGTCAAGCCTAATTAGTCCGGTTTGGTCATGCCTGTAAATGACATAACATATGGGTTTTCATAACATAACATATGTTTAATAAAGAAATAAAGACTTGAGAAACTAAATCATAAGTACCTAATAAATCCTAGTAAATCCAGATAATTTAAATTAGAAGTCAGTTGTGGAAAGAAACAATAGCCACCTGTTTTATTAGGCTAATTAATATCCTTACTAATATTATAAGTTTGTATGTATGGATGGCTGTTTGTTACTCTTTCACGCAAAAACGGCTGAACGGATCCGGATGAAATTTTGCACAGAGATAGATTATAGTCTGGATTAGCACATAAGCTATTTTTGATCCCGGAAAAGTGCACATCAAAATTACCACGCGAACGAAGTCGCGGGCAACAGCTAGTAAGTCCATAAACAAAAACCAGGCAAGTGTAAGTCGGACTCGCCTACCGAGAGTTCCATACAACTTTGTACAATACGATTAAAATCAGTTAACGATTCGGCTTTTCTCGGATATCATCGCCTAGATCCCGAGACGGAAATGACACGAAATACATTACAGCGATTTCTTTTAGGTAGCATTCAATTTGAAGTATCATAAACGCAATGTAGGTATAGCACCTGCCAAGATGACATTACTAACCGGTGGACCTAAGAAATTTATTATGCAGAAGTGATCGCAACGTAGGAAGCTCTTTAATGGTTTTGTATTAAAATAAAATTCATGAAAGTTATATATCTTTCTTCGGGTGACTGATCTGAGAGCTTGTCGTTTTCCTTCAAAATTTTTAACACGCTGCTTTTCGAAACTCCGGTTGCTTCACAAACCCTGTCCAAAATAGATACATAGGTAGATAGATAACTGTTGTAAGTTAATTTTGAGAAAATTTGATAGAATCGAATATTTTCACGAATGAAATTAGCATTCATAAACATAAATGTATCATGTACGTCAAACTGTTTTTATTGACACTAAGAAGTCATACTGTCAAAACAGTCAATTATTTTTCTTATTTCAATATAAAGGTCATGAATTACTCAATACACGCCCTCACCTTAAACTTACTCATAATAAAGTACTTAGTGAGATATATTTTTGGATGCATGCCTATCATCATCATCATCATCATCATCAGCCATTTGACGCCCACTGCAGGGCATAGGCCTCCTTCGTGGTTTTCATAACCATGAGGGGTTTTGCCATAATCGCCGCGCTTGGCAGGCGGGTTGGCGATCGCAGTATGCGGTTGGAATCTCAGGAAGACGCTGCTGCCCATCTCCTGGTAATTGACTTCCTTAGTCGCCTTCTACGACATCCACATGCCTATAGTTCGTGCCAAATCGATTGAGGTAAACGGACATTGACCTCAGAAATGAGCCGTGTTAAAAAAGGGTAGGTAACTTAAAAATACTCAATTTAAATGTGATAAGATAAGATAACAATGTATAAATATTGATATTATTCCCACTTCTAAGTCAGCTTATATGTTTTGTTTTATTGTTTCTTAAAGAATATTGTCTTTGGTTCCTATAAACATCCCAAAATCTTACTTACATTGTGATAAATGTGTTAAATTATATCTTTCAATTTACGGTAAGTAACGCATTTCATTAAACAATAGTTTTATATAAGAAAAAAAAAATTGTAAGCAGTGTAATCATCATATTGAGCTTTTGCAAATTCATCCCTTAAAAATAAACAAAAAGCGTGTTACCTCAGTTCGTTCTAAAAGAAACGTGACAATGACAGCCAGAGATGCTTCACCTTTTTTGGCCAGTCCACCATTTTGTTTTCATTCGTGTTCGGATAGCGCTTGAGTGTGTACGTCTCGGGTAATTCGTTTTCGTTGAATTTATACTGTTAGATTTATTATATCGTTGAGTTTTTGTTGTAATATTAGTTTTACTGTGACGATTGTTACAGACCGACATGAGTTCAGGAGAACCTAATAAAAGACTCGGTCCTTCAACATGCCGTGGAAAGAGACGTCGCTGACCCATAATAAATGTAGCAAGTACGTACAAATAGTTAAAAATCCAACGATATAGCCTTTCCATTTCATAAAGCGCTCTTTTTATTTGACTATGTGGTATTTATTTTCTTAAACAATATTCCTTCAAAAATATATTACCTACTATAGTAATATATTTTTGTCATTTATTTACAGGCCTATTTTCTGGAGCACCTTTAACGTCTCCAGTAAAAAAAAGAAAACCTACCACTTCATAGAAATTCCCATAAAGTACCAGAACAGGGAATAAGTAATAAAAGAAAAAAGTCTATTATTGACAAGTTAGATGATTTTGATGAATCGGCTATAAGAGCAAAAGTGCATCAGTTCTTTCTTGCAGGAGAATCACCGAATTTGGACAACATTTTGCTTAGTGTAAATCAAGATGACCAGTTGCCAAACCTGAGGAAAACTTCGCTGCGACGTGTATTGCACCATTTGAAATTCAAATATATAAGGAGTAACAGAAAAAGTAGTTTAGTAGATCGCCCAGAGATAGTTCTGTGGCGTACCAGATATTTGGGATAAATACAAAACCTAAGAAAAGAGGGTCATAAAATTTTTTACCTAGATGAACATGGATTAACGCAGGTCATACTGTGGAAAAGGTATGGGTAGACACCACGATTGAAGCTTCTCGTCAAACACGGTTGGAAGGCTACTCTACGGGGTTCAATTCCCGGCATGGGTGGAATTTTTAGCCTCTAAATAGGTTTTTTAAAAAAAATAGTAAAATTATTATACATTTATTTCAATCTTTATAAAATAAATAAGTACAATTAATAATTACATAATTATAAATAAATAAAGTCCGACACATAAAAAAAGTTTTCGTGACCTTCGTAGTAATAAAATAAGAAAAATCCTGTAAAAAATCTATTAAGGCTTGAATGATTTTTGTATCCTGGGTGTTTAGAACTATTAGAGGCACATATTTAAGAGCTATTAATTTGTTGAAACTTTGCCTAATAACAAAGCAATAATTAATTTTATAGTTAGTTTTTATTTTTTATTTATTTTTAGACTTTGAAGTAGAGCCTGTAGTCACAACACTCATTCTTTATTATGAGTAGCACCTACGACAAAATTTGCACGTTCTAACAACGCAGTTATTTGGAGATATGATTTAATTTGTTTCCAAGTTCAAATATGCAAGTCAGGGTTGTCACAAAGGTCAACATCTATTTCATTTACACTTTGTGACTTGTTTACGATTTTTTTTATCATGGCTTTTAAGCTGTCGGGTTTTATGTTTTTGTAAGTACCTACTTAACCACTTTTTTAGGGTTCCGTAAATAAAGGCTGCCGGACGGGTCCTATTACTCTGCCTCCGATGTCTGTCTATCGGTCTGTTCGTCCGTCGGTCTACCCGACCATTAAAGGTTGTATCTTTGAAATGTTAATAGGTAGCCAGTTTAAAAGGCTTACAACATGTTTGTCTTATGGCGAATTACCTATGAGATTCTCTATACAACAATCGTGTTTATTTGCAGGTTTTGGTTTTTGCTCTTGCTTTTGATATTAAAAACGTAGATACATACAATTGTCAAAGTTAGTGTGATGGTAGCGCTTATATTTTATGTGATATAATAACACAATATAATAAAAAAAATGGTTAGGTGCGAATGAGACTCACGCATTTTGGGGTCCGTACAAATAGAGTTTTTTTCAAATATGGCTCAGAAAGTTAGGCGGTGGTGATGATGATTCCGTGTGGCGCTGGATTAAGAATAGCGTCACTCCATTTCCTTCCGTGGATGTCGTAGAAGGCGACTAAGGAAATCAATTACCAGGAGACGGGCAGCAGCGTCTTCCTGAGATTCCAACCACATACTGCGATCGCCAACCCACCTGCCAAGCGTGGCGATTATGGCAAAACCCCTCATGGTTATGAAAACCACGAAGGAGGCCTATGTCCTGCAGTGGGCGTCAAATGGCTGATGATGATGATGATGATGACGATGATAATAATGATGATGATGATGATGATGACGATGATAATAATGATGATGATGATGATACGGCGGAGCCCTTGGTACACATAGACATGGCCCGTTTTTTTAGGACTCCTCAAATGAGTCATTTTCATTTGTCAGTATGACCGGAAAATCATCTTCCACGTTGAAAATCTCATCTACATCCAACGAATCTTCACCGACCATTTGTATTTCGCTTTCTTTAGGAGGCTGCAGAAGATTTTGCACAGCTGCTGGCAAAGGCAGACGTTTTGAAAATTTTCTGCGTCTGCGAAGGCCCATCATTGAAATTAAAGGATCTGATCGGGGCCCGGAAGGACATCCCCCAGCAGGTTGGGTAAGCCCCTGCTGAGGCAAAAAGGCCCCATGGGTCTGGAACGGCTCCATGGTGCCTCACCCCCGATCCTCCGCGTTACTTGTTTTGACGCGGGGTTTTAGTAAAAACCTAACGAGGGTGGACCCCTTCCCGCGCCACAAGGTACCCTTCATTGGAATTGCATTTTTTTTAAACTCATCATATTCTGCAGATGCCTTAGCATACCTTAGCTAGAGCGATATATATGTATTAAAAAGAGCAAATAGGTTATTTCTATCTGTTTGTAAAAAATGTGATACAGCTGAAATATTTTAGGAATAAGTCAAAAAGTGTGATTAACCTGGTAGATGGCATGTGTTACGGAAACCAATGTATTTGAATAAAGGATGTATTGGCTCTTAAAATACTTTTATATGGCTAGCTAATCCATTTTAGTGTTAAAAAAAGTCGGATATATTATTTTTTTCGGGTACGTAAGAACAAACAATTATAAAATCGAAGGTTGATTTGAGTGACAACCCTGATCAAAATATTTTAAAACAAATATCTCCAAATAACCGCGGATTCACGACATTAGCCGACGTTGGCCGAATCGTTAACTGATTTTAATCGTACTGTATGTACTTACATAAGGCGGCTCCCTGTTCCTTCTGTTATTTTTGTAATAGTCTAAGTAAGGTTTTTGCAGAAAGAAAAAATGTAAAAGTTCTCTAAACTTTTACAATAATATCCAATATTACCCCCTAGAAATCTCTGATTCGGCAACTTCTACTCAGTAAGGTCCCGGCGCTATCTGCCGCCGGAGCCGCTTGTAGTGGATCTCCCCGACTGTAAGACCACCGTCCCGCAGGTTAGGTAGCCCTCTATTGACGGCAATCCTCCCGCAGGCTGTAGTGCAGCCTTCAATGGCGGCCCTCCCGCTGCAGGTTGTAGTGTTGCCTACTAACGGTGGGTCCCGGTCTGCTACCGCAGGCAGTAGTGTAGTCCCAGCAGGCTGTAGTAGTGAAGGCACACTTGAGTGGTGGCTGGTTCGGGGCGCAGGCTGCCGCCGGAGACGCGGCGCGCGCTGGTGTCGCGCACGGCGGGCAGCTGCGCGCCGCTGTTCGTGAGCGCGCGGCGCGGCAACGCCGAGATCTGCGAGTACCTGCTGCACGTCTGCGACGCGCCCATCGAGCAGGTGACCGACCGGCTCCCTAACATCACTGCCCACCCCCCTGATCAGTTTCACCGTAAACTCGACGGATCATTTTTAGGGTTCCGTAGGTCAACAAGGAACTTAAATAATATCTGTCCACCTCATTGTCTGACCGTGGATTACATACCTAATAATCACACTGACAAAACGATAACATAAAATCTTAAAAAAGTAAGGTTTTTCCGCTGAAACTAAATTAGGGTGATTTTTTGGGTTCCGTACCCAAAGGGACCCTATCACTAAGACTCCACTGACCGTCTATCTGTCTGGGGCGGCTGTATCTCATGAACCGTGATAGCTTAACTGTTAAAGTTTTCACAGATGATGTATTTCTGATGCCGCTATAACAAATAAAATCAAAATATTTTTTTTTATTCAAAGTAGAACAGAAACAGCGACTTAATGAACGTTACATGGTAAACTAGGTGTCCATTTCAAAATCTAGATCATTTTGGAGAAAAAATGGACAAAAAACTCCAATAAGAATAAAAACTCCATAATAAAAACAAAATTAAATTAATATTTAAGAAGGCTCCCGTAAAACAAACGTTGTCTAAAGACAGCGCTCGCCATCTAGCGGCAGTCTATGTAACCTTCACAGCGTCGATGTCATGTCGTTAAATGTCAATCGCTTCTTGTTGGTTTCTATAGATGGCGCTGTTCTCAATGTACCTAATCTATCTCGTCTCGGTCTTTATCTAATGTTGTATAGATAATGGTACGGAACCCTTCGTGCGTGAGTCCGACTCGCACTTCATTTAACTCATAATGTGTGTACTGAAGGAAGATGATAGGCCATCCTATTGTTGCAAATGCAATGCGTCGCGCGCGCGCGGCACGTCTGTATGCATGTGTGGTGCAGCGCGGCGTGTACGTGACGCGGGGCGCGGGCGAGGGGGAGGAGGGCGAGGGGGACGGCGGCGGCGGCGCGCACCTGGTGACGCCGCTGTGGGCGGCGGCCGTGGCGGGCCGGCTGCGCGCGCTGCGTGTGCTGGCGGACGCGGGCGCGCAGCTCGACGCCACCTCCGACTCCGGCTCCACGCCGCTGCGCTCCGCCTGCTTCATGTCGCACGAGGACGTGGCAAGTGTAATTTTTACGGTGTTATTTATAAAAACAAGATTTCTCTTTTCCTTTACCACATACTATTTAATCTGCATTTAAGTAGTGTTATAATAAGGTATCGTAGTTTTTATGAAAAATACTGTTACCTACTCCTCAAGGCTCGGTTTATATTACCGTAACTACCTCATTGAGATATATCTGTGATAACTACTATATGACGCAATTTAATACCTACCACTAAACAGTTAAACAGTGTGTGTTTAGTCATTTAAATCGAGCCATATTTCTTACAGATTAGGTTTAATGTCCGACAGATAATTTAAACTTCACTCCGCAGTCTGGATAAGTTTGCTATGGAAACTTACATAAGAACTACTCGCTGGAGCTACTAAAAACAAAATCGTTTGTTGATAATAAATCAATTGTAGACCGACTTGCACCACTTTCTTAAATGTGGCTTAAACGGCATTTAACTATAATTTTCATACAAAAGTGACCTAAGTGACATTCAGAAGTGCAAGTCGGCCTAGTCTCGGATTGCATGGAGATCAAGAAAAAGTATAGTGGAATCGTGTGATTTTAAAACAACACAAGTCACATGTGTTTTTAAAAAAACACTTGTCCATATCTTTTTTTTTAGTAAATTATTTACACCAAACCATTTATTTACATTAGAAAAAAAAATGTAGTTTATTCATATAAAATTAACATAATATTATTATGCTAAAATATGGCTGTTGTAGATAGTATTTTAATAAAACAGTTTTTTCTATTTCCTGACAAGTTCTAATGAAAGGACATGTTGTTTTAAAATCACACGATTCAGTTGTAGGTATTGGGTGTAGTTTCAGCTGAGTTTCGAGAAGCGATGCAATAGCGTGTTGTGTGTGTGTGTGTGTGTGTGGCGGCGGCTGGCGGCTGGCGGCAGGCGCGCGAGCTGGTGTCGCGCGGCGCCGACGTGCACCGCGCCAACCACTCGGGCGGCACGTGCCTGATCAACGCGGTGCAGTCGCGGCGGCTGGTGGCGCTGCTGCTGGCGCGCGGCGCGCGGCCCGACGCGGTGGACGTGCAGCGCCGCACCGCGCTGCACTACGCGGCGCGCGAGCACCGCGTGCACACGGTGCTCCTGCTGCTGGCGCGTGGCGCCGACCCCAGGCTCAAGTCGCGCGACGGCGAAGACGTGCTGCGGTCAGTCACTCTGCTCACTTCATTAGACGCTTTTTTTTGGTGAGGACGGGGGGGCGCTCCTACGTAACTTCTCCACTGTATGGTCACGTCCGATTTAACTTACTCCGAACTGTCAAATACATACATTTTTTGACATTCCGGAAAGGTGAAATGGATAACAGAATACAGTGGGCAAATACATAATAATAGACATCATAGTTTTTGTGTTTGCTTCGCTATTGTATTAGAACTATATCCTGTTAAAATAGTAAGCTTGTAGAAATAAATAAATACATGTAATGCAATAATAGGCTGGTAAGTCAGGTCACTTGAAACTTGGCAGAAGTGAGTGTAGAACTTAACTATCACTGTGTAGAACCGATCGACCTTATTTGGGGAGTTCTAGCCACCGTGAATGCAGTGTTTCATCCTAAACTATTGGAGAGGATAATCTTATGTATTAAATTAAAACAACTGTAACGTTTGCTCGTTCGGAGTGAAGTGTGTGGTGCGTGGTGTGTTCAGGACGGCAGCGCTGAAGGGCGCGGGGGCGGTGGTGGCGCTGCTGACGTCGCGCGGCCAGTTCCCCGCCGCGCAGGCCGCCGACGAGCTCGAGCTGCTGGGCGCCTCGCAGGCGAGTTTGTTGGCTTTGGACGCTACTGACGATGACGTCACGCCACGCAGGCGGCTGTTGTATACTGTGCAGTAGTGTGCAGCGTGCTGACGTCACCTCACCTCGAGTCTTGTTTACTGTGTGTAGGACCGGTAGGAAAACTTTAACCCTTTACCGCATATGGTTCCAGATTTGGAATATATTTCTAGCTTGCCTAAGAGAATTGAAAGCCTTGGCCAGATCGAGCAAAACCCCAGCGCCATGTTGTTTCTGATCCAGATAGGATACTATGAACTTGGTCAGCTCTGAGACGGCGTCCCGTCCTCGGTACAGAGGCCCTGCCTAAAGCCGAACTGTCGATCGGTTAGGTATTATTTTATTATTATTTAAAATCTCAACGACGCGTTTGTTCATTACTTTCTCCAGTGGTTTTGAGAACACACCGAGGAGGGATATCGGTCTGTAGTTGTTTGGGCGTTTGCCCGTTTTTGTAGATTGGCTTTACGACAGCCACTTTCCAACACTGGGAACTCTCCGTTTACAAGACTTATGTTAAATATGTGTGTCAAAGGGACCGGAAACGAAGTAGAAGGTCGAAATATTCAAATGTTGTACCTATGTATAGATAATGGTACGAGTCCGACTCGCACTTGGCCGGTTTTTATAGTAACTCGTGCATATTATTTTGCTTTCGGAAAACACAATTTGGCGGAATCGTAGTGTTATTCACAAAAAATCGTGAAATATTGAAATATAAATAAAAATAAAAACCGACTTCAAAACACTACAGCACTAAAAATAGAGAAATAAATTAAACTAATATGACCTTCAAATTCGATGCAGGTATTGTAGAAATATATTTTGGGGTCGGTGCCTTTGTAGTGGACTACACAATGCTGATATTATAGGTAGGTACTATTTTGATATCGATAAGGGAAATGGTGTATGAATGAAACGACCGATTCCAACGAGTACGTTAGCGTAGGTAACTCATTTATTGTAAAGTAATTAATGAGTAAATATTGTGTAAACTAACCAATTTCAATACCTTGTACGTTCGCTCGTACAGTGCCCAAAATGTATTTGTGCTGGTCTTGTAACTTGGCACCGGCTCCAAACTATACTTCTACAATACCTACACCGAATTTAAAGGTCATATTCGTGTAAATTATTTTTCTGTTTTTATTGCTGTAGGTACGTTTCCCTTCGTGGGTTCCGTACCATTATCTATACAACATTAGACAAAGATCGACTCAAGATAGATTTGGTACATTAAGAACAGCGCCATCTAACCAACAAGAAGCGTTTCACATTGACATTTAACGACATGACATCGGCGCTGTGAAGGTTCGTGAAGAAGACGGGCAGCAGCGTCTTCCTGAGATTCCAACCGCATACTGCGATCGCCAACCCGCCTGCCAAGCGTGGCGATTACAGCAAAACTCCTCATGGTTATGAAAACCACGAAGGAGGCCTATGCCCTGCAGTGGGCGTCAAACGGCTGATATGATAGATTAAAAACAAACTGCGTTGCAATAATAATATCTAAAGCGATGAAAAAACGCCAAAAGAGGAAGTGGTGTAAACATAATGGTTGTTAAAAAGAGAATCGTCCTTCATGCTGCCTCAAGATAATAGTATGCTGCCTAAAGTGCCTGAGTGTTGACCAGCGTTGATTGGCGTTGACTGATGCGAGACTGATATGATAACACATTCAGACGATCAGTCTGCCGTCAGTCTGTGACTGACAAAAATTATCAAAATATTCGAATATCCGTCAGTCTGGTCTGGTCCATCAGTCCATCAATCCATTGAATAAACAATCAGTCTGCCGTCAGTCTAACCAGACTGATGGAATTGACTGACGCCAGACTGAACGTGTAAACTCCGTCTATAAGTATAAAAAGAAAAGAGAAGGTAAAGTTTGGTCACGGAAATGCAAACCATTCGTTTCACAATAGGAATAAATAGTAGATTGTGTCTCAAGGGAGCAAAATGATATATTTACGGCGAGGGCGGTATATTGAATCCTGAGTGAAGCGAAAGATTCTACAATAGAATCCCGAGCGTAGCGAGGGATTCTAAAGTAGAATCTTGAGCGTAGCGAGGGATTCAAGTGTTTACGCCCAAGACGGAAATAATTTTGCTACCGAGTGACACATACTGCTTTTCACACCTGCTATAAGGAAAATTTAAATCAAACACAATTAAGATATCGAAAGAAGTTTATTATTTGTAAGCAAATTCGATTGCAACAAAATAAAAATCGAATTGGAATTACATTTTGTGAAAATCTGCACACGGATCATGCTGAGGGCAATAAAAAAAAAAACTAAAATATCAGGGAAGAAAAGTACAACTTTGATCCCTCATTTGAGGGAATCAAGGGATCTTTTCTGAATAGCAGGTGTGAAAAAAAATATTTCAACGTAAAGAATTTATACCTATGCTGTTTCTTGAATGTCAATGTATGTAGGTACAGTGTTAGCCGCTATCTTCAGCTCGAATTTGTACTGGAGAAAACGTCAGCGAAAAATCTTCACTCTCACCATCTTTTTTTCAAGATATCTTAAATAATAGGGGTTAAAGTATGAAATTGCCGTTTTATTGCAATAGGTTCTTTGAATTGACATAGAATCTTCATGGTTTGAGGTTTTCGAATGAAACTTTTTCCAAATGGTTTCTATGATGTTCTTTTTTTAAAAAATGTGAAACATTTGAATATCGACTTTCAATTGTTTTTGTTATTCAATTTAGACAAGAAAGATGGATACTGCGAAAATTCGAGTGATTTTTGAATACTGTTGTGGGTCAGCCATTGCATTTTTCTTTTCCGGTTATCATAAAGAATCCACTTTTCATCACATCTTACAATTCGATCCAATATTCCTTCATTGCTGTACCGGTTCAACAAGGCAACACAAGTTTCAACACGCGTTTCTTTCTGCAGATCAGTCAAATCATGTATTTTTTTATTTTATTGATTTGACGCAAGTGAGTCAATATTGTGGGTAAGGTAACGTTAAACCATGCCGCTAATTCCTGGGTAGTTTGACTAGGGTCGGCTTCCACTATCTCTCTTAATTCATCGTTATTCACCTGTGTGGGCGGTCTTCCTCGTGGCTCGTTCTTTAAGTCGAAATTTCCATCACGAAAGCGTTTAAACCAAAATCGCACGGTGCGTTCATTAGTAGACCCCTCTCCAAACGCAGCATTGATATTGCGGGCTGTTTCTGCCGCGTTAGTTCCGCGTCGGAACTCGTATTCAAAAATCACTCGAATTTTCGCAGTATCCATCTTTCTTGTCTAAATTGAATAACAAAAACAATTCAAAGTCGATATTCAAATGTTTCACATTTTTTAAAAAAAGAACACCATAGAAACCATTTGAAAAAAGTTTCATTCGAAAACCTCAAACCATGAAGATTCTATGTCAATTCAAAGAACCTATTGCAATAAAACGGCAATTTCATACTTTAACCCCTACATCAGTTGCTACCTACATTGATAATATTTCATGAGTGCCATCAATAACTGATGCCAAATACCAAAATATTAGCTACTTTTCATATAAAATTCCAATGATTTGATGTTTGTGGAATCATAACACTTCACAAACATTAAAATTTCCGCACAGATGCACTAAAAGTAGGTAGCCGCTTTTATCAGTGTACATAATCGGCCGTGTACACTAAAATGGGTCACTCGGCCTTAGTGCACTGAGATCGTGGAAACCCGGCGCCGGCGCGCGCTCGGACCGAGTGCGTCGTCATTTATAATCAACTAAAATTGTACGCACACGGTTTGAGGGTACTAAGACCGTCGATACCCGGCTTTAGACGTTAAACCTGCGAGGTCGGGGTTCGCTGCGAAATAAATGTATCGTCCCTCCTCACACCGACACTGAAGCGTCGATCGGTCGGTCGACACGCAGCTGGAGGAGTTCGGCGACGAGGCGGCGTGCCGCAGCAGCTGGCGGCACGCCACCATGCTGCGCGCCGCCGCGGGCTGCGACAAGCCGCGCGCGCCGCCCGCCGCCGCCGCCGCCGCCGCCGCCGACGCTCTGCCGGTGCGCGAGTGGCGGCGGCTGGCCGAGCTGGAGGCGCTGGACGGGCGGCAGCTGCGCGCGCACGCGCTGCTCGTGGCGCTGCGCGTGCTCGGCCCCGAACACAAGGACTTGGTGGGTCTCTTTCTTCTTTAACCCCGATGCGCGTTTATCTTAAAACGTACCCGACACTGGCGTGCGTGCATGCGACGACGACTGACGAATGTCGATGAAGCGGAAGAAGAGGTTTGTCAGGGCATCTCCGGGATGCAGGCGTGTGTTTATGTATGCGTTCTTATCAGTACCGAACGAAATTTGTTCTAAAATTCTTTGTATGAAATCCCATGGAATCGTGCTCACTGACTGCGACTAGAAATTGCAATCCAGCACCGTTTTCGATCCAGCTGAATTGTTGCTGGACCAGCATAGTTCCAGTCGGTTCCAGTATAATTTTTTAACAAACATAATTTTAGGACATTCGAGTGCCACTAGGGGTAGCAAACAAGGGAATCTCCTGAACGAGGCCATGAAACTGGCGTTTACGTTCAACGTGAAATCATTATTAACGGAAACAGGATCGGATCCGAAATTCCACCGCGCGGTAATGCAAAACTCATGCAAATAGACGAATAAGCGTATTAAAAAAAAATAGGCTAGACGTCATGTCATTCTATTCTGCCATTCGAACCCACGGTATGGCCTACCTAGGACAAAGGCTAGTGTGGATTCGCACTGGAATTTTGTATCACTAAATATAAATGAACTTATCGAATAAGAGCGAAATGTGGTCACTCTTCCGGAATTAAGTTAATAAAATGTAGTGCTTACGAAAGATTTATGAATTTTTAACCGACTTCAAAAAAGGAGGAGGTTTTCAATTCGACGCGTATATTTTTTTATTTGGCTATGTTCCTCCATAACTCCGTCAAATCTTAACCCGACAATTATTGTTCTGTTCGAACAGATATAACGTTCCATTGGTCCCATTTTAATTTGGTGAAGATCTGATGAAGACTTTCAGAGATGGAGAACGGAACTCTTCAATGGACAGCAGTAAATAAGCCCTAATGGGGCCCGTCCTTTAGTAATATCTGTATATTTAATAAAATAGCGTAAAAGTAGTCCAAAGTTAATTTGATGATGTTCTGGTGAAGACTTTCGGAGATTTAGAACATAAAATTTTAAAGGAACGAATCGTGTACGGTAAATTATGGTTATAAGGGACTTGTTTATTTTTCTCCCGCTCCTCCACTAAAAACTGAAAAATAAAAATTTTTAAATAAAAAATATAAACCGACTTCGAAACACTACTGCACTAAAAATATAGAAATAATTTAAATAATTAGAAGTATTTATACATGTAGGTATTGTAGAAGTATAATTTGTAGTCGGTGCCCAGTTTCATGACCAGCACATATACTTGGGCACCGACTTCAAATTATACTTCTACAATACCTACATGTATAAATACTTCTAATTATCTTTTTTGTGCTGTAGTGTTTCGAAGTCGGTTTTTATTTTTTATTTAAAATTTTTAGTCTAAGCTACATAAAACGGTAACGCTGCGTGGCGTGGCGACGCATATTTTTTGTGCCATTTCTCAATAAATTAATGAATAGCGGATCCGCTGATTTGCAGCCCGGACGGATCAACTACAAAATAAGTTGAATAATATGCTGGATCTAGTCGGATCGCTGGACGAGGGAGCTCGCGCCGTATCGGGCGAGTTGGGGATTTGAAAACTTCGAAGACCTCATGACTTCGGTGACCTCATGACTTCGGTGACCTCATGACTTCGGTGACCTCATGACTTCGGTGAGGTCGAGCCGGTCGAGCCGTTCGAAGCGGATACGTGCGTGTTCTTCTTTTACCTAAGATTTTTATGGCTCATCCATTCCCGAAGTCTACTGGACCATTTTTTTTTTACTTTATTTATAAGAAATAAACAAACAGTCACATACAATAGTCAAACGAAAAATAAGACATTTAAACAGACCGAGTTTCCTTAGTTAGAACAAAGATCATTGAACTTCTCGCGACCAAGGATTCTTGCTTGCGACGGACGGACGGTTATGCCAGTGAAACAGATACCTAGGTACACGTTTTTAGATAAACGCAACAAAACAAATTGATCTGTATAGGTACCACATTTTAATGATACCAGACAAGACAACCATGGAGCGGCAGGAGAAGAACAAGTAGGCTGAAATGGATGAATGGACTTCAGAACTAAACACATTCCAATCCACCCACTCCATACCTATTCTGGCAGCAATGTATTATACTTAATATGTTTAAGTATACCTATTACAATTATAATATTCCAAACAATCTTTCAGCCACGAGCTTTTTGAATTGCGAAAGAGATAAACTAAAAATGTGTCTCCTAAGATCGAGTTGTAATTTGCGTAGAGCGTCGGACAAAAGTATTCTTTGCATAATCGGTGTTACAGAAACTATATGAAATGTGTTTCTTAAAAATGTTATTCATGTGGTAGTCCAAACGAGTTAGTGGTTGCGCAACGGATCAGATCCATCGCGTGATGTCGCGCGGCGCGGCGTGCGCGGAGGAGGCGCGCTACCGGTCGGCGGCCGAGCTGTGGCTGTGGGCGCTGCGCCTGCGTGTGCGCCGCGACACGCTGCTGCACCCCGACACGGCCGCCGCCGCCGCCGCGCTGGCCCGGTACGCACCGCCCCCCGCCGCTACACTAAGAGACCCCCACACTAGCGACGCCGCGGCGACGTGACGCGCCGGCGCGGCGCTGGCCGGCCGGATGGCCGTCTATCGAACGCGGGTTTACGCAGCGCAGGCGTCGCGTTGCCACGGCGCCTGTCGCCTACGATCTGTGTGAATATGGATTCCGACGAAGAAACACTGCTGTTGACATTACTGATAATTCGAAAACTACGTAAACGAAAAAGGAAACGTCACCGTAAATAATGGAAAGATCCTCTGTGGAGTTTTCGTGTTCGTGTCCCGCCGGTGGGCAGCGGGGCGAGGGGATCACGTTATGCATAGTACTTGTTCGTAAAAAACGTTGCGCTGGCGCTGCGTAAACCCACGTTCGGTAGACGGCCAGCGCCGGCGTCGCGTCGACGCTGTGCGGACGCTGGCACGACGACGACGCTCGAAAAAAGCTAGTGTAGGGGTCTCTAAACGGTAGCTCGAACTCACGCTGGCCTCCGCGCGTTCCCCGCAGACTGCTGCTGGAGTGGTCGCGCGGCCGGCTGCCGCGCGCGCAGGGCGGGCCGCCGGGCGGCGCGGCGGCGCGCGCGCTGCGGCTGCTGACGGCCGGCCTGCCGCCCGCGCAGGCCGCGCTGCTGCCGCGCCCGCGCTGCCGCAGCCAGGTCGGTGCCCCCGCCGGTGCGGCCGTCGCTCCGTCGAGATCGTAACCGGAGAGCAGTGTAGCGGTGTACTTCCAGATGGAGTCGTTCGACCGCGTCCTGCGCTGCGCGACGCACTTCCTGTACCTGCAGCGGGAGGCGGCCGACACGCCGCAGCTGCGCGCCGCGCTGCTCGCCGACGCGCGCCGCGTGCTGGCGCTGCGGCCGCGCTGCGTGCGCACCGGGGACACGCTGCTGCACCTAGCGGTGTCCAGGTGTGTAGGTGTGCTGGCGTACTTTATTGTGTTCGGGTGTGTGTGGAAAGGGCTCTCGGTAGTTGAACAACAAAATAAAAATAAAAAGATACAAGTTTACGAAACCCCCCACACCAACGTTTTTCGAGCGTCGTCGTTGCGTCAGCGTTCGCACAGCGTCGACGCCGCGGTGACGCGACGCCGGCGCTGGCCGGGTATGAACGTGAGTTCACGCGGCGGCAACGTTTTTTGCAAACCAGTACCATTCACAACGCGATCCCCTCTCCCTCTCCCCACCGGCGCCCCTCGCCCGCGTTCGGTAGACGGCCAGCGCCGGCGTCGCGTCGCCGTTGCGAAAAATGCTAGTGTGGAGGGTCTAAAGTATAGTTTTTATTGAACGAATTTCCTTTAGCCTAGCCATCGGTGCATTTTCTGGGGGGCTAGCCCTGAAAAGCGAGTTTGTGGATACCACAGATATAGATCTATATCTGTGGTGGATACTCACTCGCACGATACTGAATGCCAACGCAGTTAGACAATTTAGCACCGCGTTCCCCCGCGTACGCTCGCAGACTGAACGTGATCGACGACGGCGAGGCGGGCGTGTTCCCGTGCGAGCGCACCGTGCGGCTGCTGCTGGCGGCCGGCGCCGGCGTGGCGGCGCGGAACGGCGCCGGCTGCACGGCGCTGCACCTGGCGGCGCTGGCGGCCGGCGGCGGCGGCGGCGGCGCGGCGCGCGCGCTGCTGGCGGCCGGCGCGCACGCCGACCAGCCCACGCGGCTGGGCGACGGCGCGGCGACGCTGCTGGCGGCGGCAGGCTGGGCGCTGCCGCCGCCGCCGCTGCGCTGCCTGGCGGCGCGCGCGCTGGCCCGGCTGCCGCGCGGGCCGCCGCCGCCGCCGCCGCTGCCGGCGCGCCTGCGACGCTTCCTGCTGCTGCACCGCGCCGACGCCACCGAGGACGAGTTGGAGCAAGCTACCGACTTCTAAGCGGAGGCCCGGCTCGGCCCGGATTTCTATCCGAAGATAGGTAGTCTACTCGTTCGTCTTCGGTCCTTTAATTGCTAGGGGAGTCGGCCACGATTCCACATTGTATGGCACTACGCGGCATGTCAACTAAATAACTTATTAAACGACGCCGCTCAATTGACCGACTAAACCATTCCTAGGCGAATCGTTCATACCGAACGTCTGCTTTAACTTTTTTGACGAGAACCATTAAACACATAAACGTTACATGGCTGACGGTCTAATGCGGAAAAGTGAAATTATGCGATATTTAATTTAATTTTACCATTTCCATGTTTGTTTGTATGATGTCCTTGTCTAGTTACCGTCCGTAGCACAAGGTATCCTAGTTTGGGACTATGACAAGTGATTGTGTTATGTCATATTGCAAGTTAGTTACTAATATATATTATTACTAATTGACGCCGCAAACGTCGTTTTGCCATATTAATGAGCCTACGACCTATTCTCACCATATTCTCAGACCTACCTACCAAATATTCACAAAAAAATTCATAAAAATTGGAGAAACCGTTTCGGAGGAGTTCGATAACAAACACTGTGACACGAGATTTTTATATATTAGATTTCGTTGGCAGGTGGACTTTACCTAAAGCATAGCAGTTGACCTGTTACTTACTTTTTATTATAACTGGTTTTGAATCGTGTACTCTCGCGATCGATAAGCAGTACCTATTCTATGCGAAATTAACGTAGGTATATTATGAATTAAATAGAATTAATGTTAACATTCAGACATGCGTCCAAATTACATTCACGAGAAGTCCATAGTTTTCACTTATCGCACACACGCATGTTCGCGGCTCATATATTGTGAGGACCTTAACAGAATACAATTGCTTCTTTTGAAAAAGCTCTCCTTTAATGGCATCAAAGGAAACTTACTCTGCTGGTTTGCTTCTTACCTGTGTTGTAGACTTCAGGCTGTCACACTTAATGGCTATACATCTGTCGTCTCTACCGTAAGCTCTGGCGTCCCGCAGGGTCAATTTTGGGACCATTGCTCTTTGTAGTGTTTTTGAATGATCGGTGGGTGCTTTCAGCATAGCAATTATCTTCTGTACGCTGATGATCTCAAGATCTACAAGCAAATTAAAAGCACAGCTGACTGCTGCTCATTGATACAACAGGATCTCAATAGGTTTTATGACTAGGTACTGTGTTAATAATAAGATCTCTCTGGCCAATGATAAATGTAAAGTCATCACATTTTTCCAGAAGCCATAACATTAATTATAATACTTACGAGTTGGGTCAGTACAATTTAGACACAGTAATGTCAATTCGTGACTTAGGTGTCTATTTTGACTCAAAGTTGCTGTTCGATGGGCATGTAGAGTATATAGTAAATAAAGCATATCGTATGTTAGGTTTTATATTGCGCATATGTAAAGAATTTAAGAAACCTGAAACCTACATAACACTATCAGTCTCTGATAAGCTCACATCTCGAATACGCATCTGTGGTGTGGAATCCTCTCTATAACGTGTATAACAAGCGATTGGAAATGATTCAAAAGAAATTTCTCCGTGCTCTAAACTTTAGAATGAGATGTCCGAAATTGTCTTACTCGGATCTACTGATAAAATATAACATGTTATCACTGAAAAATCGTCGCACATTGGCTGACTTGAATGTTCTCTAGGGCATTTGCACATCGCAGCTGAACTGCTCCGATCTACTATCAAAGATATGTTTCCGAGTACCTGTCCGTCGTCAAAAAAGCATGCGTGTTTTTTCGCTAGACATTACAAGAACCAATGCCGGTAAGAGAGCTCCATTGTACCGAATGTGTGATACCTACAATATTTCGTTTACAGAAGTCGACTTATTTTAATTTTCCAAGTACCTACCGTTGTAAACAAATGTTTATTTCTATTTTGAGAAATTTGTGATACTTGCATAGTCCTTGATGTAACAAAGTGCATACCTATAAGTACCTACCTACTTAACCACATCATAATTTTTGTGTGTATCGTTGTATATTTTCTTGCACGCCATTTGTTTTAAGTTTGTCATTTATTAAGATCATTAAGCTTTTATCTATCGGTGAGGAATGTTTAGGAGTTAACAAAATGTATTAAGCTAACTCATTTTCTCTGTTTAAGTAATTTTTGTTTATTCTGTTTTTCCACCTTTATAAAATAAAATACACCATTATGCGGTCCTACCTTTCCCGTAGCATTGTGTAAATCTGTTTACGATCTAGAGCTATATCCTTCTGGCATGAACTTTGATTTGAAGTTTCCATACACACGAATGAGACAGAGATAGAGCTCTTCATAATTTGTGCCAAAAATCGGGCTTGTGCAGTCCCAATTTATTATGCGGTCGGTCCGCACTTTAGAACAAATGCGTGCGAAATAAATAATACACCGACCGCATTTTATGCGAAATACAAGCGCATTTACACACTGTCCATGCTTTAGTTCCGTTTGTGAGAAGTTACACACCGACCGCATTTTATGCTAAATAGAAATGCATTTACACACTGTCCCCACTTTAGTGCCATTTGTGACAAGTTACACACCGACCGCATTTTGATGTTGTTACATACTCAATCACCCTCTCCCTTTTCTAGTATTTAGGTAGGTACCTAAACAATGTGTCCTCACAATATTAATAATACGCACTCAATCACATTAACCTATAGCCCTCATAATATTCTTTCGTGAATGCGTTTCTACACTATTTTAATCTGTGAAAATTTTGAAACTAGATGATAAAGAATCGAGAAAACATTAAATATACGGACCGAGGTGACAAAGCAACAAAGAACACAAAAAAAACTAGATGCGAAACAATATAAACTAAAGAATGTTGCTAAGCAAAGTCTCAATAAAACCAAGAGCAAAGAAGAAGAAATTTCTAATGAATCGGAATTTGAAAGTGACGAAGAGTAAAAAAGAGAAGGAAATCTGCTAATATAAAGGGAAAAAAGTGCAAAAAGAGAAAAGGGAGTTCAGAAGACGGGCTTGGAATAATGAAGAAAAAGACGCAATGAACAGACAAATGGCAATTTACTGGCTAAGGAAGAAAGTACCCAACAAGAAAGAATGCGAGGAAGCCGGGAACCGGACCTGAACAGAAGAAGTTGGACAGATGTAAAAAACTACGTTTATAATGTTATTAAAAAATGCGAAAGGGTCCTAACAAAGGATAAAGAGCAGTGATGTGGTTGGAACAATAAATGTTTTTTTGTTTTTTTTATTCATTTTTTTAAATGTACAAACGTAATTCTGCTTAGGTGCGGAAAGTAGCTTATCGTATAGTAAAAAATCTTAAAAACTAAAAAATAATCCCACCACACTCACAACTGATGTTTAAACTTGATATTACTATTTGTAATAGGGGTTAAAGTATGAAATTGCCGTTTTATTGCAATAGGTTCTTTGAATTGATATAGAATCTTCATGGTTAGAGGTTTTCGAATGAAACTTTCTTCAAATGGTTTCTATGATGTTCTTTTTTTAAAAAATGTGAAACATTTGAATATTGACTTTCAATTGTTTTTGTTATTCAATTTAGACAAGAAAGATGGATACTGCGAAAATTCGAGTGATTTTTGAATACGAGTTCCGACGCGGAACTAACGCGGCAGAAACAGCCCGCAATATCAATGCTGCGTTTGGAGAGGGGTCTACTAATGAACGCACCGTGCGATTTTGGTTTAAACGCTTTCGTGATGGAAATTTCGACTTAAAGAACGAGCCACGAGGAAAACCGCCATAGAAACCATCATAGAAACCATTTGAAAAAAGTTTCATTCAAACATCAAACCATGAAGATTCTATGTCAATTCAAAGAACCAATTGCAATAAAACGGCAATTTCATACTTTAACCCCTAATACTACCTACATACTCGATTTTGTCATATTTTTTTACTTTGTTTGTCACTTTCTATGGTAACAATAAAAACATACTTTTAAAACTAGCTGAACCGACACACGTCGTATTTCCTAACAGGCAATGAATCGACAACTCTAAAAACCCTACAAACCTAACAGTTATACAAAACCAGGAACCCTACAAACCTACAAAACTGAAACCCTACAAACCTAATACCCCTAAGAACCCTGCAAACCTACCTAACCTAACCTAACCCCTTCAATTATAACAGGATCTTTGCGTAACACCCTGAATAGTACCTACGATGTGTTTTGTCTTTGCTATAGTCGCACTGAGAAGCGCTTTAACTGTGTGATGCTCCCAATTATTGAACATACATACTTAGCATGAGTCTAATTTCACGCATGAAGTGCGGTCCTTTTCAAAGGTCCGCATTTTATCACATTTTGTACTTATATATGTCGCAGTAAAGTAGTTAAATCAGAGAGTCAATTGAATCTCTATACAGTCAATCAAAGATCGATATTTAATCAAGTCGCTAGCATTTTGATTTAAATAAAGCAGCGTCGAAAACGTTTAACTATCTATCTGACCGAAAGCCAGCGTGTTGATTAATAATGTAAAACAAGATGGCGGTCGCGACAACAGCTGATTACTTTGCTGAGTCTTTCTTTTGGCAAACGTTGTGCGACGTTGGTTTGTTGTCGACTCCGCCATAATTATTTCATTTGTTATTGTTATTTCGGTGTGATCGTGAAGAACTGAGAGCTTGGAAATTCCGTGTTTAATAAAGGTAAAACGAACCAAACAAATGTACCAAATATCTCCAGCAGAGCAGGTTTTATTTTTTCTAATTAAAGAAACATAAAACAAAAAAAAAATATATTTTTATTGGCTATTCATTTTCCTAAGTAAGTACCTAATGAAATATCTTGGCCCCCTTCAAAAGCTAAATTCTTACCAAGTAAGTGGGCACGACGACGCCTAAGTTGGACGTGACGTTACATCGATCCGACAAAGGCCAGTTTAGCAAGGTATGTTCTTCAATTTCGGTTGGGTAGAACATGCCGTGCAAAGGTGGCCCTTATCAGATCGACAAACATCCACAATACCTAAGAGGGTATTACGCCTTATGAATAAATATAAGACAAGCAATGTCTTTGTACTATCCATTTTTTCCAATCAAATATCTTGGTCACCCTACCAAAGTTCAAATGCGTCTTGTTGCCTAGGAACGTTTAGGAAACTCGTTAAACGTTTCGTTCACTTAGCGACTTGATGGAATATCGATCCCCAATTAACTGTCCAGACTCAATCAACTCTCCGATTCAGCCACCTTACTGCGACATATACACAATGGGGACTGGTGGCGTCACGTGGTGGTACACACCTGAACTATATTTTGGTTTGTGTTAACTTGACAAAAATACCGTATACTAGGTCCTCCCTAAAAATTTGCTCATACTTCACCAGTCGACCAATCAGAACGCGAGAGTTCGATAGCTATATTTGAAGCTCCCTCAAAATACTGTGCGGACGTCCGCACAATGAGGTCCGACCGCACAATGAGGATTTTTGACTAACTTCCGCTCAATGCTTCTCGACCATGTTTGTACGCACTTTTAAAGGCTTAATTTAATTTCACCTTTTCCTAAGATACAGGCTTTTTTGCCTAGTTTAGGAGATAGGATGCAATGACAAGACTATTGTACAATAGATTAGCACCGAACAATTGTTGTCATTTTTAATGTACTTTTTGGTTTAAAATAAACAATTATTATTAATTATTATTATTAGTTAAGACCGCACAATGTTAAAGCCGCGGACACACACGCACACGCGCGCGCACACGCACGCGCGCGCACACGCACACGCGCGCGCACACGCACACGCGCGCGCGCACACACACATACGCACGCAGCTTACATACATACCTGGCCCCTCTCGGATACAGGCGTGAGTTATGTATGTACCTATGTAAGCTCGCTGTTGATACCCCTAAGATATATTAAAAAAAATTGTTAGTGTACGAGAAACGAAGAGGGGGTACATATGTAAAGTAAGATAAAAAGAAAGATAATTTAGTCACATAGTGTGAAATCACAAATATCTAGTTACATAGTTTCAAGGAAACATAGTTTTTGATGTCTTTATTGAATGTGTATTGCATTATTGTCACAAAAGTAACAATAATTACCTAAATAAAAACGAGTGAATAATGATGTCGCTCAGGCAAACTATCGTCATTGAATTATGCTATCGTGAACTAGTGTCACCAGATGTCGATGTCTAACTCTGCTGTGTAACTTGATGTGTGGATGCAGTTACGTGTAATACATACACATAAGTAGGTACTTAACTTGTCTTATGTCGTAACTGGATGTCTAATATATACACGGTTACTTGCTATATAATAGTAGTTTATGATACTGTTGCATAATAAGGGTTCTTATAACACGAGTGTGTTTTAAAAAAACGAGCCGTAAGCGTTTTTTTATAGTATCACACGAGTGTTATAAGGCCAAGTTATTAATTTACAGTGTCATAAACTATATCTACTCTCATTCTATAATACATACAATAATATTGCAAATAAAACGCTGAATATCAACAACTTTATTTTTACTTGTAATGAACTCGTGGTAACATTTATTATAGTTGCTCTTAGATTTCGCCGGTAACAGGTTCATAGTCATGTTTGACGCAGCTTCCAGAATGTCTGGTGGTGTACAATTACCACTATCCTCGTTTTCAGACATGTTTATACACAAAAACTAATTTATTGTACAAACAGAACCAAACTTTGTTTAAATATTGAAAAGTTTTTTTAAATATAAAATGTTGGCGCCAAGGCGCAAACATCGATTGCGCAATGCGCATGCGTGTTGCGTCGCCGCGGACTAGTTCATTGAAATCTTTTTTTTAAAAGTAGAGGTTCAACCTTCTTGGTCCAACTGGAGGTTGTATAGGTGTTATGATTAAAAAGTTATATTATGTTATGATACAGGTGTCCATACAAGACCTGTATCGTAATAAAACTTTTTTTATTTTATTTTTGGCCTATGCGTAATGTTTGTCATAAGTTTTGTTTTCAGTTTTATTATAGTATCAGAGTAGATAAATATATTTATCTACACTAATGTTGTAACATTCTACTTATGTTTTCAATACTTGACTTATAATTACTACTGTTATAGCGCAGACAACAAAACACTCAATTTAAGCAATTTCACATGATGGTATAATATTCACATCGATATCGTAAAATCTCATTATAACATAAATAAAACGCGACCAACTTGATTGCAGAGCCAATCAGGTTGGTCGCGTTTTATTGAAGCGCGCAGCTGCGCTCTCATTGGTTAAATTTTAATGGCGGCAAAATCACTGTGATTATACACGTACGCGTGAATTTAATTTTTAATTGCATTAGTGAAGATAAAGTAGTGTATGCAACTGCATATAACACGGGTATTAAAACACTCGTTACTATTATGAAACTCGCTGCGCTCGTTTCATAAACTCACACTCGTGTTTTAATACCCTTCATTATATGAGGAGTAGGCGAACAGAAAGTCACATTTCCATTTTACAAAATTTTAGGGAAATTGACGAAAATGTAAAAAAGCATCATTATAAGATATTTTTTATAATTTTATTTGTAAAAACTGACGAAGTGAGATAGACCTACCGATTATACTTATTATGTATTTTTTTTTTAAATCGGTCGTTAAGTTATTTCAGTTTCAAAATTGGAAATGTAACGTTTTGTTGGACGTGCCTGGAAATGTTACCTTTTGTTGGCCTTCTTTTTGGAAATGAAACTTTTTGGTAGGGTATGAATGGAAATGTTACTACATTCACATTAAGAAAAGAAAAACGATTATCAATGTTGACACGCAAATTTTAATCTTTCAAATGAATAGTTTTTACTTAAATATGAAGACATACTGGTTCTAGTTCTAGACAATCACACAAAGTTTCCATTTCTTCTTCATCCTCTCCGATTTCTCCATAGTCCTCTCCTTGAATTAATACATGTTTATACCACTGCAGCTTTTCATCGTCAATCCATTCCTTTCCATATATTTTTTCTAATAAGTTTATGACGTCTTTTACCTTTGCCCTGTTTATTAAACGCCCTATTCTTAATTTATCTAAAGTCACAGAATCATACGACTTTTTTCTTTTGAGTAAATTGATTAAAGGCTCCTCTCCTGTACTAAATTTAAAGTTTTCGTAAGTTTGAATTCTGCCTTGTATTTTTGAATTGATTGATAGTTTTTTTAAATGTATTCTTTTAAGATCCTGTATTTTATCAATTTTTTTAAATACTTGTTCTAGTCCTTTAATATCATACAACTCCCAATGTTCACCTAATTTATGAACTTGTCCAAAAGTTGAATAAATATCATTATATTCTTCTTTTGTAATAATAGTTGGATGTACCTTCAATTCCTTCCCAACGCGTCCAAACACCCGATCCGCAGGAAGGAAGGAATGTCCGCGAACTGGGAAGGTTAAATGAATTTCCTCTACATTTGGAGGGGATATTTTTGTGAGCCAGTATAGTAAGGTGTGAATAATATGGGAATTTTTATTTTGGCCCCCACAACCGTCACAGAAGAGTCTTAAAATTTTAATGTGGGGGCCAACAACCAATGTTTTTGTCAAATATGAAATTAATGCAGAGCCTATTTCGACAGAGCCTTTTCCAGCTTGATTTTCTGTCCAGACGTAAAAGTGAGGGGACTGTGACTTCATGCCCACTATGCAGAAAGTGTAATATGAAATTTGTCTTGAGTAGTAAGCGTCTTGTATGGGGTGTTTGGGGAGCGGGTGGATCTGTTGAAGATCAAAACAAAAAGAAATTGAATTGGCTTCCACTTTTCTTGTTAATTCATAGAAAGAATTTGCTTTTAAAATATGAATCCTTTTTTGTGTCATAATTTCAACTTTTTTTTGTGGATCATTCTCGGATTTTAATTTATTTTTTAATAATGTGCATATTCCACAGACATCGGAAGCTGGAGACTTGAAACCAATATTGAAATTGGTACGAAATACGTTTCGGAAAAATTTAGGCCTCACTTGTATTTCGGTGCTGACGCTGTTGTTATACATTCTACATAATTTCGTCATGTTTAAATCGCAAGATAAATAAACTCGCTTTGATTTCTGTCTGTTATAATGGCTCTCAACTGCCCTTAATTTTTTGACAAAGGCTATAACACTCTCTTTTCTTGCCTTATACTTCTTTGCTTTCCTATCTCCACCTCTATTTTCCTTGGGAACTTTGCCACTGGTAATGGTTTTAGCTATGGTGTGTAAACGTCGTACGCCAAGGCCATAAACATTCATTAAATATTTTTTACAGACTTGAACCATCTTTTTCTTTTTCAATAAATAGTATGTTGTGGAAAACTTCCTGGGCTTAGACTTTCCCTTACTTTTGCTGTCACGATGTCGCTGAGGTGGAAAAGGTGATATGAATCGGCATAAATATATATCCTGCTTTTTTTTCCCAATATGGCTATAAAAAAGTTTCTTGTTGCTTAATACATCTGCGATAGTTAGCTGCGAGCATTTAAATTTACTTTTAGGCGGATGATTGCATGGCTTGGTAAAATTAACACCTAGAGGATCCTTATCCACATATCTGAAAATAGTAATAAAATATACCTACATTAGATAGGTAGGTAATCAAAAAAATATTGCACGAAAAGAAAGTGAATCAGATTCGTCCATCAAACTTACTTGTTATTTCTTTCAGCTATGTTTCTCCTCTCCCTGACATCCTTTTTTCGTTTGCCCTGGTTAATTTCCTCCACAGGTACTTCTGCCATTATTACATAAATAAAAACCAAGACGTTACAACAGAAAACGACCACTTTTCGATTCAAATAATGATGATATTGACAGCAGATAGTCGGTGTTGCAATTTTTTTTTTTTAAAGTTACTTTTTGTTTAGACTGCCTATGAATCGACGCATTTACTATGGGAAAAGTTACTTTTTGTACAGGTTTTTGTTAATATTATTATAATATTATGACAGTTGCATAAACTACTATTACATAATAAATATTATGTGTTACAATTTATAAGTGTAGGTACTCACGAATTTATCTTTACAAATCTAGTGAATTAAATAAAATGGTGTCTCAAAAAGTGAATATTGTTATTAATTTCTTCAAATATTTAGCAACTGACTAGCAATAGTTATCCTATGAATTAAACCAAAAATTATATTTCTAAAAATTTATTTCTTTGTAAAATATAAATACAAAATATCTTTTAAAAAATTGTATTCGTAACAAGATAGATATTTATTCTTAAGTATATAATTAAGTACAAAGAATATACATTAAAGATTCAAGTAAATCACCACTTGAGAGTAAGAATACCTATATATTTACATTTCGCAATATTTTTTAAACGTAAGTAATTCGAGGGAAAATGAAATGGAATGTTCGATCAGTCTCATTATATTGGACGGATATTTCGAGCGGGTTTGTGTTCACAATAAGTTTTTGCTGTCCTTCATGGACAAAGTCAAGCGCTGCACGTGGTCTAGTCCGTAAATATAATTTTCTTTATTTATTTGGAGATAATACAGGCTCGGATAATAAATATTTTATGTTTCACAATATTCGAACTTTGACTTGTACGTCTTATGGAACATAACTTTCGTTCAGCGTGGTAGTATGGGGCTCGCTACTGCCGCTGTGGATGCCGGCGCCGGCCGGCGGCTGGGTCTGGGCCGGCGGCCGGGTCTGGGCCGGCGGCCGGGTCTGGGCCGGCAGCGGTGGCCGCGGCGGCCTCACCGTATACAGTACCTATAGTCCGCACAAATAATTTTGGCGGTAACGTGAACATAGGAGACTATTACTGTGCTCACGTTACCGCCAAAAAGATCTGTGCGGACAATAATCCGTATAAAGAGGACATTCGTACCAAACTTTGTGTCACAAGCTTTTGCGGTCTCTTGGTAGCAGTCCATTTATTTTATTAAGAACATCAACAGCGAAAACCAATAATTTGAACACAATAATAAAGATACAGTTCACAAGGCCAATCACACATATCCAAACATAGGCAGTTCATAATTACAACAAATATGCCACGTTAACGCTTAGCAATATAATTGCGTTCACGCGGCAAGATGACGAGCGCTTGCCGCGTGAACGCAATTTTGGTACGAAGAATACCTTCATGTCTGATTAGTTGTTAATATTAGAGATAAGAAAGCTCTGCAAATCTCGACTAAACCATAGTTACAAATTTTGCTTTTTTTTTGACCTGTCACATCAGCGGCTAATTGGCGGTAATTTCATAGATTAAAAAAAAACAGATGTGACAAGATCACTTGGCACCATCTTTATACCAGTGACGATATCAAAATATTGTTTAGCGTACCTATTAACAATTATATTTTTTTACGGATTTTCGCAGAATCATTGGTCAAATACATCCGAAAATAACATACTTTACCTTTACCTTTTATGACATTGAAACGAAAATAGATAGTGGAAGGAAAATTAAATCGAGTCGAAGTTAAGTCGAAGTTAAGTCTTTTGTCCAATTTCCTTTTGCAGCCTTCAACGTAATGCCATTATGTAGAGATATTTCAAAACGGTCCTCATAAAAGTGAAAATGAAAACCAATTCTTTTTGTAAAATCGTCAGAATGGCAACAAGCGACTTGTAGCGCTTAGCTGTGAGTTCCCTGCGTCTATTCTTCGATTCAATTGTAATGAAGGACATTTTTTTTGCCAATGTATTTAGAAGCTCAGGCTCAGGCGAGAAACTAGATTCGTCAAAGCTTGTCAATGCATATAAAGAATTTGAAGAGTGTAGGTTCTGTAAGATTAGTTAATCTATGAACTGCTATCAAGGACAGTGTTACCAATAGAGTTTAGTCCACCGCATACAAATATCAGTGAAATAAAAAAAAAACAGACGATTTCCGTCGAGTCCAATTACATTTGAAAGACTAATTTTACATTATTTTTAACAGTGATTACATTTTTAAAATCCATCAAGGCGATATCAAATCAGTTGAGGCGTTTTATCGGGATGCGCTTAAATATCACTGTTGGCAACACTGGTTATTGTATTGTGCGACACAAAGTTCCGGATGTCCATTCTATCTATAGGATCTGTTTCTATGGCGGCGGCTCGCGGTGTCGAAAGGTGAAGTTAAAGAGTTTATTTTTCGTTCATTTCTGTCTGTCATTCCGCATATCATACGGAATGAATTATCTAAACATAAGAAGTGAACAGATGTAACAGTGTTGGATGGGATCGTTCGACATCTTTCACTTTGCAGAATAAAATAAGAGTGGAAACGTCAACACAGTCACTATCTCATTTTGTCTTCGTGGTGTCACGGTTAATTGTAGAAATTGATTGAGTAACTTATTTCCTAGAAGTTACTCAATCGAGTTTGAGTAATGTACGTATTTGCTAAATTTATTTGCTAATTTATGATTGAGTGACTTATGCAATTTCTTAAATTTTTTGAACGAAAAAAATTTTTAGAACGAATAGGAGTTAATGTTTTACTCCTTTTTAATGTCGAAAAAATAGAGGATGCCAAAAGAATATTTTGATTTATTGTTGGATCTGTTCACTATTAAATTCATCTAGCATTTGGACTCCATTCTACGCTTTGACCGTGTTATGAAACGAAACATTCATTTTGAATGTCCACATCTGAGTATTCTCGCTAGGAATTTTTCGCACGAAGCAGTACGGTCCGAGCGGACGCGGTCGGAGGTAAACACGCGGGCACACCGACCGAACTGGTTCAGAATCACGTGGCATAATATATTACGCTTCCACAAACTAAAATTGAATGCCTCGAGAGGTTTTGCTGTCTGCGTGGACCCTCCCAGCGACCGATCGGGTTCAGCCATGGGGGCGGCTAGCGGCTGGCGGCGAGTAGCGCGAGGGTGGCGGCCAGCAGGGGCGCGGCGGCGGTGGCGGTGGGGGCGGCGGGGGCGGCGTTGCGGCGGCCCAGCGCGCGGTTGTAGCGGTCCACCACGAAGATGCGCCCGCCCATGTCTGCGGCAACCGATCACATCTCATTCGACGCTAGCGTCAATTTTATAGGATTTTTGTTTTTCAAATGAAGTATAAAATTATCAGGGAAAAAGTACGGGCTGAATTATCACGCGTGCTTTAATTTATAGTGATAGATACGAATCATCACTCTGGTACGAATCGGTCAGTCGTCGAATCCGAGTCGGATGGGTAGCGTTCGGGAAACTAAAACACATTTTCGCGTCCAAAATAGCTCAGTGTTTCGAGACAAAGGCGTATAACCGATGCGTGTTCTCAGTGATGACTTATGGATGTGAGCTCCGGTCGCCGATCGCGGGCCTCCTAAGAAGGCTCGAGGTCGCCCGACCAGCGACGGAGGGAGCTACGTTAGGAGTTCCGCAGAAGAATCCGGGGTACTGATGTAGCTCCGAGGATCGCTCGGTCGAAGCGGCAGCGGGCGGGGCATCTAGCTCGGAGAGCGGGCGGCCGTCGGGGCGAACGAGTTCCGACCCGGCGACCGCGGACCGGACGACGCGGCGCGGGCGGACCCCCCGCCGGACGGCCGGACGGCCGGACGGCCGGACGGTCCGAGGGCCCGGTCGCGGCGGCGCGACACCGGGAAGCTCGGACGACCACGAGGGAGGCCCTCGTCCCGCGGCGGGCGCCGAACGGCTGACGACGACGACGATAGGAACACAGAACATAGGAATAAGGTAGAAAACGCACGTAGGCGGGGCGCGCGTGCCACGAATTTGTACAAATGATCCTATTTTGCAAAAACATACCCAGTCGGCCGCGGAGTCTTACCGAGCATGTTACTGAAGAAAAACTGCTAAAAAAAGGGTAAAAATGCCATCGTGCGCAATTATCACCTGCAGAGCTCGAAGCAGACGTTAGTCTGACTAATGGAGGGATTTCTTTTCATCGGTAAGTAAATTAAACCTTTATTTTGAGTGATTTGATCGAAAATATTGAAAAGAGTATGTTTTCCAGCAATAGTGAAAAATATCGCAAGTTGAAGTATACATTGCCGGTGTTGTACGCAAATAATTGCTGCGCCAACGTACTATGTACGCGAAGAGCACTGCAAAGCATGTGTGTCTGCGTGAACGATTGACTTCACAATATTCCGTGGTACTCCCCAAAAAGAGTAGCGAATAACTTATCGATAGTGCTGGGTCAGTTTGTCGTCGTGTCGATATTGTTTCAACTTTGTTATTATGGAATATTTAATTGCTCTTAGAAACCGGCTAAGTACGAGTCAATATCGCGCACCGAGGGTTCAGTACAGACTTGTAGGTATGTAAATAGTTCGTCCATTGCAGGAATCTAGTCTCAAAGATATTTTTTTGTAACTACTAATTTACGGATTTCGGATTTTTTCCCTTTATTTTTTTATTATAAATACATTTATTTGCAACTACAGACACACACAAAGCGAAATTACACAACATGAAATAAACATAACAAAAAAAAAAGAAAAAAATAGGCAGACGTTAAAGGTAAAATTTTTTGCACAGTCTAAGACCTACAATACACCGAAATTTTGTTTTGTGACTTTTTGCAGTCTGAGGCGAGTTTCCCATTTTATCACTTCTGATACACTCTTGTCACAAGTATTTACGATAAAATTGCCATAAGTAAAGAAGTCACTCCATTTCCTTCCGTAGAAGTCGTAGAAGGCGACTAAGGATATCAATTACCAGGCGACGAGCAGCAGCGTCTTCCTGAGATTCCAACCGCATACTGGGATCGTCGAGCGTGGCGATTATGGCAAAACCCCTAATGGTTATGAAAACAACGAAGGAGGCCTATGTCCTGTAGTGGGCGTCAAATGGCCGACGATGATGATGAAAGAATGAACGCTAAAGAAGTGTAGACACACCAGTACATGCAACAATCAATAATTACACACAAAATATCAAAATGTTCAAATTACATTAATTCTTAAAAAGCTTCGCCAAACAAAGTTAATAATATCGATATCTGTTAACTTTTTGTCAATCCCTATCGCTTTGCTCGTACGTACAGGCGCACGCACACATCAAAGTTGCGTCGGTGTGACTGCATCGGCCGATCGCAACGCTCAACGCTCAACGCTCAACGCTCAACGCTCAACGCTCGCTTTCGCGGCCTTCGACTCGCGCACACACGTATAGGCCTGTGGCGGGTCGCTCGCATCGGCAGTAGTAGAGAACGGCGGGGGGCGAAGCGGCGATGGCGGTTCCCGTACAAAATACGCGCTAGGGCAATTCCAACTCCTTTTCTCCGTTCCGTGGATACGAATCGATACGCTCTCGGCTCGCAGGGTGACCGACCTGCGTGCGTGAAGGAGTGGTAGTAGACGAGGTCGGGCCACGCGGCGTCGGGCTGCAGGCGCAGCGCGGCGGGCGGGCCGGCGGCGCAGCGCCAGCGCAGCGAGCGGTTGAACGCGCGGAACGTGGCGAAGTCGTCCGCGCGCCGCCGGTCCGAGCCGGCCGGCTGCTCCCCTGTCGGCCCGGCGAACGCGTACACGTTACGGACCTACTTATCGGTTTTTAAAATTGTCCTCGGCACGGATTAGTGCAACAAAAAGAATATAATTATGTACACCTTCCAAAACTGGTTCTATTTCGACGATAGACAGATAAATATAGATAAAAGATAATATTCTTTTTATTGCACTAACCCGTGCTGAGGACGATTTAAAATAACCTATTTAGAGGCTAAAAATTCCACCCATGCCGGGACTTCGACCGATAATAACCTTTAAATAGGTTTTTACGTTAAAAGATAATTTGCAAGTAGGTAGTTCTTAGTAATAATGTGTCAGAAAAAGGTACAGTAATAATGAAACCCCAAAAAAAATCGAGTGGGTGACACAATTTTAAATTTTTATTTAAACATGATAAATAAAATAAAAGAAATATCAGAAAAATAATATTAAGAGGTTGACACCGTTACAAAGTTATGGTGACAATACTTTTAGTCTCTTCGACTAGATGATGACTTCCCGTTCATAAACAAATTTAGCAGTCGCAAGGCTGTACGTAACAGAGTAACCCGCCGCTGTACGTAGCTAGGGGGCGGGTCGACCCGTCTCGGACGCCACAACGGGGCCGGGCCGACGCCGGCGAGCTACGTACCGACGCAGAGCGGGCCGGCGGCGGCGGGGCCGGGCCGACGCCGGCGAGCTACGTACCGACGCAGAGCGGGCCGGCGGCGGCGGGGCCGGGCCGACGCCGGCGAGCTACGTACCGACGCAGAGCGGGCCGGCGGCGGCGGGGCCGGGCCGACGCCGGCGAGCTACGTACCGACGCAGAGCGGGCCGGCGGCGGTGGGGCTGGGCCGACGCCGGCCGGGGGCGACGCCGGCCAGCGGGCGCTGCGCTCGCTGCGCCGACTCCGGCAGCCGCTCCAGGCCGCCGCGCGGCTCGGCCGACACCATCAGCGGGTGGTACAGCTCGGCCGAGTGCGGGTCGTTGCCGCCCGACACCTGGGGGAGGTTCGCTTTGCCTTTACCACAATTTAGAAAAAAAGAACGAAGCGAAAGATAAAAAGATTGTATTATTTTAATTTAATAGTTTGGCACACGTTTATGTGTGTTAAAACCCATTTTGAACTACATGAAGTAATAATTTATTTCTCAGTATACAAAACAGATAACGACCGATCGATAACGTGACAGTGTAGATCTAGATCGTCACCCAAAGAACGTACACATGCACACTCGCACACGCACGCACGCACACACGTGAAGTTCAGGATACATAAACTTACAACACGGTAGATCACCGAAACTAAGCCAGTCGACCCTATCTACGGCCAGAAGTTGAAGCAAAAGCAGGCGGCACTCACGAGGAAGGTGTAGGTGAGCCCGCGGCGCAGCTGCAGGTCGGGCCGCATCTGCCCGTTGACGTACCACACGAGCGCGGCGCCGGGCCCGCCCCCGCCGCCGCCGCCCCCCGCGCCCCCCGCCGCGCGCCGCCCCCCCGCGGGGCCCAGCGTGGCGCGGAACACGCGCAGCGCCGGGTCGAACAGCTCGGCGCGCTCCCACACGGGGCCGACGGCCGCCGAGTCGTCGCTGGGTACACGGACTCGGGTTCAGTTCTATCGCGTACTTTGAATTTGGAATACGTAGGTACGAAAAACAATTGGTGTTCGAAATTTGAATATTAAAAGAAAATCAGCGAACCGCCGCCGCCGCGCCGTCGCTGGATATACGCAGGCGGGTCATATAAGCTTCGTCTCGAAGTTCAAATTTCGAATCGAAGCGAAAAAAAAACTTTGCAATGGTATCGTGAATATTAAAAGAAAATCACCGAACCCACCGCCGTCGAGCGAATCCCTCGGATAGATATACTTAGTCGGGTCGTAAGTTCTGTCACATAACTAAAATTTCGAATGTAAACAAAAAAAATTTGGTATTCGAGATTTGAAGAAGTATTAAAAAAAATTAAATTCATAGGTATTCCGAAACTTTCCCAATTTTCAAATATGGAGCAGTCGTGAAAAGAAGACAGAGACGCAATAAGAGGTTACTATCAAACGATTCAGGGAATAAAGGCGAACAAAACTAAACGGGAATCACATAGATAGAAAATGGGAAACGTTCGCGATGTAAACACGTAGCAAGCGGGAGGCACTTACTTGGTGAAGGGGAAGCAGTTACGCGGTGAAGGGGAAGCACATACGTAGTGAAGGGTAACACTTACGTGGTGAAGGGGAAGCACTTGCGTGGTTGAGGGGAAGCACTTGCGTGGTGAAGGGGAAGCGCTTGCGTGGTGAAGAGGAAGCACTTGCGTTGTGAAGGGAAGCACTTGCGTGGTGAAGGGGAAGCACTTACGTGGTGAAGGGGAAGCAGTCGTAGGTGGGCGGAGTGGCGGCCAGATGCAGCAGCACGTCACGCTTGGGGTACAGCCGGTGGAAGGTGGGCGCGCCATCCTCATCCACCGTACCCACGGCCCACACCACGGCCATCGGCCCGTCCGTTATCCATTCTAGGTCCATCGGCTCCACTGTGGAAAGTTATTTCATTGCTAAGTTCTCTTTCTAACATGAATTTACACTACCGTCTAAAAAGTAAGTTTATTGTGTTAAGAACGTCCATACAACAAAAAAATACATGTCTTGCCGCTCTCAACGCATAATGTCATATACGCATTACGACACATTTTTGTAAAGAAAAGAATACGTGAAATGGCTACTCGCATAACGACATACTCGTATTACGAGACATTTGTTGAAAGAGGAAAATACGTGAAATACGAAAAATATTGGTCACTATGCGTCGAGAGCGGCAGGAATAAACTGATAAGTGATAAATAATGGTCATTTCGCGTATATGGTATGTCATTCGGCGGATTGGTTATATTACAAAATAAAATATTGGTCATTTCGCGTATTAGTCATTATGCGTATTGGTCAAAATGCGTATTGGGCAATATGCGTGTTTCAAATAAAAAATATTGGTCATTATGCGTCGGGAGCGTCTTGCCAGGATGCCTACCTACTAAGTTCAATGAATCCAAGACAGTTGGGTACATTGAACTTAGTATGTAGGCGTGTAAAAAGAATAAAGAAGTTTAAATTAATGCTTTCGGGTTATTAACCCTGTAAGTATGTTTGCTTACTTTTCACGAATATCGAAAATAATAAATAGGTATTTTGTATGCTAACGCCAAGAGTTGTCCAAAAAGAGATTACGTAGTTGGTTCAAATTGACGTCGAAATCTTGTGTATTGCTGATGATCAAGATTACAGGTTTAAGGTTTAAGAAGGTTATTTCTCAGAAGAACTATATTAGTGCACATATAGATAACCACATAACAATAAATGTAAATAAAAATATTAGTAGGAAGGAACACTACGCTTGTACGAGTAATAATTTGTGTAAAAGTGTCTCCATAATTGTTATAATTTACCACGCTGGCTGGCGGTGGAACTTTGTGGACAATAGGTATTTATTAATAGGTATTTATTACACACACACACAAGCTTCGATATATGTGTGTGTGTGTGTGTGTGTGTATGTATGTGTGTGAGTGAGTGAGTGTGAGTGAGTGAGAGTGAGTGAGTGAGTGAGTGAGTGTGAGTGAGTGAGAGAGAGAGTGTGTGTGTGTGTGTGTGTGTGTGTGTGTGTGTGTGTGTGTGTGTGTGTGTGTGTGTGCGTGCGTGCGTGCGTGCGCGTGTGTGAGCACTGACCGGGCTTGAGGTCCCGGCGGTAGGTGACGAGGGTGAGGTCTCCGGCCCGCGAGCCCGCCAGCGGCTGGTTGGAGTCCTGTCCGGCCAGCAGGTCGTCCCGACACACGCCGCGCCACTGGCCCAGCACCTGCGGGGCCACGGCACTTGTGCTAATCCCTTTTTTTAACTGACCCATCTCTTTGCTCACGGTCGTGCAATCGAATAATGGAAGAGAAAGTTCCCAGGCGCGAATTATCCTAATGAATCGTCTGAGCCTTTGAGATAAACCCGTACTCGTCCACTACTGAACATAAGCTTCTTCTTTTTGACTTCGGTCGTCCAGCTGCTACCGTCCATTTGAGAATCCTTTATTGCACAATAAAAATATTTTATTGTCCATTAAAGGATTTTAAATAAAAATTATTTTTCTTCCACCTAACCTTTGGTGATGGGGATAATGGATGGGGTAGTGCCGGTAGATATTAGGAAAATTATTAAGACCATTAGCTTCAAATTGAGGGTCCATTGCGTGGTCTCCACTGCAGAATCTGTATCCCATCGGCTATCGGTTGTCCAACAGAATAGATGTGTTTCATACAGACTTTGTCTGTCGCCTTAGTTTTTTGGAGAATTGTCTCCTCTGTAGACTTGTTACAAGAGTTGCGCCAGAGCGATGTCGTAGTCCGTGGCGCGCCCTACCTGCACACACGATGTCGTAGTCCGTGGTGCGCCCTACCTGCACACACGATGTCGTAGTCCGTGGTGCGCCCTACCTGCACACACGATGTCGTAGTCCGTGGTGCGCCCTACCTGCACACACGATGTCGTAGTCCGTGGCGCGCCCTACCTGCACACACGATGTCGTAGTCCGTGGTGCGCCCTACCTGCACACACGATGTCGTAGTCCGTGGTGCGCCCTACCTGCACACACGATGTCGTAGTCCGTGGCGCGCCCTACCTGCACACACGATGTCGTAGTCCGTGGCGCGCCCTACCTGCACACACGATGTCGTAGTCCGTGGCGCGCCCTACCTGCACACACGATGTCGTAGTCCGTGGTGCGCCCTACCTGCACACACGATGTCGTAGTCCGTGGTGCGCCCTACCTGCACACACGATGTCGTAGTCCGTGGTGCGCCCTACCTGCACACACGATGTCGTAGTCCGTGGTGCGCCCTACCTGCACACACGATGTCGTAGTCCGTGGTGCGCCCTACCTGCACACACGATGTCGTAGTCCGTGGTGCGCCCTACCTGCACACACAGCGCCAGAGCGCCGATGTCGTAGTCCGTGGCGCGCCCTACCTGCACACACGATGTCGTAGTCCGTGGTGCGCCCTACCTGCACACACAGCGCCAGAGCGCCGATGTCGTAGTCCGTGGCGCGCCCTACCTGCACACACGATGTCGTAGTCCGTGGTGCGCCCTACCTGCACACACAGCGCCAGAGCGCCGATGTCGTAGTCCGTGGCGCGCCCTACCTGCACACACGATGTCGTAGTCCATGGTGCGCCCTACCTGCACACACAGCGCCAGAGCGCCGATGTCGTAGTCCGTGGCGCGCCCTACCTGCACACACGGCGCCAGAGCGCCGATGTCGTAGTCCGTGGCGCGGCCTACCTGCACACACGGCGCCAGAGCGCCGATGTCGTAGTCCGTGGCGCGGCCTACCTGCACACACGGCGCCAGAGCGCCGATGTCGTAGTCCGTGGCGCGGCCTACCTGCACACACGGCGCCAGAGCGCCGATGTCGTAGTCCGTGGCGCGCCCTACCTGCACACACGGCGCCAGAGCGCCGATGTCGTAGTCCGTGGCGCGGCCTACCTGCACACACGGCGCCAGAGCGCCGATGTCGTAGTCCGTGGCGCGCCCTACCTGCACACACGGCGCCAGAGCGCCGATGTCGTAGTCCGTGGCGCGGCCTACCTGCACACACGGCGCCAGAGCGCCGATGTCGTAGTCCGTGGCGCGCCCTACCTGCACACACGGCGCCAGAGCGCCGATGTCGTAGTCCGTGGCGCGGCCTACCTGCACACACGGCGCCAGAGCGCCGATGTCGTAGTCCGTGGCGCGGCCTACCTGCACACACGGCGCCAGAGCGCCGATGTCGTAGTCCGTGGCGCGCCCTACCTGCACACACGGCGCCAGAGCGCCGATGTCGTAGTCCGTGGCGCGGCCTACCTGCACACACGGCGCCAGAGCGCCGATGTCGTAGTCCGTGGCGCGCCCTACCTGCACACACGGCGCCAGAGCGCCGATGTCGTAGTCCGTGGCGCGGCCTACCTGCACACACGGCGCCAGAGCGCCGATGTCGTAGTCCGTGGCGCGGCCTACCTGCACACACGGCGCCAGAGCGCCGATGTCGTAGTCCGTGGCGCGGCCTACCTGCACACACGATGTCGTAGTCCATGGTGCGCCCTACCTGCACACACAGCGCCAGAGCGCCGATGTCGTAGTCCGTGGCGCGCCCTACCTGCACACACGGCGCCAGAGCGCCGATGTCGTAGTCCGTGGCGCGGCCTACCTGCACACACGGCGCCAGAGCGCCGATGTCGTAGTCCGTGGCGCGGCCTACCTGCACACACGGCGCCAGAGCGCCGATGTCGTAGTCCGTGGCGCGGCCTACCTGCACACACGGCGCCAGAGCGCCGATGTCGTAGTCCGTGGCGCGCCCTACCTGCACACACGGCGCCAGAGCGCCGATGTCGTAGTCCGTGGCGCGGCCTACCTGCACACACGGCGCCAGAGCGCCGATGTCGTAGTCCGTGGCGCGCCCTACCTGCACACACGGCGCCAGAGCGCCGATGTCGTAGTCCGTGGCGCGGCCTACCTGCACACACGGCGCCAGAGCGCCGATGTCGTAGTCCGTGGCGCGCCCTACCTGCACACACGGCGCCAGAGCGCCGATGTCGTAGTCCGTGGCGCGGCCTACCTGCACACACGGCGCCAGAGCGCCGATGTCGTAGTCCGTGGCGCGGCCTACCTGCACACACGGCGCCAGAGCGCCGATGTCGTAGTCCGTGGCGCGCCCTACCTGCACACACGGCGCCAGAGCGCCGATGTCGTAGTCCGTGGCGCGGCCTACCTGCACACACGGCGCCAGAGCGCCGATGTCGTAGTCCGTGGCGCGGCCTACCTGCACACACGGCGCCAGAGCGCCGATGTCGTAGTCCGTGGCGCGCCCTACCTGCACACACGGCGCCAGAGCGCCGATGTCGTAGTCCGTGGCGCGGCCTACCTGCACACACGGCGCCAGAGCGCCGATGTCGTAGTCCGTGGCGCGCCCTACCTGCACACACGGCGCCAGAGCGCCGATGTCGTAGTCCGTGGCGCGGCCTACCTGCACACACGGCGCCAGAGCGCCGATGTCGTAGTCCGTGGCGCGCCCTACCTGCACACACGGCGCCAGAGCGCCGATGTCGTAGTCCGTGGCGCGGCCTACCTGCACACACGGCGCCAGAGCGCCGATGTCGTAGTCCGTGGCGCGGCCTACCTGCACACACGGCGCCAGAGCGCCGATGTCGTAGTCCGTGGCGCGCCCTACCTGCACACACGGCGCCAGAGCGCCGATGTCGTAGTCCGTGGCGCGGCCTACCTGCACACACGGCGCCAGAGCGCCGATGTCGTAGTCCGTGGCGCGGCCTACCTGCACACACGGCGCCAGAGCGCCGATGTCGTAGTCCGTGGCGCGCCCTACCTGCACACACGGCGCCAGAGCGCCGATGTCGTAGTCCGTGGCGCGGCCTACCTGCACACACGGCGCCAGAGCGCCGATGTCGTAGTCCGTGGCGCGCCCTACCTGCACACACGGCGCCAGAGCGCCGATGTCGTAGTCCGTGGCGCGGCCTACCTGCACACACGGCGCCAGAGCGCCGATGTCGTAGTCCGTGGCGCGCCCTACCTGCACACACGGCGCCAGAGCGCCGATGTCGTAGTCCGTGGCGCGCCCTACCTGCACACACGGCGCCAGAGCGCCGATGTCGTAGTCCGTGGCGCGGCCTACCTGCACACACGGCGCCAGAGCGCCGATGTCGTAGTCCGTGGCGCGGCCTACCTGCACACACGGCGCCAGAGCGCCGATGTCGTAGTCCGTGGCGCGGCCTACCTGCACACACGGCGCCAGAGCGCTGATGTTGTAGTCGGTGGCGAGCGCCCTCTGCGCCGCCGGGTCGAGGCGTGCGACGGCCACGTCGGCGCCCAACATCTGCGAGCGCTCGCGCGACCCGGAGATGCCGAACGCCACGTACTCGTTGTCCCGCAGCTGTGGAAGTAGGAGCCGGCGGTAACTCCTGCCTGTACGATACGAGTGAAGTGACAACTGAGGTCACGTTCGTGACGTCCTCGCCCGGTTACCGTAGCGCGGGACATCCTAGCTCGAGACCGGGTAAAGTGATCGTATTGTGTGGAAGTTATCATTATTATCATCATTAAACAGTGGTATAAAAGTTAATCTAAAAATTGTGTATCTGTGTTTTACTGGCGTAACTGTCCGTCGCAAGAAGTTCAAAATTTGTAATGATCATTGTTGTAACTGAGAAAACTCCAGGTCTGTTTTAAATGTCTCATTTTCTCGTTCGATTTTTGTTTGTGACTGTCTGTTTGTTACAAATAAAATAAAATAAAATGATGAATCCTCGGACGATCGTCAGCAAGCGGAGCTCACCTGGGCGGCGAGCTGGAAGGTGATGGCGTTGCCGAATACTTCCCAGCTGACCTGCACGGAGCGGTGCAGCTGCTTGCAGTGCGGGAGGGTGGTCCTGGCATAACGTTATATAAACAGTTACAGTAACGTCATATAAACAATTACAGTAACGTCATATAAACAGTTACAGTAACGTCATATAAACAGTTACAGTAACGTCATATAAACAGTTTCAGTAACGTCATATAAACAGTTACAGTAACGTCATATAAACAGTTACAGTAACGTCATATAAACAGTTACAGTAACGTCATATAAACAGTTACAGTAACGTCATATAAACGTATGTGCAAACCTCCAGCATTTATGTTTTTTCGTGACGCGTTCCTTCACAGTTAGCGGGCATTATTATATATCACATAACAATACTTAAGTAAATAGACAAAATCAGCCGGTTTACTTTTCGTTTATTGTTGTCCCTCATTCCGCATTGTTCACTCGGAATGAATCACCCAAACAGGCACGATGACAGCAATTGAAAATCACTAAAATTATGTATTTATTTAATAAGACATGCATTTTTGAATACGGAACACGCATTTATTTGTTTATTAAGAGCAGGATTGACAATTAACACGATAATTAAAATCTACAAAATTCCTATGTCCGCCATATTAAGTTGAATACCAATCACAGCGAATGACGTCACTTTTAAACAAAGGGCCGGTTCTCTGTGGTTTTATTTGCGATAAAATTTTTAATTAATCTTTCTTGTTTGTAATTCATCTTAAATCCTGAGTGAAATAACACGGATTATGAAACAAGGCACTCGGCCCCCGTGGTGGAGCATGGCCTATACCTTTCTCAGGGAAGAGACCCGTGCCCCTCGGTGGGGACATAAATGGGTCGACGATGATGGAACAAGGGTTTATCAGGGCAACCAGCGCTAATTTCCCTAAAATCGATGTATCGATGTCGGGAGAAGTTTTCATACATCTTCACAAACTTTCACATTTATAATATTAGTAGGATACCAAAAAGACAAGAACAGAGAAGAAAGAGAGTAGCGGTGAACCGACTTGTAGTCGAGCGGCTCGGTGAGCGCGGGCGGCACGTTGGGTCGCGCCGGCAGCAGCACGCTGGCCAGCGCGCGCCGCGTCCCCGCGTCCCACAGCGCCAGCCACGCCGCGCCCTCCGCGCCCGCCGCGCCCGCCGCGCCCTCCGGCAGCCGCAGCCGGACGTCGGTGCCGTTGTACGCCGGAAGCGGCTCCAGGCTGCCGGCACGACCCTATACGTCACTTTGTGCTCGACGTACCCTCGTCGTAGGCCATAGGCTATGGGCCGTAGCGTTTAACCGAAATTCTAAAATAGGCTGCTTAGATGTCACTAAAGAAAATGGCGCCAGTCAGCATAATAATGTAATCCTTTAACTATTTAACAAGTATTAGGTACCTTACAGTTGGTAGGACTTCTGCGGCGATGAACTCGGATGTGACCCGCAAAAAAGTATTCATCTATTTAAGTTTAAGAATCAATTTATGAATAAATGTAAATCATATGTCAACTCCAGACAATTCTTTTCAAAAGTAACTTTTATTTTTGTATTTTTTTCTTGGGTTCAATAAAGAATATTCCTACCTTATAAAAATACTGTACTGCCACACTTAACTTCATACTATAAGCTAGTAAAGCTGACTCACTATCCGTATTCGTCGGGCACCTTCCGTCCGGCCGCGGAGGGCTGCGGGCCGACGCCCACCCACCAGTACACCTCCGTCCCGCTGCCGTCGTAGTACAGCTCCGGGATCCTGCCAAGCGGACGTTACAGATTGCAGATGGTATTACACAGATAGAACAAGGGTATTTGTCCGGCGAAGGGTACGAAATTATGCTGGCAAAGTTGCCGCCTGTCAAAGGAACGAAAGGATGACCCCCACAAAGCAGAAATTTGCGGAGTAACCGGCACGTTGGATTTTTTGGATGTTCAGCAAGATGGTTTAGGGGGGCGAGAGTATTCTACAGTTCTCTGAGGCCATAGGTCTCCATATTTATGTAGTGTAGCTACAATCAGCCAAATGGTAAATGTGGGTGGACATTTTTGGGTGATCTATCGAAGTTATAGAGTACTGGGACTATTTTAAAGCTAGCCCTAGGTATATTCTTATTAGATATTATATCCAATTTGTTTTTTCATTATTCAGACTTACTAAATTTAGAACTGACTTGTCCGATTTCCTAATCCACTCAAGGCCGCGCGGGAGCCCGGAACCAGTAAGAAAGCAGTAAACACTGGAGTACTGTGAACACTCCCACTATAGGGATAGAAACGAGTCACACTGACAATATGGTATTGGAGTCGAGCAGCTGCAGCGGGCCGCTCCTGACAGCTCGGGAGCCGGAAGCGGGCAGCAGCGCGGCGAGGCGGCGCGGCGCGGGCGGCGCGAAGTCGTCGGGCAGCGGCACGTCGCCGAAGGCGGCCTGCGCGCTCAGGTCCCACACGGCGAACCAGCGCAGCCGCGACACGCGCTTGCCCTCGGGGAGAGACAGCCGGACCGTCGCGTCGAAGTAGCGCTCGAGGACGTTCGTCCTGTGCGGCGAACAAACATCTAAATTTACTTTATTCAATTAGGTCGCTCTCTCTGCGTCTGAAAAGACAAAATTAGTTTCTTATAGGTTACTTTAAGAGGCGTATGAAATTAGTATCGCAAAATGTATTATTCATTATCTGTAAAATGTAAAACAAATCTTTGTATATAGATGTCATTGTTAAAACAACACTTTGTAAAATGAAACATTGACAAATATTGCTTGTGAAGTGATTCTTTGATAATGAATTGTAGTTAAAACAATCATAGACCCAGTTATAATATTACAAATAATCAAAAACTTTATAAAAATGACAATCAATTTTGCAATAAGTTTGTTTTGTAGCCACTACACGGTATTGCTAAAATAAAACATCACTAAACAGACAAAAAATAAAAAACTAAAATAAAAAATCACAAGAAATCTGAGTCCTGAGCATTAACTACTAAGAAGGTGAAACCCAGATTCAGGATGGTTCTGCCTGCTTTATAGCAAAATTTTCTTGTCTAGTAAATCAACGTAAGCCCAGTGGGAACTCAGATAAGATAAGATAAGATATTGTGACTCATTGCTTATTCCTGTTTACTTAATAGTTAATGCTCAGTATTCAGGTTGCTAGTTATATTTTATTCCAGTTTTAGAGTCCTTCTGATGATGGTTCGTGCAGTGCGACTGTTAGAATGAAATGAAATCAATAAAAATCAAAATACTTTTATTCAAAATAGCACACACACTGTGACTTCATTAAGTCACAGTGTGTGTGCAATTAACGTTACAAGTAAAACTAGGAGAAAAAATGGACCAAAAACCTCCAATCTCAGTCTTTTCAAATAAGTTCCTTAATTAACAGAGTTTACATAATTATTCTAAAGCCTAGAACTGATGCATTGAACTGGCTCTAATTCCAGACATCTTTGTCCTCTAAATAATCTTTTTAATGTTATAGAAGCCCTTTTGGCACAAAGTGTGCTTTACACAAAGAGATGTCTTAGAGCAATGTGTAAATTAAAATCAACAGACACCTGTAAACCATATTTTAAAGAACTGACGTTACTAACGTTTCCCTCTATGTACATTTTTGAAGTTGCTTTATTTGTAAAAACGAACCCAACATTATTTACGAAAACTAATAGATTAAGAAATCCTCATAGGCTCCAAAATGTAACCTCAAAAACGGCTCTACTTAGTAAAAGCGTAATTAAATTGGACTAGCTCCAAAAATTTACAATAAAATTCCTAATAATATTAAAAGCCTTAATGTTAATACTTTTAAATTAAAGCTTAAATCCATATTGATTGAGAAGTGTTATTACTCTATTGTTGAATATTTAAATGACAAGGAATTCTGCAAATAACTTTGCAGAGCCACTGAGCCACTTTCTATTAACATGTATGATAAACTTCAATTGAGACTCTTGAATTTGTTAAAGACATTAATTTGATTAACTATTAGAATTGCATGTTAGACTATAAGTAATGAAAATATTTGTATGCTTTTTTTAGCAGAATGTAGAGTACATAAATGTATTTACCAACTTATATATCCACCTACATTCCACAAATAAATGATTTTGTATTTTGTATTTGTACACATTTTTTGAACCGCATTTCTGTAAAGCTTAAGATATCTTCAGGGATCTTATTGTAGAAAAAGCCAATTTCAATTTTATTATTAGCCTCACTCCAAGCAAAAATAAAGTCATGTACTAACTTCCCATGTTCATCAGGTATGATGAACCCCTGTGGGCCAGGCCGGCTCGAATCTCCAGCCCAGAAGAAGGTGTCATCTCCCGTCCCATCATAGTTAAAGTTCACCAGCAGGATTGTCCACTCATCCACAGCATACACATCACCTGAAACCTGCAAATGTAGTGGGTGCATCTTTACAAGGCATACTCAACAGGTTATTTAACTAAACTTAGCATGCTGTATCCAGATATCAAATACAAAATTTCAGAAGTTTATTACAAGAGGGGATAGACATTTTTGGTTACTGGAGTTGGGACTGTTCATCCAAGTATTTCTTCAATTAATGACTAACTCAAGCATAATGAGTTACCTGTAGTTAATGGAACTTTTTAATTAGTTCTATGTTGAGTAATGCATGCCTTATTAGGTTGGTTGTTGACATTGGCAGGAATTCAGTAATTATTAATGTTATAGGTTTCAAAACTTTTGTGGTTCTAAACAGACATAATTTTAAATCAAATAGGATTCTTATGACCAGATTCTCATGTGGTGCAACAGTGACAAAATACCAGGGACGCAAATAAACAAATAATTGCATTAAGAATTCAGTTTCTTTTACAATTTGTTTTCTTAGCATTGTTAGAGATATTCAAACCAAATGAAATATAAAAAAATGAGCCCTGAACTTTACCTTCCATCCAATACTTCTTCTGGCCACCAAAAACTTTGAAATCTAAGGTCACGATGAGTCACAGATCCGACGACATCATCTTAAGGCTGCTCTTACATGGAGCATGCTGTCTCCATTGCACAATTTAACATTTTTTTATATCGAAAGTTTACTTATACTATTACAATATGAGTAAAGTTTTGATAAATGTGGTCTGAGGATTAGATGGATAATTACTAATTTTTCATTACGAAAATTTGACTCAAAAATTAATAATTTTGGAAACAACTTTTCTTTATTTAAACTATGAGTATGTATCAGAAAACAAAAATATATTTAAAATGTCTGAAATTTAATTATGCATCAAACCCTCAGACCTCATTTATAACAATAATCAAAAATTTTTTATGTTGAGGAAGAATCTGAGTATCTGTCAAGATTGTGGCAAGTGGCAGTCCCTGGTCTCTGCCTACCTCTCTGGGATACAGGTGTGAGTTTATGTATGTATGAAATCAAAAATGTTAAATAGTGTGAGCGAGCCAGCATGCTCCACGTAAGAACAGTCTTAAGGACACCTGTGGAAAGTACATATCGCAGTGCTAAACCTACCTGATGGTGATAAGAATTTAATTTCCCGATGAGCTTTCCACGGTAGGGACCTTCGTCATCGTCCTGCGAGGAGCACTCTGAAAAGAGAAACAAATGTTGGGAGCCCATTAACAATTGTCGTGTCCAACGAAACATGAGTTCAATGAAAGAGAAAGTTGGCGAGAATTACGAAAACAGGGCTTACCTTTTAAGACAAGCAGCAGAACCGACAGCCAGACCCTCCACATGTTAGTAAATGGCTTATCCAATAGCTACTTAATTAAGAACGAAGGTGATTTTGAACTTTCTCTTACTAAAGGTCGCACATTGTTTCACTCGACACGACAACTTATTTTGGTGCTCGAAACAACTTTGCTTCCGCTTACTTACCAGTCTAATTGTCACATTGACACTTGATATGACAGCTGTAACTTTTAACTTTTTAAAGTGCTGCCAGTATACATGAATTGAATTTCTACAATTATAATTTCTTACTTTCCCGTTGTGTTTTGGCTGGCAATACAATAATATGAAATAGCGGCAAAATCAAATTGTTTTGTTTGTGACTTGTTCGCCATAAAATGTGCAGAATATCTATGTGGAAAAAAAAACGTCAAACAAAACAGTTCAAAATTCAGTGCAAAAAATACAAAAACTCGACATTGGCAGAATCCTTAGGGTAGCCATAATTAAGAATTGAATTGAATTGAATCTAACTATGTGAGCAAACCAAAGAGGCGGGTGCCTTTGTGTTGTGGCATGGTTATCAAACACGTTTCAACTTGCTCTCTGGTAAAGTGTGAATTTACGTCTGAACGGTGTAGTTTTCTGTCTGTAAAATAAAGGTAGGTAAAGTCGACAGCAGGTTAACCATTGCATTTTTGTCATAAAATTATCCTTAACGTAACTCATTAGAGTGCACGTCTGTAACTGTTAATATGCTGTCGACTGTCCTCAAAATCAAGAGCGAGTCGGACTCACGTACCTACCTACCGAGGGTTCCATATCGACCCCTACACTTTCGTTGCCTGTTTTCGTATAGAAGTACGCAACTTTAAAAATATTACGTTCCTATATTTTTTTTTGTCAAAATTACTTAGTGAAACTGCCATAATAAAACATATTTTGTGAAAAAATCAACGGGTACGGGTAGTACGATGGCATGAGTCAAGCGTTTTGTGGCGCTAAAATGTCAGAAGTCACGACTTTTGACGTTAAAACGCGCGACTAGCGTCGTCGTACGGCGTACCTACTACCCATGCTGAGAGACAGTCTGATACATACAGACATACCGATGTCGTATATATAAGGGGCATATCCCATCGGTAACTTTCGGCATCAGTACCCTAAAAATGGGACCTGTGAATTGTACATGTCTGGAAAGCGAGGTAAGTAATTATTTTTACTTATCTCTCGGCCCCTTCATCCATCTCGTAACGGCAACAAGTTTCACGCTTGTTTTCAGGCCGTTCATCGACCGCGGCGGCGGCGGCGCGGTGCACCAGGGATGGCGGCCGCAGCAAAACCAGCGGGCGCGGCGCGCGCGCGCCAGTGTCGCGCAGACGCAGCTCTCTCACACACGCGCACCAAACACGAGCCAACACTTTTCTCCCGAGAGACCGCGAGCGGTACACTTAGTTCTAGTTCCCTGTGATAATTATTAAAGAAGTCGGGATGCTTTCGGGAGCGGCGCTGGCGCTGCTGCTCGTGCTGGGTGAGCTAATTTGCTTGTGTACTTCTGGCAGGCGCTTTTGATTTCTGTTTTTGGATGATTCGGATGATGTGAAAGTTGTTTTAAATTTCAAGGGTCTCTGCCGACCAAGCTTACAACATATCACCGATTTTAGGTGGTTTACAAGTATAGTTGTAAACGAAGTCATTAAGTCTGTAGGTAGGTACTATTTGAAAAGTAAGTGGGTCTAGTCAAGATCAATAAAATAATAACTATACTCTCGCAATGTAGTAAGATCGGTAACAATAATTTATCATCTACCCTTGTTATTCGGCAACAATCGTGACTTGGTGTGTTGACTAAGTCACTTGTTAATGCTGATGTTGGTCCACTTAAAAGCGAAAGTGTCGAGAAAAGATTTGTGAATGATCTAATTGTGCGTGTGCGAGTGTATAAGTAGCCATCTTACTTACATTACACTGAATAATCATGTACAGAAGCTCAATTCAATTCAAATATTTTTATGAATGAACGTCAAGTTTGTTGGTTTCTTAATTAATAGATTACGTGGAGAAGAAGGTAAGAAAGAAACTCCACATTTATTCTGTTCAAAAAACATTTAAGTTAATTATCAGAGTTTTCAACTTAAAAATTCTAGGATCGTTGGACTGAAACACCTAAGTTAAATCATCAAATTATTGTTCTCTACAACATGAGTACCTAATTAAAATAGCAGAGTCCCGCCGACCCTAGAATTACCTACTCATGAATGTGTTGAACATAACACACGGTCGTCCTCTAAATACCCTTTAATATTATAATCTACGGTTTAATACCAGACATCTTTGTCTTCCTAATAATCCTTGATGTTAAAGCAAAAGTATTTAGCACAGAGTGGGCAAAATACGGGAGGTAACTCTAATATATCTTGAGGAATCTTATTGTACAACCTTAAACAGTGCCCCATAAAGGATATATTTACTTTTGCAAGTCTAAATCGTGGAAATGACAATTTATGTTTATTTCTAGTATTAACATTATGATGGCTACCAATATTTTCGAAGCTCGGATTTGTTTCTTTGGACCGCAGTCAGCGTTTTAACTACATGAGTACCTACAGCTGGATTATGAAAGTGAAAAAGTGAAAGTGAAAATATTTTATTTACCACACAAAAATAATAAATATTAGTAATGGTGAATATTAAGTTCCGTAGCACTAGTAGAAAATAACTCCAGATTTTGTGTCAGTTTAATACACATAAGTAATACCATCCATTATATACCATCTGCGCTGGACTTCTGTCTCTAGGCAGTGGGTGTCACTAGTTGACACATCACGCGAGCGGCGTGAAGGTACGGGGTCTGCTGAGATACCCATTTACCTACATTGAAGCAGTTTCTCTCGTTTAAATGGAACGGTACATACGAACCGATAAATTGTGGTATTTGCCGGCTTTACATAATTATGTCAAACGGGTTGAGAAACATCAATAAAATTGATGCAAACTGTCCCCAAAGCTGGCGGGTTCTGCCGTAATAAATTAAAAAGATTTAAAATAGGCAAGTTCAAAGAGCGTACTTAAACTAAACAAAAACATTGACCTTAAGATTTTGTTGGATAGAGATGTATACCATTATATGCTGGATGCCACATGCTTGAGCATCGGGCAATCACCCTATCTCCGATTTGAAAATCAGTCATCAATTTAATTTTATGGAACGAAAAGTGTGATCAGATCTATGCAGTAACCGGTATACAGATGTTTACGTCTATATCGAGGGCAGCCGCTAACTGCAGCTAAAATTAAAATCAAAACAAAACAGTTTCAAAAATCTCAGAGCAGAGCGAGATGTGACAAGTAAAGGTTGTGTATCTCAAGTGAATCTTAATAAAAAGCAAAGAGACAAGTCTTGGAATGTTGGCGCCGCCGCCGCCGCCGCCACCGCCGCCGCGGCGCCGGCGCATGGCGTCGCATTTGCATCGCGGCTACCGAATTAAGTTCCGAGCACACACAAGATTCCTAACAAACGACAATGTCCAGTCAAACCAAGAGTCACAGACTCACAACTAATGTTAAGATAAGATAAGAATATTCTTTATTTTACCAGGAAAAACACAACATAAAATATTGAAAAATATCCTAATATTGATTTAATAATGTTGAAACACAGTAAAATATTTCTGGATCCACCTGGACTATCTAGAACCGGCAACTTTGCATCAAGAAAATAACTTTGCATCAATGGCAGAGACCGTAGCACAGTGTTTTAAATCACTTAAAAAATTTCCCGATGCTGTTTTCCACATTAATCGATCAAGGAATGCATTTGAAATGTAAGAGTAGAACACCCACGTGTCAATTCCTATTACTTTATTTTAAAAAAAATTAATAATATTTCGTGACCTTGGCTTAGAAAATTGTTTAATTAATTTTTGTAGGAGTAACGGTACAAGATGTCATTCTTTTATTAATAAGGTTTGATAAATGATTTTACAGCGCATATTTTCCAATTTTAAATTTTTGGAAATCACCTCGGGATATCGAGTAATTAACTTTTTTTCAGATTTTGGTTTTTATTTTTTTTCTTTAAAATACCTCAAAAGTGCGATCTGTAACTAGCACAGTTAAATTGCTCTTAATTAGGTTTATCACTGATAAAAAAATCACGTTGCACTTACGCGGCGTTTATGAGTTATTGAATTTCAAAATTTTGTGTTAGGGGTGTCACTCAACTTGACCTTTCAATTTAGTCAAAATCTATATATACTTTATTTTTTTTTATTTTTTGATTAGTTGCAAAACTATATATTATTTAGACATACACTTAAAATATCTTCTAAATAGCTTCTTTCTCACATTATATAGACTAACATTTACATGCTTAAAACAATTTTAGTTTTGTTACCTGAAGTAGATTGCTTGGTTTTGTTTAAGTATTTACTTTAAGTAAGTACTTAGTTTTAGTTCAGTTATGGTTAACATGTAGCGTAGGAAGGGGTCCACCCTCGTCAAGCTTACCTATGCTAAAACCCTATGTTTATACATGTTAACTTGAGAAACGGGGGTGAGGCAAAATGGAGCCGTTACAGACCCATGGCGCCACTTCGCCTCAGCAGGGCCTTACCAAACCTGCTGAGGGATGTCCATCCGGGCCCCGACCGGAGGACTTAGGACAAGGAGGGCATGAGGGCGCCAACCCTCATGTTGGTACACGAGTGGCAAGCGATGCTATGGATCACCCCATAGCCGGTACTTCTTATCAAACTCCAGAAGTAACCGCAAGTATGCAAGGAGTTTATTCGGGACTACATATTTTTGAATGTTTTTACGCAGAGAGCAAAAAATATAAAAAGACTGGGTCTCCTGACGACCTAACACCATCGGATTTGATGACCGTACTTTTCAGAGAAATGGGCGAGCGACTTAAAGATCTCTCATCTAGCGAAAAAGACTATAAGTCTTGTTTACACATTTCTTAGAAAAGCCACTAGGTTTTATAAAAGTTGCAATCGGAACAAAAAGAGGTTCAGAGACAAGCATGCTGTTTTCTTGAACAAACTGTTGTCTGCCAGAAACTGTTCGTGGACTTCTGAAGCCGATTATTGTAGAAAACTTGCAATTCACAGCAGAAGATGGCGAAGATCCATCAATAGATGAATCTTCATCGTTAGACGATGAAAAAGATTCATCCAATTTTGATGACTGCCCTCTGGTACTAGAAACTGAAAATTATTCATACGAGCCATAAAATCCAGAAAATTTGAAAGCAATCTAACATGCGAAAACGTCTATAATATATTTTGAAGTAACTTTTCGTTAGTTGGTTTCCAATTTCCTGTATTTAATGACATATTCAAAAGTCTTTTAAGTTTATTTTTCACTTTTTAATTTTAGTAGTAGGTTCACTATTTTTCGGAAAACTTCATCATCATCATTCAGCCACAAGAGGTCCACTGTTGAAAATAGGCCTCCTCCATGGATTTCCAAAAAGACCGGTTGGAAGCGGCCTGCATCCAGCGCCTTCCTGCCACTTGGATGAGGTCATCTGTCCATCTTGTGGCTGGTCGTCTTACGCTGCGCTTGCCGATATGTGGTCTCCATTCGAGAACTTTTCGGCCCCATCGGCCATCAGTTCTGCGTGCTATGTGCCCCACCCACTGCCACTTCAACTTACTAATCCGCTGGGCTATGTCGACGACTTTCGTTCGTCTACGGATCTCATCATTTCTGATTCGATCTCGTAGAGAAATTCCGAATAGCCCTTTCCATAGCTCGTTGCGTGACCTTGAGCCTTCTTATGAGGCCCATAGTGAGAGACCACGTTTCAGTGCCATAAGTCATCACTGGTTGTATAATTTTGTCTTGAGCGATTGAGGTATATTAGACCGGAAAATTTATTTTAAATCTATTTTACTATTTCTCGTGTAAAATATTTATCGTTCCTGTAAATAAAATACCTAGCTTTTAAATTTTATTTGTAAAATATTTTATTTTTAGTGTAAAACATTTGTTAGTGTAACCTTATGCAGATAATTACAAAAAAAAATCCACTCTTCATACAAATACTAAAAGTCAGCTACCAATTTTTTATAGACAGTCGAAAAAAAATTCATTTTCGACACTTGGTTTCTTTGGGAAAGTTACTCAAAATCATGGTCTGAGTCCACCCCTGAATTATAGTTTAGTTTTTTATTAGAGACAAAAAATAAACATTATATTTATTTGACCTTTAGAGACAACCCTAAAATGTGTCAGTTGACCTTTGTACGTAACTCCCAAAGGCCGCGATGGAGCAACGTGATCTTTTTATCAGTGATAAACCGAATTAAGAGCAATTTATCTGTGCTAGTTACAGATCGCACTTTTGAGGTATTTTAAAGAAAAAAAATAAAAACCAAAATCTGAAAAAAAGTTAATTACTCGATATCCCGAGGTGATTTCCAAAAATTTAAAATTGGAAAATATGCGCTGTAAAATCATTTATCAAACCTTATTAATAAAAGAATAACATCTTGATCCGTTACGCCTACAATAATTAATTAAACAATTTTCTAAGCCAAGGTCACGAAATATTATAATTTTTTTTTAAAATAAAGTAATAGAAATTGACACGTGGGTGTTCTACTCTTACATTTCAAATGCATTCCTTGATCGATTAATGTGGAAAACAGCATCGGGAAATTTTTTAAGTGATTTAAAACAGTGTGCGTAGGGACTCCTCATATAATGAATTCACTGAAGGGTAATTGCGTGCGCTGAATAGGCTTGAATGTTCCATGGATTTACAATTCGTCAAAGGACTACGGTGACTAACTCAGCTTAACGCGCTGAAGTGGCATAAATGTAAACGTTAGTGCTACGAGTAGGTAAAAAACTGATAACCGAAGGAGTAGAAAGCTTTTCGAGTGAAGACGCTTCGGAGTGGGACGACCGCGATGGCGCCATTTTCAATTTCAATTCAATTCAATTCAATTCGTTTATTGCGATAAATTACAGCCATCTCGCTGTACTGACGATTGAAGCCGAAGGAGATTGCCGATGGTGGCTGGGTGAGGATGGATGAGGATAGCAAGAATTCATATGCTTTGAGGGAAGCCTATGGCAAGGCAAAGTTCCCAATCTCTGAAGTTCTACAGCATACCAAGATGTCTGAAATGCAGTGTCTTTTCATGAACGGCCACCCTCTCAATTTTGATGACTCCCGCTTACCCAAGGCAGGCTATTACTCCGAGATCTCAGTGGAATGAGATCTGATAGATTAAATAGGAGAGGGATGGATCAATCAGTTTTCTTGATGCCCGTTTATTTTGGTGATTGAGATATAGGTAGTATGCCGTCTCGATTGTGCAGGATATCGCTTCCATAGTCGCTTACAAATATCGGTGAATCTAAACTTCTGTACTTAGTTATTACCTTCCTTAGTGCCAGAAACCAATACATATAGTGGCCTGAGGCTAAAATCGTCCACGAAAACACGCAAAGATCCAAGTGATGCAACAAACAACTCGTTTAATAAACGTCTATGTTTAGTTTCGTAGATTGCGCGGGCAGAGATGATGTGAACCATTACCTACTCGTTTTAATTTCGAATTGGCCATAGTATGCGTACGAAATCGTTAATTTAAAGAAGATTTTAACGTCAATAAGTAACTGTTTTGGGCATGGAGGAGTAAACCCTCAAGTGATATTAAGATTTAAAAAAAGGGTAAAGTAGCCCGCGGCTGACGTTTAAATCAACGCGTTACTTATCTGCTTATTTTGTTTCTGTGATGTATCTTGTTGGTATAATAAGTGTCTTTCTTCTTCTTGTTCTTCTAATCGACTTCTTATTACCCTCATAGTAAAGCAAAGCATTATCGAGGTCTTAGACTAGCCTCTGAAAAAGTTAGCCAAAAGGAAGTATGTTGGAAGTAAAAATATAATAGTTTCGCACAATGAAAAACTAACGAGTTAAGCTTGTCAAGTCAGAATATTAATGATGCTGTAGTTAATGGTCAGTTTGGTTTGGGCACAGCTGTAGCAATTAGACATTTTAATAGATGTTTGCCAATACTTGAATACTTAACGTTCTCGTGGTTACGGTCTTTCGCCATACTTTGCAAAGCAAATGTGCTGTGCTGAGAGAACCGTGAACCTACTTCATCTGTTCCAATCCAGTCGTTCAGCGAACGTTGACGATTATAAACATATCTGTATAGGAAACGGGATAAACTATCTTCTGCCTAGTATAAATATCGGTTTAAATTAGATCAGAAATCTACCATACTCATGTTCAGTGCATGTGGAGCAGCAGAGGTGGAGTGGCGTGTCTTATGGGAGGCTTATATTCAGCAGGGGAGGAATGAACTACTAATGTTCTTAGCATGTCGATGGCAAAACATTTTTATGAAAGTCTTTATTAAACGATTGCGGCCCAGAACTTTGCGACGCTGACATCGTTATCCTTGCAATCTTTACGTCCTTCTGAGGCAAGGTTTTGAACTTGAGGCGCGCAGAGCACGATGTAAGATGGTCCATCGTCTGTGGTTCCGACTTAGGGTCGTATAAATTTTTATTAATATTTTAGAAAACAAAAGACTTGACCATTACAATTTTGCAAAGCTAACTTGAAAGAACAAACAAACAAATTAGCATAGTATGGAGATAAACAATTTTAATTGGCATCTCACCACAATTATTCAATTGTACCAATACAATAAAACTCATTGCTATAGTGATTTCGCAATCTAAAATAAGGAACTTACAAAAGCAAGTAAGTGAATCCGGAATTAAGCTAATAACTTAAAAAAAGTATAAGCTTGGTAGAATAACTCGTTAACTCGTAGTGCGCTGAAACCAGGCCAGTAGAAGGCAGGGGCAGGGGTCGGCACGACTGCCGCTGCCTGCTGCCACCTTGGCGGCGCCCGCGCTGCCCGCGAACTGTCATTAGGTACAGTTGACAGCACATCACATGCGCGTGCTCTACCCAGTTACACCGTGGCCATTTTGTTTGGCGGGCTAATGAGCCTATCTTACGTGCGTGACGGGTAACTTTGCAACTAAAATGTGACGGTTGATGTGCTGTCGTCTATACTAACGAACGGGCCCCCGTACTGTCGATCACGTGAAGCTATGCAAGCTATCTGTCTGACTGATCGTATCGTATATATTCATAGCCCGCGAGCTTGTTTCTAAAATGTGCAACGAACAGTGCAATTATTCACAAGTGTTTATAAAATGTTGAAATCTGATGATTTGTAAACTCATCAATATCATCATTGGGTTCTTTTTACCCGCTGCGGAAGCCAGGAAGGGCTTCGTTTTCACGCGTTTCAACGTATGTTTCTTTAGGGCCGAGTAGAGGCCAAATAGCTTAACAGATTATGACAAATAGGGTGTCAATTAAACCATTGACGGTAGTGTCACTGGCTATATGATCCGAAAAAGCTTAAAAAAAATATTTTTCAAACCACAACTAAACTATTTTAAAAACATAAAACCCGACTGTAAAGTCATTAAAAATCATAAAAAGTGTTAAGCAAGGCCTAAATGCATAAATTTTGTCGAGAGCGTCAAGTAAAATTAAAAATATCGCCAGAACGTTGAGAAAGCGTTCTCCTGTGTTCCAGCTAGATAACAAGAAAGTAATTAGATTACACAGCAAACCCATTTGTTACCTACGAGCTTCGGCAAGCCATCCATTGTTTTACACCGACCAATTAACGTTGCACCTTCAGAGCACGCAGTGTATCGTATGTAGCTTATTACTCGGCTTGTAAACAACGCCTTACATTGATAAATTCGTTAAGAACTCCAGTTCTATCGCTGAGAACAGTCTGTAGTGTAAGTCTAACACCAGCGACCACATTCCGCGCCTCTGGGTCAAACAACAACGGTACCCGCACCGGTGCAATGTACCGCCCGAGTTAACGCCGCCGGCCGCCGCAAACCCGCCTCTATTCCCGTGGTATAAGAGCCAGGCAGTGCTGAGACAAGCTCGGCTGATCCGATCGCCCTGGATGCGCGAGATTGCGGTTGGAGGCGGGCCGCGACTTCTCCGCTAATGTATCGGTTTAGACGAGGAGTAAAGTGCCACTTGCACGCGGAATGGCGGTGCAGGCTAGAATTTTTGAACGTAAGCTCAGTGGTCGGATGATGTTGTAAAGCTGGCATGTAAAATATCAGTCACTTAGATGAGAAGATCTTAGAAGGTGGTCCGTACAGAAAACCTCTAAAAAGTGTAAAGGACTGACGAAAGAAGTTAGGTATATGAAGATTGATACAAGTAGGTTCTGAAAAGCCAATGCGAATGGAATTAGCCGATATAAAAGCTTGGTAACTAACCTTATTAATGGTAATGATCATATACAGGGTGTTTCAGAAAGATCCGATGAAAGTTAAGGGGGTTATTCTTCTCAGGAACAGGAACATTTGCTGGAGCAAATGTCAAGATATAGTATGTATGGTTTTTTAAATTTTTCGAAGTTGATGCCATAAACTTTCGTCGGACCTTTCTGAAACACCCGGTAGGAAATTACATATCGTCCATGACCATTACATTTCGTGTATTGTGTCACCTCTTAAATGTCACTCTAAACTGTGAACGGTATACTTGCCGTAGTTTGCAATGCTGTGGCATGGCGTTTGTGTTATGGTGGGTACAGACCAACCAAACGAACGATCCAGTACGCCGATCGGATTGGCTGATGGCCCTGTACGGTTTGTCCATCCCGTATATTACGCGCACCAAATCCTGAACGGTGATTCTGAATCCTAAGAAAGCGGTGGTAGCCTAGTGGGTAGAACATTGGACTCGGAAGCGGGAGACCCGGTTCGATTCCCAGCGCGGGCATGTACCTGTGACTTTGTTTTCTAAGTTATGTACATTTGTGAAGTTATAGTAGCAATAACACTCGCTAACCGTGAAGGAAAACATCGTGAGGAAACCTGAGTGTCTGAGCTCAGCGCTTGAAATCGCCAATCCCCGGTGGGTACGCGTGGTGATTAAGCCCATAATCTCTCCCTGAGAGAAGGCCTGTGCTCTACAGTGGGACGTATATAGGCTGCGTATGCAAATCCTGAATGATTCCAGCAATCGTCTACCTGTCAAAAACGTCAGGATTCCGACAGGATTCGGAGCGCATAATTAGGCCTCTGATTGGCTCACTGAACCGTTGGTTCGTATTCGTTCTAATGGCCTGTACGAGTACCCGCCGTTAGCAGCACGGTGACATAACAGTCGCATTGTCAGAACGGCGGGGTCGCACGACGCTGGGAACGTCTTCCACGACCCGCGGCGTGACGTGACATAAGCTTAGCTGGTTCAGTCAGTCGTACGTACCAATCATACTCTAGGCTGCAGCTGATAAAGCCAATTCTTTAACCTATTGCCGTGTTACAAGCAGTCCAATATAATAATAATTATTTTTAATTATCTATGGAAAATAAATAAATGTTGATTTAAGGCTGCTGTTACGTGTGGCATCTGTTTCGCCTGCAGATTCTAATGTAGTTGTTGTAAAATAATGAGTGTACTTTTGACGAATGTGGTCTGAGTCTGAGGCATCAATAGAAAGAGACAGATAGACAGACTGGTATAATATTTACTAATTAAAAAATTTAATTCAGAAACCGGTGAAAAATTTGTGCAACTCACTATTACTGCCTACGTAGGTGCCGAGATGGGTGATCAACAAATTGAAGTCAGTGCCAACGTTAAACTAAGATTTGCAATAAAGAGTTGTCTGTCTATCTATGAGGTAGATAAACATCTGTTAATAATTATTAATCCACATGTCACTTACTTCGTTTAGCAATAAATATTTTTATCTACACTCATGTCGTAAGATTCGAATTATGATCTTAAAAGTTGATACATAAGGCTTAGTGTTATTTCACAGACAACTGTAAAAATTAAAAAAATAAATTACGATACAAATTTTGTATGAGAATTTCTGTCATCCTGCACTCGTATTCTGAGAATCTCTCTTATACGACAGTTGCATAAACTACTATTACTTTTACTGTGCTCTTTCTTTACGGTGTTACAAACGCATAAATAATATTCATTGCAACGCGAAATTACAGTAGTAAGTTCATATTAACATTTTGCAAACAGCGTAGTAGAGCAGCGGTTGTACGCTTTTCTCATATTCGAGAGGTCTTGGTTTCGATCCTGGTATGTGTCGATAAAGGTACAACTGCTAACTACGTCAGCAGCGTTATGGGTGTCGCAATGTGTAGGTATCATCATCATCATCATAGTAAGATAAGATAATCATTTATTAAATTGCCACAACATACAAAGATATTACAATTTACAGGCAAAGCGTGCTTACAGTCTATGCAAATAACAATAAAACAACACTTATGATAAATCCAAATAAGGAGGGGATTTGCCCTGTAAGGAAGTGGGTACATGCCCACCTGTAATTTGGCTGTGTTACTAGCTGCGTGTTATGTGCTATGGCAATATAAAAGGTACCCGAACTCAGCATAAGCTTGCCTGCAGCGCTGGTTTTCAGTCGGGACCTATTTAGATACGCAACGAGAGCCAACGGCTGCGTGGAGCTCTCGATAATCTTAAAGCCATTTTGAAGCATCCAGTGGTTGCCCGCCATCGCCACTTTCCTGATCTTTCCATCTTGTTTGCGACTTCCCTGTTTGTATTTTTCCCACTTCCCACTGGGGACCGCCGTACATTAGTATAAATGGCCTCAGTCTGGGTGTATTTTCATGTTTGTGATGTCCTTGCCTGGTTACCATAGCACAGGGTATCCTAGTTTGGGACCAGGTCAAGTGATTGCATTGTGTGGAAGTTATTATTATTATTATTTGATGTTCCATGACAACCATTCTAGCGTCATCTCAAACAATCTTTCAATCTTCTCATCCTACCCACTGCCACTTCAGCTTTGCCTCATGTTATAGGCACTACGTCAGAGACTGATTCGCTCTCCGAGTCATCCCATTTATGGCCGTGAGCCGTTTTGGCTGAAAATATCATGGTAGGTACTGCATGGTTGGATGGGTAGGTAGATAGTCACCCGAGCCTGACAGTGGGCGGGGGTCCTCCGAGTCACGTGTGGACCCGTCGCACCTCGGCCGCAACTACTTACTAGTCAGTTAATTAAATCGATAATTAACTACTAATCGCTCGTTTAGTAATATATTAATACCTAGAGGCTCAGGTTTCACGAGCAGGTGTTTCTTTTTCTTTTGATGCAGTAAATATACGAATGATCTCAACTTGACCAGCCTGTTTTATCCAGCCTCTGTCAAAGGTGGAAGATACATGGTGTAAGAACAAATATAGGCTCGCATTCTCCCATTAACAGAATCTGTCAGAGTTATAGTGGTGTATTAAGTAAAGATCCTGAAAGCGAATTTTTTTCAGATTAACTCAGCATGTTTAAATGTAAAATCAGTAAATGTTTTAAGGTTTTGTTAAAAATTGTTAGTTAAACTAAAAAAAAACCCCGGCCAAGTGCGAGTAGGACTCGCGCGCGAAGGGTTCCATACAATTATCTATACAACATTGGACAAAGATCGAATTTGAAAACAGCACCATCTATAGAAGCCAACAAGAAGCGTTTAACATTGACATTTAACGACATGACATCGGTGCCGTGAAGGTTACATAGATGGCCGCTAGACGGCGAGCGCTGTCCTTGTTGTATGGGAGCCCCCGGTAAATATTTATTGTATTCTGCTTTAAGTATTTGTTGGTATAGCGGTAACAGAAACACATCATTTGTAAACATTTCAACCGCCTAGCCATAAAGCCTGGTGACAGACAGAGAGACAGATAGGCGGTCAGGCGGACAGTGAAGTCCCGTTTGGCACCTTTCGGGTACGGAACCCTAAAAAAAGTTACTACTAAGACTTCACTGTCCATCTGTCTGTTTGTCTGTCTGTCCGTCGTCTGTCACCAGGCTGATCTTATGAACCGTGATAGCTAGGCAGTTGAAATTTTCACAGATGATATATTTATGTTGCCACTATAACAAAACTAGAATAAAATAAATATTTAAGGGGGGCTTCCATACAACAAACGTAATTTTATTGCCGTTTTTTGCTCGATAATAATAACGGCAACAGGTAGACGCTTGAAATATTCACAGAATATTCAGTTCTATATTCGATTGAAAAAGAAATAATTAAATTCAAATAAAATATATATTGCAGGGGGGCTCTCATACAACAAACGTCATTTTTTGCCGTTTTTTTTCTTGATCTTGGTGTCTATTGTTATATAGATAATAGTACGCAACCCTCCGTGCGCGAGTCCGACTCGCACTTGACCGGTTTTTAGGTAATTGTTCTAAGTTTAAGTGAGGGCTGTGTACATTATAATGGAAATATACATCAAATTTCCGTATTGTGGAATACCCAGATGTAATGTATAATGTATATTTTGCTAATGTACCAAATAAAATATAAAAGTAAGCAAAAACATAATTAAGGGATCGAACACACTTGCGGGCACTTACCCGCAATCTCGGTGTAAAATCATAAAAATCGCTGAAGCCGCTTTGGAGGAGTTAGATAACAAACACTGTGAAACGAGATTTTTATTATTTTTTATTTTATTTATTTGATAAAACTTACAACTATTATTACAGGGTGGCCTATTGCCCTACCTTGTTTTGGCCTATATATTAGATAATCGTGTAAATACGCAAGCTTCATTGAACTATAATCTATAAATTCTATAAACTATAAATTCTATAAATGCGGACGTTCAGCCGCATACTCTGTAACCGCTAGTGCGGGTCAGACCTAAGTATCCGCCTACATGTAACTGTCCCACTACGGGGAGCCTAGATGCTGGTTAAATCTTTACAGTCTCATTTATTAAATACGCGATTCCCTGAAACACTTATCAAACGCAGTTTAAATAGTCTATATCAGAGGGAAAGACTTCACCACGGACTAAACTGCACATGAGCAGTGCTTTAGATGAATCGTGATTTTTATCGAGATTGTTAGACTTGTATGGTATCATAAAAACAAAAAGGTAACATATTCAAATTCCCTAAAGAAGTAATTGGCTGTAAGCCGCAAGTAAATGCCGCAATCAACAACCTATCCCTGGGTATTGGCTTTGTGTCAAATATTAATATCTCACCTGAGGTTGTGAACCTGAGTTATTGTTTGACGCGCGTAACGTTGCACTTGCAGTGAGCCGGCATAGCAGCCATTGTATGCTCCGGCTGCACACTCCACACTATTGTCTTGCCCTCGGCTGCATTGCAAAACTCTTCCCAGCAAATTCGTTATGTGTAGAGTCATTGACTTGTTGCAGATACCTGACGTCAATCGGCTAGAAACTGTTTTTTTTGTCAAGAGCTGCTCCTATATTATACTTACACGCCTTCGCACTAAATCCTGAGCGATTCCAATCGTGTAACTGTCAAATTCCATACTAATTTGACAATTAGACGATAATGGGGATCTTGCATGTAACTTAGATTGGAGTGACATTGCTTGTATACCATAGAAATTATATAAAAACCTTGGAAATATTTAAAAATAAAACAATAAAAATATTTTTTCAGGGTTTTCGGGGTCACAAAATATGCGAAAAATAAAGTTACTCTAATAACACAAAACGCATTAGATTTCGTTTTGTCATTGAATCCTGAACGTTTTTCTATTAGGCTGTAGTACATGCATAAAAACATTATTTTACGAGATAACTCAAACATTGATAGACACTTCATACATTATAGGCGTTACGTTAGGGAGTGACGTTATAGTCTAAGGTCAATTTGTATGGCGCGTTTTAGTACCACGTGACTATTGACTTTTCGACTGGTTTTATTATCATAAGAATTAGTCAAAGAGAAAAAAAATACCACGTCCTCTCGTATTCTATTCAAATATTTTATGGTGCATTTCCCCATTGGGCGATTAGTGCGCAAAATTAGACCCCTGAGGTTTGTGTTGCACTTCGGATCACTGTGAGGCCTCGCCAAAGACAATATCATCATCATCAGCTATTCGACGCCCACTGCAGGATATAGGCCCCCCTCATGGTTTTCCAAGCTTCCCGGTGTCGTGCCGCCCGCATCCAGCGACTCCCCGCCACCGTAACCAGGTCGTGAGACCATCCGGTGGGGGGCCTGCCCACGCTGCGTCGTCCGGTCCGCGGTCGCCAGGTCTGAACTTTTTCGCCCCAACGGCCATCCGTTCTCCGAGCTATGTACCCCGCCCACTGCCACTTCAACTCAGTAATCCTTCGAGCTACATCAGTAACTCGGGTTCTTCTGGGGATCTCCTCATTCCTGATTCGATTCTAACACCTTGGGCGACCTTGAGCCTTCTTATGAGGCCCATAGTCAGCGACCAGGTCTGACATCCATAAGTCATCACCGGCAACACACATTGGTTATACGCCTTTGTCTTGAGACACTATAGTAAAAAAGAATAGGTCAATCAATCAGCTCGTACTTGTCCACTGCTGGACATAGGGCTTCGCCCACGCACGCCACGTTTTTCTGTCCTCGGTCGTCCTCATTCAGCCGCCGCCAGCTATTTGCCGCAGATAGTCGATCCACCGCGCTGGTGCCCGCTGCGTGGCCAGTTCGTGGTACAATATAAGAAAATAACCGACAACACGACATTTAATTTTTTTATTTATCAAGCATATAATTTTGCCGGATCCTAAATCGTCATAAATTGTATGTTACAACATTTATCTAAGTAAATAAATAACTTCCACACAACACAATCATTTCGAAAATAAAATAAGACTTTGTGAGTGAGTACTTACTATCGAAAATGCTGTACAAAGTGAAAGTCAATATCGACGGTAACCAAATGCAGCATTCTATCCTACTATCCACTTGCGGAAAATTGAACAGAATGTTCAATTCTTCACACTACAATTATACCTATCGACTGGCCCATACACTTACGACACTAAAGACATTTGACAAAGAAAACTGTATTCAGCAGCCGCCACGTGCCAGGTCGCCGGATCACGGTCTGACAGTCCACCAGTGCACTGCAGATACTTTCTAATATCGATAGAGAACCACTACAATCCGACGAGAGAACCAACAAACCTCTCCAGTAACAGAGAAATCAACTCTCTAACATACCTATATTAAGTTATTTATTTCATTTAAATCATACATCATTAAAAAGCAGCTTTAATTAACGATAAAAGTATATTAACGTTAATAGCGAGTTTACGACCGTAGTGAGTGATTGACAGAAGTGGGCAGCTGCGTATAAAAGAGTTGAACGCGCGCGCACCGGCCTGTGACTCACGCCTAGTTCCGAACATCGAGTTAGAATTAGGTACGAAAACTGGTGATGTGACAGTTTGGATGGATGAATAATTATGAAAAGAATAAATGTGGAGTTTCTTTGTTAGCTTCTTCTCCACATAATCCAATAATTGTGAAACTAACAACTTTGACGTTCATTAAGTAAACATTCTGTTTTTACAATGAATAAAAATATTTGAATTTGAATTTGGATGTTTGTTACGTTACTGAATTACGCTAGGACGGCTGAACGGATTTGGATGAAATTTACAACAGCACATATCGTCGGTTCAGGATGGTACTAGAACATTTCAAAATGAGCTGTTATGAGATAAAGGCATTTTCAACTTTTCGAAATAGCCTCATAATGAATTAGAAACGATCAAACATTTTTCTTAGCGTCATAGTGGTTTTAAGACTTATTGAAGTGTTAGAGCCGTTTTCGACTTATTCCATTATTGATCTAGATAGAAAATGATTTTTTTAGGCAAACCGCATACTTAACTCAAAACATGTAATTTTGGAGATGTTCCAGTACTATCCTGAACAGACGATATGCTACTTTTATCCCAGAAAATTGGACATCAAAATTTCCACGCGGGCAATAGCTAGTAGTATTATTAAAATATTTTTATCACCTTTGGAAAGTTTCGAAATTATTTAATTTCGTCAATTAAGCTAATTTAATATTTAATGGTTATTTTAACAGTCTAGTCTGTGTAATATCGACGGTTAAAAGGTAATAGGGGATAAGCGACATTTTGGCCTAAAATGAGTTTTGAATGCCATCTTACTTAAAAAAAAATTCTGCGTCGAATGCGCTTACTCTCACGGCTCTACAATGACTTTATTGTCGCTTGATCCCAAGCAAAAAACTGCGTTTTTAAAGGTCGTTTTGGTGTAACCTACCGAGTTTTAGGCTTTTTTTACTTAAAAGCGCTTGTACCCCTGTAAAAATGGCATCATTTTTGGCCTCTAGTCGGTAAGGTATTTTTACTTCCTACTGGTGTAGAGCTTCTGGGCGCTTACGGTTCTTTACCATAAGTACCTATTTTGAAAGTTGGAACTAATGTCTCTTTACCTTTGTCGTCAAAAAAATTAAGCATCGGTTATATCTTACTACCATTTACAAGTTTACAATACAGCTGTCGCTTATAGGCAACTACTAAAACCTAATTAATATTGAACTGTCGGTTATACCCTACTACCATTAACAAGTTTACCATACAGTGGTCGCTTATACGCAATTACTAAAACCTAGCTAATATTTAACTCTCGGTTATTCCCTACTACCATTTACAAATATAATACAACTCTGTTACTTATGCCGTATTACTTTACAACGACAATTTATTAATTGTAGCGTATGCCATTTTGTATTACCTATTCAGGTCTTTATTGTACTCAGTTACCTGTTTAGCGAGTCGCTTATCCCAAAATCTGTCGGCCGCGAAGTCACTGCTTTATTTTAATGTGGTACCTACCTACCACATTTTGAGATCGATTATTGTATTTTTTAAGAAATACTATAATTATTATTAAATTTCAAAATAAAATTTCGTCATTGTTAGTAGCTTAATTAGTTGTAAGTAAAAGTAAAAAAATATTCAAAATTATTTAAGGCCGTCTGTCATAAAGCTAAATCCATACTAATATTATAAACGGGAAAGTTTGTATGTATGGATCCAGATTAAATTTTGCACAGAGATAAATTATAGTCTGGATTAGCACATAGGCTATTTTTTATCCCGGAAAAATACACATAAAAATTACCACGCGAACAAAGTTGCGGAAAACAGCCAGTGCGATCATAAAAAGAATAAAATATTACAATCACCAAATAAAATTAAGACAACTTGGACAATAATAAATAGAGAAACGGGTAAGAGATATTTTGCTTAATATAGGTGACAAAATAATAACGACAAATGAAGACATCGCTGCAGCATTCGAACAGTTCTTCACTAATGTTCCAATCGTAACTATAGCTCCGTTAGAATCCTCACCTGATCGTGCAGCAACATTATTAAAAGACCATGTCTCCTCGTACGAACACGATTTCTCATTTAATTACATTGAGCCCCATAACGTTGCTAAAAAATTAATTATTGAATTAAAAAAAAAACGGGTACCTATATCAGTAAACATTGTTAGTTAAGTGATACATATCCTAGCTTTGCCGTTAGCAAAAATTTTCAATAAATGTGTAGATGAGGGAGTATTTTCGGACCTCATGAAATATAGTAGACTAGTACCCTTATTTAAAAGAGGTGATAAACACGATCCAACCAATTCTAGATCCGTCTCAGTACTACCAGTATTAAGTAAAATATTTGAGAAGATCATCTTCATCATTAAGAATACGGTCACTCCATTACCTTCCGTGGATGTTGTAGAAGGCGACTAAGGAATTAAATTACCAGGAGACGGGCAGCAGCGTCTTTTTATTCCAACCGCATACTGCGATCGCCAACCCGCCTGCCAGGCGTGGCGATTATAGCAAAACCCCTCATGGTTATGTTTGAAGCTTGAAAAACCATGAGGGAGGCCTATGTTCTGCAGTGGGCGTCAAGTGGCTGATGATGATGATGATCTTAGATCAATTACTTACGCATTTCAATAGTTACCAACTCCTTCATAGTCAGCACATAGACAGACTCCGGAGTCATGTTACTTAAGCATATTTTCAGCAAGTAGGAGGATCACAAGGATGCTGTAGGCATATTTTGTGATTTATCAAAAACATTTGATTGTGTAGACCACAAAACGCTACTCTTAAAGTTAAACAACTACGGAATAAAGGGTGTAGGTTTAAATCTTTTGAGATCGTATTTAGCAGGAAGGGTTCAAAAAGCACACGTAAATCGTATTAAATCCTCGGGTTCACTTGTTAAAATAAGAGTCCCACAGTGATCTATCTTAGGGGAGTTCCTTTTCCTAGTCTACGTAAGTGATTTACCGTTTATGGTACAAAAAATGTCTAAAATTTTTGAAATAAGGAGACAAGAAAATAATCTTGACGATGCAAATAATGCTCTCTCGCAAGTTCTAAATGGTTCACAACAAATAATCTGCTGCTAAATTCCAAAAAGACAAAATTTATAAAGTTTACCTTACCTAACGTAAGATTATTTGAGAACAACATAGTAATTGTAAATGATAAACTAGAATTTGTAGAGGATACTGTATTTCTGCGCATCATAATCGATGCAAAACTACAATGGGGTCCACATCGCTCTGCAGCATATGCAGTAAAAAGAATTAGGGAACTCACTGACGTTGCAACTGCTAGGCTTGTTTATTTTAGTTACTTCCATAGTATTATGACCTACGGTATCCTACTATGGGACCGGGCAGCAGACATTGAGACTATCTTCATCTTGCAGAAGAGAGCCATCTGATTTATTTACAAGTTAGGTAGTAGGGATTCGCTAAGAGATTTCTTTAAAGAAACCAATATCTTAACAGTTGCATGTCAATATATTTATGAAAATATTATGTACGTTAGAAAAAATATCAAAGACTTCGAAAAATGTTGGCGCCCATCATAGTGTTAATGCTGGAAGTAAACACAAATTGTCATTTCCATGATTTAGACTTGCAAAAAATTAATACTTAATACTCCTTAAGACTCAAAAAAGCTTGCTATAACATCAAGGATTATCTAGAAGACGAAGATGTTTGGCATTAAACAATAATATTTAATACAGGACGATTCAATCATTGTGACTAGTGTTCAACACATTCATGACTAATATTTTAAATTGAAAACTCTGTTAATTGAGTTGAAACGTGTTTTGAAATGAATACATGTGGAGTTTCTATGTTGGTTTCTTCTTTACATAATTTATCGGTTGTGAAACTAACAACTTTAACAATAACAACTCTGTCGTTCAATGAGTGAACATTCTGTTTTTATAATGAATAAAAATATTTGAATTGAATTGAATTGAGTAAACACTACAAAATACTTTTTTTATTGTTTTTTTGAAGGCTTTTATTGTTATGTTAAAGTTTCTAAGTACATAGTGCTATGTTGTACTAATTATGTTTAGAAAAACTTTTATTTTTAAGGTACCTTTTACAGTATTTTTATAAGTAGTAGTAATTAATACCTAACTTCTCACTTCACACTTGGGTATATTATGTTATTGTCATTAAGTTAAGTTACGACTTTCTTTCTGTTACTACGTAGAGGAGTACATTATGAAAAATACTTTTTTCTTTTATAATTGTGTTTTTTTATATAAACAGTGAAAAAAAAACGAATCTAACTTTTAATTTGATCGCTCAATTGACCTTATTAGGTCAGATAATAATTACAAAATCATACCTAATGTAGGTAAGTAATCTGGTACGAACTATGATGATGAAACTGACATCCTCTAACGTATGCAGTTACTTAAGTCTCATTTTAAAGGACAATCATGTTGGTTGTGAATCTATTATTTGTAGGACGTGACGTTTAATCCGCATTACTAATCTCCCAGGTAATGTCATGTGTTGGATGTTCTTGTTTTCCTCTTGGCCTAAAAATCTTGATGTGTGGAAGCACCATATTACCTTTTATTCAACTCACTTTCGGTGTCACTAATGTCTGACATCCTCACGATGTTTTTGCTAAGCACCGTTTCTTGTGCTTCATTACCTTTTGTCACAATGGTTTGAATCGTCATATATCCTTCTTTACCTATTTTAATTATTCAACAGGCATGTGACTTATGCTCTATTAACTCTTGGTATACGGAAACCAAATGTAGCTTAGTCTTCTATACTCTTCGTTTTTTTATTTGTAGATGTAACATATGCCGAATTACCTCATATAAAAAATACGTTCAATTGAGTTAAGCGACATATAAAGTACATAAAACAACGTCGAATGAAAAAAAATAAAATGTTAATTAATGCTCGTATTTTTTTTGAGTTTAGAGCTGTTTCCATCCTTACATTATGATAATAAATAAAAAAGTTATGTCCATTTTTCTGAAATTTCAAACTTTAAATTGCTCTCCTGAACAATTTGGTTTTTGTCGCTTATACCCTATATCCTTTTAACCGTCGATATGATATTTTAATTGATAAAATTAGACAGTATCTATAGTATAAAATATACCGTATTCATTCACGATCTCGAAAAATGGTTACATTTATTTAGGTACGAGAGTGTGGTGCGGCTCCGTACGTAATGTATGCAACTGGGTTAGAGTCAATATGCAAATTTCCAAGCAAGGAAAACTTCATGGAATAGTTTTAATAACAACGATTTTAAAAGTTCGAAGGCGATATTTAATTGCTGCTATTTAAATAACATGAGGCATTAAAATTACACATTTGAATGTTTTGAGTATGCCGAAGCTTTTGGCTTTAAGAAAATAAAATAATATATACAGTATTATTTAAAAAAATACCCAAAACCCAAAAATAAGCAACCTAGGTACGTTGCAATGAGCCACTATGTTGAATTTGGGTCCGACATGCTAAGTAGTTAGTTAATGCTCAGCCGTCGGGTTGTATGTTATTTTTTATTTCAGCTTTTTTATTTTTCTAATTTTAGTGTTATTTTTTATTGTTGTATTAGCAACCCTAGTGATAAGTTGCAAAATTTAACAATAGCAATATTTAAAATAGTACTATCTAGTAAGAGTGCATGGAACTTCTTACAAATAAATCGGGATTATTTGTTTTTGTTGTTGGATTTATTGGAATGGGCGCAGAGAAAAACGTGTGAACAGTGGAAAAATTGTTTTATTAATTTTACAGTACCGACTAGCGGCCGACATTTTTACGAATGACCGATTGAATGATTGAAAGTAAAAAGAATGAATCTGAACGAATGAATGGAAGAGTGGACTGGGATTTTTGATTATTCCAATAGTCCCCCTCAAAAATTCTAGTCTTATATAATGCGATTAGGCAATAATTATCACATTATGTATTTATATTATTAAAAATAAATTATACATTCTGCTCTCAATATTCTGTTTTAATTATTTTAGTACCTTTTAATCATTAGGTACCTATATTACAAACATTATCAAATTAAATCAAGCTTAACTTTGATTTTAATTGTAGAAATTTCCCTGATGGTATCATTTTCGTGAAGATATCAGCTAGTTGATGTTCTATGGAAACATACTCTAGCTTTATTACTTTCTTAGTAATTTGTTCACGTTTGAAATGATATTTTATATCTATGTGCTTAGACCTTTTATGGCTAGTGGGATTGTTTTCAATGCTTATACAGCTGTTGTTATCTTCATATAAAGGGATATGCATTGGTAATTGGATTTTAATACTATTTAGCAATGATTTTATCCATTTAGCTTCTCTCACAGCTTCGAAAAGAGCCATATATTCAGCTTCGGTTGAGGAGGCGGCGACTGTGTTTTGTTTGCGAGTATTCCATGACATTACACAGTTATCAAACACTTGGAATACGTATTCCGTTGTGCTTTTACGATCAATTTCGTCGCCTACCCTGCATGGGAATCTGAATAGCCTTGAACTATTTGATGATAGTCGCACCTTTTGTAGGTCAACTTTAAATTTATAGTGCCTTTTATGTATCTTAAAAGATGTTTTAAGCATTTCCATAGTTTGTTATAATTTTTTTTTTTTTCGCTTTGATATCTGCTCAGAATACTGATTGCTGAGCAAATATCTGGCTGTGCGCAAAGCATTGCGTACATAAGGCATCCTATGACGTTCCTGAAAGAAGCGTCAAAGTGTGTGTTGGAATTAAGAGCCAAGTGATCTAATTTTGATGGGAACGGTGACTTTGTCGGATTGCAATCACTCATGGAAAACTTGCTTAAAACATTGTTCAAGTAGACTGACTGGTCCAAAGTTATTGTAGCTTCTGTTATGTTTACTCTAATGCCCAAGAGTAGTTTTATTTCATTCAAATCAGTCTTTCAAATTAGTATTTCGGTTTGTACATAAAATCAAATCATCGACGTATAATATTAAATATACATTATCATCAATTTTTTTTATTTTTTTTTTTATCAAGTATATACAAACAAGGACCTACCTCTGAATTGTTAAAAACAAGTTCTTTAAGAGCGTGATCAAAACGCTTGTACCAGCATCGAGAAGCTTGTTTTAAATCGTACAAGGACTTATTTAACTTGCATACCTAATTGGTTTGGTTCTGCAAAAACACCCTCAAGCACCTCCATGTAAATGTCATTCTCGAGAACTCCGTTCAAAAACGCAGTTTGGACGTCCAAGTGATGTACTTGCAAGCTATGTTGATTTGCAAACGCTAATATAAATCTAAAAGTAGAAATACGTACAAACGTTTGCAACGTTTCATCAAAGTCTTCAAGGTACTTTTGAGTAAAACCGCGAGCAACTAAACGCACCTTGTAACGAGTTGGTTCTCCTAACTCATTAATTTTTATCGTGAATACCCATTTACAATCAATAATATTTACATTTTGGGGTCTTTTCTTTCCACTAGAACCCATGGTTGATTTTTATTTAGCTTTTAACCATTTGTCACTATCATCCCTGTTTGAAATATCACTATAGTTACTAGGTAACGGCCGAGCAGTCGTGAGTGCTAAGTAACACAAATCTGTATCGCTCATCTGTTTATAATCGACTGAGGGTATTTTTTTTTTTTATTCTTTCACTTCGCCTTATTTTGTTTGACGAATTCTCAGCATCCGATTGGTCTTCGGGAAGAATCTTGTGTTTCGTGCCTGCTGACTTATTATCACCGATAGGCTTGTCAACTTTGGCGGGAATTTGTGTGTTTTGGTTTGTCGGCCTTGATTGAACAAATTTTGACTCATCGAATATAATATCACGGGCAATGAAAAATTGGCCATTTTGAACGTTGAATAGTTTATGACCATTGTTGTCGTATCCGACTAGTATTGCTTTAAACGATTTACTGTCAAACTTTGTTCTTCTCGTTTTGTCATGGACATAAGCCGTTGCACCAAATTTTAGGTTTGTTATTATGCCACATTTCGTATGGTGTTTTGTTGCTGGTCAGAGCTTTAGTAGGGAGTCTATTTATTAGGTAGGTAGCTATTAGTATGGCTTACCACCAAAAAGACTTTTCTAATTTCGAACTTTCAACCACGGTTAGCGATTCATACGCTCCGACACACCATTTTGTTGCGGCGTATATGGTACCGTTAGGTGGTACGAGATACCCTTGGAAACACAAAACTCGTTAAATTCTGTTGAAAGATATTCTCTACCATTGTCGCAGTACAGATTTGTGACTTTCGTATTGAGTAAGTTCTCACTCCTAGCAACAAACTCTTTAAAAATATTTTAGCACTTCCGATTTTGCATTCATTAAGTAGGTCACAGTAGAATGAGTGTAATCATCCATAAAAGTAACAAAGTAATTTTTGTCATCAAAGGTGGTAGGCGTTATCGGACAACAAACGTCCGAGTGAATAATATTATAAAGGAGTCGATTCTGGTGTTTACTATTGTTATCTTTAGTTTTTGCAAACGGGAGACGTGATTGTTTACCAAGAATACAAGGTTCACAAATAGTATCGCTGGGGTTTGTATTGTTTATCAAAGACTGGTCACTTTCATCTATTTTTATCCTTTAAAATTCCAAACCTTTGTTTGTTTACATGTCCGAGTCGGCTATATCACAAACTATAGGCGTCAGAGGAATTTTGAGTCAAGTGAATATTAAGTTTATTTTTCTTTAAAATTTAGCCAAAAAGGTTGTTGCAATTCTCCCCGGTCATGATGCACTTGTCTTTATGATGGACTTGCACACCGTTTGTTGCCAAAAACCACTGTCATACCTGCACGTTGCATCTTACTTACAGAAAGTAAATTATGACGTACCTCGGACTAAAACAATACATCATCAATCGAGCCTTCAATACCTAAATCGGTTGTTACCTTTATGCTGCCTTTACCGTAGGCTTGTATGGACTCGCCGTTTTTCGCAACTCCGATCTTGAGAGGCGTCGATAGTTCCGTGTACGTTGTAAACACGTCAAGTGTATTCATAATATGATCCGTGGCACCCGAATCTTTTGCAGTTTGGTTTTTCTTTAGCCACATTGCGTCTGGATTATCCGGCACTGGTTGTTCAACGACGATGGCCACTTGCAGTTCTTCTAACAAAGACTTGAAGACGTTCGCCGTTAAATTGCTGGATGTTTCGTTTGCCTCGTATCTCCATTGTTCATATCCGTATTTTAGACGGATAGCAGGAACTTAATTATAACTTATTTAAATCGTGCCCTGGGCCCATAACCTGTTGGAATGGGCGCAGAGAAAAACGTGTGAACAGTGGAAAAATTGTTTTATTAATTTTACAGTACCGACTAGCGGCCGACATTTTTACGAATGACCGATTGAATGATTGAAAGTAAAAAGAATGAATCTGAACGAATGAATGGAAGAGTGGACTGGGATTTTTGATTATTCCAATAGGATTTATGCTGATTTAATTCATTGAATTACGATGAATTGATTGAGATCTTATTAAGATATGACTATTGTTTAAGGAGTTATGAGAGAAGCTACATTCGGACAAACGAGCCAAGCACATTATTACCCTCCTTTTGGGGCATTCGGGTAAAAAGTAAGAAAAGGCAGTTTGTTTGCTGACTGTACAATTTTTCTTCCTCGTCCTTTTGGTATGACGACTACAAAGGTTCAGGTAGGGGAACCCCTTCCTGTCCGGTGCAGGTTTTTGAAATAGTTATGAGTATATCTTTTTATAATTATATCGGGCTAGGCTAGAGATTTTAACGAAGTTGGCTTTGGGTACGGAAAGTGCTTTGCGAGACCTTTGCATAAGCCTGTTGTGGGTATATCCTGCTACCACTTACTAACTTTTACGTCAAACACTCGAATCCCCGGGCAACATGGTATATGTTTGCTTGGCAAGTGGAGAAGGAGCCGAGCGCTAAATCGGAAGCTCTTAACGACGCCTCCGTGGTGAGGTGATAGCTGACATTTGACGCAAACTTGATACATTACATTACATAAATTCACGCCTGTATCCCAGATGGGGAGGCAAGGCTTGCCAGTTTCCACAATCTATACAAACCTCTTTCGCTTCATCAACTTGATTAAATAATAAAAACTGAATTTTAACGGATATTTACCCGTTTACTTTTACATTTTACAATTTTCCGACGTTTCGGTACTTTTGCAAATGCCGTGGTCTCGGTAGATTGAGTCACTTTCGCTTCCTCAACATTCATTAGTCGTCATCAGGATCGTGGCAAATGTTAGTCCCTGATCTCTGCCTACCCTGTGCCTAACTGTGAGTTTATGTATGTGTAACTTGATTCACTTTGGAAGTTAAACAAGTTAAGAGAACTATGTGATTTAACTACCTATAATTTTTTATAAATTTATTTATTTTACAAAACATACTAGTACATAGTAAATAAAAGTAAATTAGACGAAATAACAGTTTCGCCTATGGATACAACATAAACCAAAGTATGTGTATTGACTTCATGCTTAGTCACACACGTAACGGTTTTTTTTCTGCTGTAAGTATTTATTTTATTTTTGTTTCCTCTATATGTAGGTATACCACATTTATAATTTCCTATCATGCTTGTTATTACAACTTCATGTTTACGTATGTTTATATTAGTATTCATTTAAGTATGAAATATGTAAGTTTATTATTATTATGTGTACGTATGTACACTATTATTCGATTAGCACCTACTACCCGTCTCAATTTCTCAAACTTTATCAACAGCTTTGCAACAAAAATGTAAAGCTTGTCAACTGTACTAACTACCGCTTAGTTTTCTTACAGGCATGTCAAAGATGTCCAACTATGGCTGAAAAGAGACTGTTCTGCTGAAAATTCTGAGTACAATGTAAAATTAGTGTAACAGAACTGCTCCGTTATGCACCGGTACTTGGTAAAATCGTAATATGACGCTATCATAATAGCTAGGAACTTTAATTCTGTAGGTTTGGAGTAGGGTCTCTTTGCTGGACAAAGGCCAGTACAGGTAGCACGATGAAGCGAGCAGCGCGTTTTAACGTCAACAGTCATAACTTTCCAGTACATTAATGTTAGCGCCACAAAACGCGTGACTCGTACTACCCATGCTGATTATACGATTCTTAATCTTTAATCCATCTCAAGTTCATCTCTTCCCGTGGATGTCGTAGAAGGCGACTAAGGAAATAAATTACCAGGAGACGGGCAGCAGCGTCTTCCTGAGATTCCAAGCACATACTGCGATCGCCAACCCGCCTGCCAAGCGTGGCGATTATGGCAAAACCCCTCATGGTTATGAAAACCACGAGGGAGGCCTGTGTCCTGCAGTGGGCGTCGAGTGGCTGATGATGATGATGATGAATCTTTAATCGCTATAGCTCAACCAGCCTTTACAATATTCCGATATAAGAGAAACTGTAACGAGAGAGAGTCAGTTCCCGGCGATAATTGGCATTGTCACTGCTGGTGTCGCAACGCAACCGCACAAATCGGATTATAATTAATTGCGCGCAACCGCCACAAAACATAACACAATAGACATGTGCGTCGCGCGAACTATGTGGCAAACATAACATACCACTGCGTTTACACCAAGCGAACAAAACTATATGAGCTTGAAAAAGGTCAGTTCAGGCACAGGTTCAGGCAAAGATTTAGTCAGAGAATAAAGAAATATGTAACAGACTGGTTCTCTGAAGGAGTAGGTTTCACACAGTAGGTTTGTGGATGCTTAATAACTTTACCTAATAAATAATCGCCATTAGACGCTATTTATAAATCCTAGCACACGTTTAATTTTCTCAAGAGAAATATCTATTTCTTCTCTATTCTCGTGACCTGATTTTTCTATACTTGCACACCCGCACAGAAAGTCAAAATATTGTCTCAACTCAACATGGCGAATGAGTGTGATGACGACAGATAAATGGACAGAGCAGAGGGACACGTAATATGGCAGACATTACTGACAGTGAAGAGTGCTTCCTGTCAGTAGATAGGCATCACACAAATGACAAAAAGCTTATCGCGCGAGATAGATTGCGCGTCGGAGCGTGGAAGTGTCGCAACTTAAAACCGCTTTTGTAAATAAACTATGTATGGAGCTGTTAGAACTACCAAATAGGAATATATCATAGATATGTTACGTAAAGGCAGAGTGGGAAACAAAATTCCGCTCAAAAGCAAAGCGATACGCACATTTACGCAATAAGCGCTGATTGTAGTGAGTAACGTTCGCTACACTGTTAACCGACTACGCTAAGAATACTAATTTGGCTGAGATTTTGTTGCTTCGCTTTGAAAGCCCGGACTGCGGTTCTGCGCCTTATAATTCTATGGTATGTACCTAAATTATATTCCCAAGATAAATAAGAACATAACATAAAGTCACGCCTGTATTCCAGAGGGGTAGGCAGAGAGCAGGGACTGCCACTCGCCACGATCCTGACAGATCCCTTTCGCTTCATCAACATTGATTAGTCCTTCGGCTACTTTTATCTTGCCCTTTGCAAATATATCCCTTACTTCGACCAAATAGGGGATGTATTAGCAAAGGGCGAGATATTCTTTTAGTTAGACTTTTTTTATTCCCAAGATAACGGGAATAAAAAAAGTACCTATTTGGCAGTTTTAACAGTCCCATGTCATGTCTCTTCGCCAAGTGAAGGTTCACTTAATTTCGATTGCTGTAATATATAGTGTTGCTAACGAATGATTGCGAGCGCAAAGCTGGTCTCGACCAGCACGCGAAAAAGACGCGTCACGCTTCGAAATGACTTCAGTGTCTTAACATACTTATTATGAACTATGTCAGAGTGTGTCACGGGAGCGGGGGCGCGCAATGCCGAGTAAACGACACGTAGCGCGCGCTCACGCATACTTGCGACATGCGGCAATGTTCATTGCTGCTTCTTTACCGTTGACTGCTCGTACTCGAAGTAAGTCGGTAGGGCCGTAACAACGTTGGACCAACAGTAAGCCCAGCCGAGAGCCCAAAAAAGCGATAGTATAATATAGTATACCCCGTGATTACGTTACAGACGGTCTGTACTGGAAGTAATCATGCCGCTCTAAAAGCACAGACCTAAAGAGTAATGCTTGCATCGAAGCCACAAATCAAATATTCCCGCCAAAGTATCGGCTAACGAAATCCACTTTAGCGCAGACTTTCATAAAAATGGACGAAAATAACAAACGGCGGCTGCCGAGTTTCATAGCAAAACTTTGTGATGGCGTTGCACGCTTGTTATTTCTCTCATACTGCAGTAGTTCTGCTCTGCCAATCTATACAAAACGTCATTAACATATTTTAAACTGCAGCAAAACAATACGTTTGAGTTGATGCTTAGTTTATAGTAAGTTATAATCTCCGAGATTATAATAGGTTCTGTACCACATGGAGACCAGTCCATCTGAGGACATGGTGTCGGCTGCGCCAATCTGACCCTTACTTCATAAGTGTTAGCGACGAGGCGTTTATCTCTAGATCGCATTTTTCCCTCGCCTTGTAGAGCGAGCACTTTCGTCGATCACTTTCTCGGCGCGCATGCGCGTGCCGCAAACGTGTGTGACGTAATAACATCAGCTTTACTGAGAGTACATGTTCGACCTCGGTTTCTTACTTCAATCCAGGTGTTCGTGAATCGTGAAGAAATTGATTCAATCAATTAATTATCATCAGTCCACCGCACCAGTCTAACTATTAGTGACACTTTTTTACAAAAACGAATTGTGAAAGAAGGCATGATTTTGTTTTATTAGATAGATAGATAGATAGAATATTTTTTATTGTATGTACACCAGGAATTACATATGAGAATTTAACAATAATATAGTACAGTACAATTGACGGCGTAATTTCTTCCAGACAACCATTGACGGAAAAAAAATGAGAAGCTAAATAACGGGTAGTCGGTGCAACTAAACGGTACTAAGCAAGATATTTATATACCTATTTAATACACATACATAAACGGTACGTGAATATGGAATGAATATAGAATAAACATACATGAATAAAAATTATCATATGAAGGGAGGAGATGAACGAAAAATATACCAATATACTACTAGGAAGAGATTAAAGAAAAAAAAAAATAAAAAAAAAAAATTAAACTAAGGCAAAGTAATATTTTTGAATTAGTTGCGTTAATCAGCCCCTTAATAAAGCGCTCCGCTGCGATCGCTCTTGAGAGCGCTATTGAAGCTCTAGTTTCTAAATGCATATAGCAATGGGCACTGAAGAGCTATCTTAGAAGTAAAAGCGCTGCATAAATACGGCTAAAGGTCTAAGTTATAAATACGATGCGAGATAAGATGTTGGTACGTTGATTATGATTGAGTTTTTCCGTAATCCCTGGGGTGCGGTTTACCGCATGCCGGCAGCGGCGCAGCGCTCCCGACTGTGCTCGAGCTGGGATTAACCTCGCGTAATCGCTTCAAATATCCGCCCGTTTGCATCGCATACACTGTATTTCACTCTTTGCCACGTGCAGAAAGTTCACTCCAGAGAGAGCATATTATTAAAGCATATTAAAGCAGCCAGTACAACGAAAATTATTATATTCTTTTTGTTGCACTAACCCGTGCTCAGGACAATTTTAAAAACCTATTTAGAGGCAGAGGTCGCCGGTTCAAGTCCCAGCATGGGTTGAATTTTTAGCCTCTAAATAGGTTTTTAAAACGAAAATGATCCCAATTCTACGTATTCGATACTGTGTATTCGATTTCGCGTATTCGACACGCTTTTGTCTCCGTTAATAATGCTCAGATGTCTAATTATGCGCAACAAATCCTGTCCGAATCCTCGCGTTTGCGATACCAAGGCGTCTGTATGGAATTTTTATGTCAGGCTATTGGAATCGTTCAGGATTTTGTGTGTGCTGTTACTTACTTTAAAAGTTTTGCAATTAACTTACGAGCAATTAAATGAGAGGACCCGCTTTCTGACGATGAAAATTTTACGGAGTACGGACTCATCTAGGCCTCGCTGCGCCCTGGTTCAGGCCAGTGGTCCTTCTTCGCGATGGTGGGTTAAAGAGCCGCAGAAATACTATGAAGTAAACCCAGAACATCCCGCGAGAATGAGTCGAAGCGCGGGATTAGACGCGCTGCTCTACATACACACACGAGTACGGGCGACTGTTTAACTTTCTCGCAATTTGAAACTTTCCTCAACGTGCGGCAAAAGCTTAATAGTTAGAAAATTGTAGGCAGTGCCCGGCTCACAGAAACAGAGCCTTTGGTTTGGTTTCATTGAAGTCTAAACTACAGATTAGGAATTTTTAACATTGACCTAATTACGTCAAAATCAAATCAAAGATACGTATGATGCGTGTAGCAAGTTTTTGATTCGTCTTTACGTTACTTGAATATTTTTTTTTATAAAAGGAAAAAGCTAGATGCGGACAGCACAATAGGATAAATTATGACACAGAGAGGCGTAGAACAAATTTTTGTTGGCTTCAAGGTCCTCGGAGAAGCATAGTAAGAACCAAAAAAATCTGGGAATCTGTCTATAATATCCTGCGTGATGTACTTCCCCATAGTGCCATATCCTTGCATACTTTGCGGTTTCTATTCCGCAAAGTATGCAGGGAATATGGCAAATTGAAATTAAAAGGCTCTCGAGTGGAGACCCTAACTGGCTAATGCAGCGTAGGATAATGACAATTTGTGTCTACAGGACCAGTGCTTGTGTTCTCTGGAAATTACAATTGTGTAAGCTCAGGGTCTTATAGGGTGATATAAGTTAAAGCAAGTGGACTGCACATTTGCAATATAGATGGAATGTAATGGACAATCAAAGGATACAAAAAGATGTGTGTCGATGTCGACACGTTAGTGAAGTAGAGTGAAGTGCCGCGGCGCTCCGCCAAGCCGATTGCCGTTTGTTTGGCCGTACTACGGCAGGCTCCGCTCAGTGACGTAGAGCTCCAACAATGGGAAACTTGCGTCAAACTTAGATTGAAGTGATATTGCTTTTATACCACAGGAGACATAGAAAAACTCAAGAAGAATAAAAAATAAATACATAAAAATATTTTTTCCCAAAAAATGCAAAAAATCAAGTTACTCTTATAATAAACAAAATCGGACAGGTGTGAGTCAGACTGGCCAACCGAAATCACAATCTTGTATCTCATGAACCGTGTTAGGTAGGCGGTTGAAATTTTCACAGATGACGTATTTCTGTTGCCGCGCTGTAACAACAAATGCTAAAAACAGAATAAAATAAATATTTAAGGGGAGCTCCCATACAACAAACGTTGTCTAAAGACAGCGCTCGCCATCTATATTACCTACACAGCGCCGATTTCATGTCGTTAAAAGTCAATGTTAAACGCTTCTTGCTGGTTTCTATAGATGGCACTGTTCTCAAATTCGATCTTTGTCTAATGTTGTATAGATAATGGTACGGGACCCTTCGTACACAAGTCCGATTTGCACTTGGCCGGTTTACTTCTGATTAAGGTACAGAACCCTAAAACCTTATATTAAAACATAAAGGTTTTAGGGTTAGTGCAACTTCTCCAATGTATCTAATCCCATTTTCCCTCAACAGGCAGCGCGGCGGCGGAGGACAGCCCGAGCACGGGCAGCACGGGCAACGCAGGCGGCACGGGCGGCACGGGCGGCACGGGCGGCACGGGCGGCACGGGCGGCACGGGCAGCGCGGGCTACGTGGGGCTGCCGCTGGGCGCGCTGTCGGAGCTGGCGCACGGCGTGCGCGGCCAGGTCTTTGCCGTGGACGCGCGCACGCTCTACCTCAAGGACCTGCACTACGACGGAGAGGGACCTGGTTAGTACAGTGCACTACCTGGGACATTTTCTTTTTTTACATTGAGTAGGCTTGCCCAGCACCTAAACTATCCTGACAGCATAGTCGGCCTAGCCCACAGGAAAGACAAGTCCTTACGTACGGAGCCAACCAGGCCGCGGGTTTCCTTACGGTGTTTTCCTTCACGGTTGGCGTGTGATATTGCTACTACAAATTCGCAGATGTACGTAGCGGTGATAGCCCTGGACTCAGAAGCGAGAGACCCAGGTTCTATTCCCAGTACATAAGATAAGAAATACTTTATTTTACAACAGAGAACAATCATTACAGAAACGGCAGTTACTCTCGCTTCTGAGAGACCCAGGTTCTATTCCCAGTACATAAGATAAGAAATACTTTATTTTACAACAGAGAACAATCATTACAGAAACGGCAGTTACAAATGAAAAGGTGCAATTGGTGGCCATACATATATACATTTATGTTCGTGCAAGAATGCAAATTCTTATACAGGCTGTATAATAAAATGTTTTCTATCTATAAACACGAGTATCTAAATCCTGAAAAGGGTAGTTCTACTGTAGAAGAAGTGAACTAGGTAAAACTAAAACATGGAAATGTTATTGCACCCTCTATGAGTCGATATCGGTGGTATATAGAATGCTTGCCCCATATTAGAAATACTTTGATGGCTTCAGACCACCCAGATAACATTTTATTTGATAGATGGTAACTGCAAAGCCTGTCTTTAAGTCGCATAACCTTGATGTAAGTTTGTACTTACCTGGCAGAACCTGAACAAAAAAAAAAAACAAACGCTAAAACAAGTTAGTTTCTTGTTTCCTACGTTATTATACTGATCACCTTTGATCGACTGATTGTAAACCAAAATGGGGCCATAACCATCGACTTCCTGTGGGTAGGCCGTCCCAGTGCCCGCGCGGTGCAGCAAGCGAGGCGTGAGACCCCGCCGACTGAAGGAAACCACTCTATTTGAAGAGAACATACTTGCTCAACGAATAACAGCATCGCACTTGGCCACACCAGCTCTGCACATATCTAGAGCCTTAACTTCGAGGCAATAGAGTAGCTTCTCCCTTGTTTCCGCGAAGGGGAACTTTGTAAATTGAACAATGGGAGCACGGGTCATATTTTTGTTTTTTTTCAGTTTCGGGCGGGTCTACAATATTATAGTTAAGTAGTTGGTTGCGGAAATTCACCCGTTATTTTTTTAGCTGGTAATAAATAAGGCTGTCGAGAAGTAAACTTCACATATTATAGTTGACATCATGGGCAACTTTATTACATTCAACGTTCAAACGTAGATACGTATTTTGGTCACTTTCAGCGTGCGCTTGAGATCGCCATCCACGGTGGGCACAATAGCCCGTATTCTCCAACTAGGTACTTCCATTTCGTATCTTTTTCAGATACTCTCTTTCTCTCTGATAGGAGGGCTATGCGCTGCGTTGTAATAATAACGCAAATCCTGAAAATCGCCTCATAAATATCGATAAGAGAACCACTTTTAATAAGCGAAAGCCTGCAGGTAAGTCACGCTAATAATGCCGATCAAGTTGAAGTTTAATTACAGAAAGCCGTTAAATTTAACAGAAAAATTATAAATGTGTTGTTAGGTTAGGTTGTTATTAACTACACTTATACTAGTAAAATCGATAATGTAATTAAAAGTTTTGGAAAGTCAAGTTCCATGAATTTTTAGAAAGCTGTCATCGACATTATTTCAGTAACCCACGTATAATTTGATTTTTTAATTTTTTATGCAGTCTTGAAACTTGACACGGTTAATATAAATGAAAAATAGAAAAAATAATTAATAATTTTAAACTTCTGCTATGTTAAGTGGTTTAATGTTTAATACTGAGGAAACTTTCAGAATTTGTGATATTTCAATAAAACATTGTTCGGGATGTTCACTTCTTCACAAAACATCTAGAATTTCACTCTCATTTTGCTAATGCTTTCTGTTACTCCGGAGACGGTTCGTCAATTTTGTTGACATTTTATGTCCGACTGCAAGAATTCAAAAGCTTTTCTCCTTTCTCCCAAAAGACGAAACAAATTGTTAGATATTATTGAATTTATCGCAAAATGTCAATGTCACTAAAATATCACTGGGTTCGTTAACTTAGGTTGATAAATAAATAAGATCGTTAATGTTTTATTGAACATTAAATAATGTCTTATTTAATGAAAAATAAATTGTCTTCAGAATTGTGTCTCGAGAAAGGGCCCTGATCTTGCAGTGCGGCGTATCTTTATAGGCTTCCTTTGCTTTTGCTATTCTGCGTATCTAAAACAACCGAGAGAGTATTCAGACATTCCTAGAATCCTTTATACATGTGGTTTATAAATAAACCAGTTAATCCAAATGAGTATGGAGTAATGGCTTGTTTGATTTATGTTCTTGCTTGAGAAAGCGGCGGCAGTGTCGCAGATCTGTGTCGAGTCTGAACAAAGCGATCTGGGGGATAACAGCTGGGGCCCTACTTAACTGCCTACATTGCTGAGGCACAGGACTCACAGGAATAGTATAGGAGGTTAGCCGAACTAATAGCTACTCAAAAGTACTTTATGTTAGACTCTTGTTTTGTAGAGAGTTCTTGTACGCTCTGGGCATATTTGTATTATTGCAGAGGGTTGGACTTGCATCGAATGGATTGGCGTAAAAGACAAGAGACTTATACCCGCCAGTTGGTACTGTTTGTGTTTTGTTTAGGTATATTTGACGCGAACGAAGTGTACCTTTTTGTTTGCTACCTTCTATGTTGTCAACTTGTCTGTTATTGTACTTTATAACTTAATAGTCGTTACATCAGCGTTGACGGTTGCTGTTAACACCTTCAATTGAAAGTTCGCGATGTTCTTTCAGAAAAAAACAGAACAGTAATGAAAACAAAATGGGCGCCAACTGCCGAAGTCAAAGCTGCGGAATTCAATTCTCTGCCATTCTTTTAATAAAAGTATGCAGTTGCAGTTCGGTCACAAAACCAATTCACCGAAATGAATTGAATATTTCCGCCCTCGCCGGCGATGGAGCGCATTAATTAAATTCTTCATTTTGCCTTTCGCATGGACCCTGGGGGTGCGGGTGCAGGGTGCGGGGTGCGGCAGGGGTACAAACAGATGGTTACAGTACGGGCGATTGACGGAATGTATTGGTACTTACAGCATATTTAATAAACGAACCAATGTAAATTTCTTGCACCTACAATAACATAAATCATCAAGTAAACCACGGATGGAAGAGCCAGTGACACGATGGGCCGAAGAAATGACATTGACAGGACGTACAGAGGGTGGGAGTAACTGGAAGACGTTTTGGACTAGTATACTCGGCGACTCATAGCTTTAACCAGATAGCAGTCGCCACAGCCAAATACGGCTAGGAGGATATATATCTGAAAACTCGGACATTTTGAAATTTCAAGATGGCGGCTAAGATATCGATTGAGAATGACAAATTGTCTATGGAGAAAAAAAAACATTTAGTACAAAAGTTGGAACAAAAATCAGGTGTTACAAAATTCATCCAGGCCGAGGCCAAAGGCCGAGATCATACAGGTTCCAGCGTACAAGTAACAACGCAAAAGACAGATGGGAGAAACTTGTGAGGCCGAAGGCCGAGCTCCGCGAAGCGGGCCCGAGGAACCCTGCCGCGGCGAGGCGGAAGGTCGAGCTCCATTCTAGCTGAGGCCGAAGGCCGAGACCATAAAATGGACCCAATCATAAGCCGCGGAGAGCGAAGCTCGGAGCGGCTGGGGGTTGGCGCGCGTAAGCGCGCAGGGGCGCTCGCCTCCTAGTGTGCATATATATATATATATATATATATATACACACACACACCCACACAAACACACACACACACACACACACACACACACACACACACACACACACACACACACACACACACACACACACACAAATAATTACTTCGGTATTAAAAAGTTTTTAGTATTTTTAATGGTTCCATAACTTGCAAATTTAAATCGCGGAACTTTATTTTCTTCTAATCCTCGGAACTCTAAATTCTCAACCAAAATTATTAAGTCCGTTTCACTGGTGTCCTCCACGCAGGGTAACCCAGCGTGGGGAACAGGGTTACACTTACACTTACTTATGTTATGATACGGATTGAACTCAGTAGGCCAATAATTTTTTAAATCAAAGAACATCCTTTTATATCACCTGTTATTTTAGGCTTGCTCTGTAACCTACTTAGTAAGAAGCAAATAAATGAATAAAGTATTATTGTTTGTTATATATATAGTGGTTATAGAGGTGTCAAAAAAATTTGCGTGCCTAGGGGGAGGTCTATGTCCAGCAGTGGATGCGAGCTGATTGCTGATAGAGGTCATAGTTGGTTCTTGCACAAAGCAACGTTACCTTTGATAGCAACAGTCATGATCTGCGACCATGTTCGCGGCTTAGCAATTCCATTTAGTTTCAGCTTGGTGTCCATTTTGATGTTTTCAGTTTGACCTCCTCTGATGAAAAGCTCAGGTAAATCTTTAGAATTGAGTTCGCGAAGTCAGTCAACGTGAGCCTTCTATAACCACTCGCTCCTGTGCGGCGCGGTCACGCTGATAAATGATCCATCTGATTCCAATGAGTAATGTCGCCCGTCGGCGCGCTGCGGTCTAAAAGATGCGCATCTTTAATTGCTGCCCGCTCAGACCCGTCCCGACACCCCGACAATCTACGCTATCATTTCTTCCATTGCGAATGCAAGTCCGGTTTTTTGCTGAGTTTAAATTACAAAAGTTAAAAAGGAAATGTCTTGAGGAAGTTTGAGAAGAATCCTTGCGTGGAAACATAGAACATAATCTATGTAGACGGGACAGTATTTTATTTTCCAATTTCTGTACAATAATTTCAAGATGATCTTTGCGTGGTATAAAATTTCAGCGCCAGATCGTTAATTGGGATGTATAGTGTTATTTACTAATCGGAATCGGATTGAATCTCTGTTATCTATCAAGACCCTTTACTTCTAATTGCATAAATTCGTGGGCATTTACGCACGTGACTATAAAGTCCCTTTAGGGATAGGATTCTCCCTCGGAATAATAATAATAATAACTTCCACACAATACAATCACTTGACCTAGTCCCAAACTAGGATACCCTGTGCTATGGTAACTAGGCAAGGACGTTATAAACATGAAAATACATCCAGACTGATGCCATTTGCGGCGGCCCCGAGTGGGAATCGAACCCACGACTTCTATCTAGGTAGCAAGTGCCTTAACGGCTAGCGCATCGAGGCAGTCACAATACTCGGCAAATGGCCCCAGTTGGTCTCATCTAAGCTTATACTTATGTCTTCATTTTACCACCATTGGGCATTGTTTAGTGGTTTCAATCGTCGAAAAATTCACAGATTTCGTGCCCCACACGACTATCGAGCACTATTGGAAATGAATTGAGTCATAAATCTCATGTAAAAAATGTCGTCTTGACTTTTTGGCTTTTTTTTTAGGCTCAAATTGTAGCTGACTAAATTGTCCAGAAAATATTTTCTCAAATTTTTGATATCATTCTTTGTTTCCAAAATATCGAGCACCAAAATAAAAAAATCGGAAAAAGTTTAGTTTGTTTTCCTTTTTGACTTTCTCGAATAATTCTTTTTGCACTTTACAGCTGTCGTGAATACGCGTCTTTTTTAATATCATATTTTACAAGTCATCGAGATATAAGGGCATCGCACTTTTTCGTGAAATCGGAGCCTACAGCGGAGCGAACGAAAACACATTTCCAATCTCAAAACCGTCTCTGCTTGTTACGATGATCATAACCTCTTTTGCTGTGTCGTCATCCATCTCATAGGAGCGTCGCGGGGTGCACTTTCTCCGCTTCCCACGCGGCCGCGACCGGTCCCACGTGTCCCACGCGCGGCTCACGCGGTGATCGCCTTAGCACTTTCTTTTCCATTCGCTCTGATTGCGTCGCGTCGGAGATCGATGATGGCCACTTGATTGATAGCGGACCGATGACCGGCCGCTCTGAATGATACTCGAGCCGCGAGTCCATCGCTGAAGATTTATAGCGCGTATTTTGTATTGACAGGCACGACTGACGTGAAGTGTTTATAAAGCAGCTATAAAAATTAAGAAAATGACATGACTTTGCAAAATATTATCGATTCACAGTACATAACTGTGCCGAGAAACACTATTCCCATTCCCCGAATAAGCAAAAAGTTTTCATTTTCTGGTTATTACGTTATTCAATACCTCTCATTGATTCATTAATTTGCTTTTTGTAAACGCTTGCCATCGCCAATGTATGACTGTAGTAGAAGTAGCTATGCCTTACAGGATCCATAATAATAGTTATAACTTTAGTATATCAAAAGAGCGAGCCGCCTACACATTGCTGTTACAATTTGGCGACAGTTAAATATGAGAATCGTGCATGTAAACTAATTAAATAAATAAATAACACCTTGTAAACTTATGTTTGCAGTGAAATAAATGATGGTCTAGTTTTTTTTACTTTTTATCTTGCCCTTTGTTAATAAAATAGGGCATATTTGGTCGAAGTATGTTCGCCTGGGATGTCCCTTACCGGCCCTTCCATCCACATTCGCTCGATATATTTGTTTTGTCAATCTTTCTTCCTTCATCCTCTCCACATGTCCAAGCCAACGCAACATTCCTTTCTCAATTCTAGTCACCACATCCCATTTCAGTCCACAACGTCCTCTAATCAAACTATTGCGTATCCTGTCATTCAAAGACATACTTCTCAAGGACAGAGTTTCTACTGCATTAATCCTACTTTCTTGCTTATTTGGCCATACCCAAACCGAAACCGGCGTGCGCGCATGCAACGACTAATGAATATTGAGGAAGCGAAAGTGATCTGTCAGGATCGTGAGTGTCAGGATCGTGGCAAGTGGCAGTCCCTGGTCTCTGCCTACCCCTCTGGGATACAGGCGTGAGTTCACGTATGTATGTAGCTTTATACAGTGAATATTTTTTTTGACTTTAGCATATATTTAAGGTTGGTACAACGTCAAGGGGTAAACGTCTTACAGAGTCAAAGTGCCATCATGTCTATTCATGCTACCCGAAATAAAACATTACAATAAGACAAAGGGAGTATGCTTACAGCCTACCACAGACACTTTGCTTACAAATTTAGTTTATTTGTATATTATAGGTTATTTGTAGCGTACACATCTTGTGATTCTCTTGATCGATAGGTCTCATAGTCTACTATGAGTGACAAATTGACAAATTTCACATACAGAGAAAAACTCAGCGACGAAATGGGATTTGAACTCACGCTTTAGAATACAGTGCCAGCGCTATTGGCATCTAAGCCTTCGAATGTTGCTAATCTTTTTAACCGACTTCAAAAAAGGAGGAGGTTATCAATTCGACGCGTATTATATATTTTTAAATTTTTTTTTATGTATGTTTTCGCATAACTCCGTCGAATCTTAACCTTTCTTTTTTTGTTCAAATAGATATAGCGTCCCATTGGTCCCATTTTAATTTGGTGAAGATCTGATGAAGACTTTCAGAGATGGAGAACGGAACTCTTCCATGGACAGCAGTAAATATGGCCTAATGGGGCCCATCCTTTAGTAACATGTGTGTAATCCGTGTGTTTCATAAAATATCGTAAAAATAGTGCCAAGTTAATTTGGTGATGTTGTGGTGAAGACTTTCGGAAGCAACGAATTAAGTAGGGTAAATTATAGAGTTGTTGATTTTTCTCCCGCTCCCCCACTAAAAATTTAAAATAAAAAAAAAATTAAAATTAAAACTGACTTCGAAATACTACAGCACTAAAAAGTTAAATAATTTAAATAGTTAGAAGTATGTACCTATAGAAGTATGTAGGTATTGTAGAAGTATAATTTGGAGTCGGTACCCAAACTTTTTAGTGCTGTAGTGTTTCGAAGTCGGTTTTTATTTTTTATTTAAAATTTATAAGTGTTGAAAATCACTTAAAAAGATTAACTCCATCCTAATTACAAATAAGTGTGTTTCTCTCATATTTATTAGTGTATTTCACCTTTGTACAAAAATATCAAGATTTTTTCCGGAAGAAATACTTCTTGCGTTAATCACATCCTTGTACACATCAAAAAAATAATTTTGACGTAAATAATTTAGGTACATCTGTTTGCTGAATCTCAATGTACAATGTAAGCCTCTGCCTACGGGCCGAGGTTGTACTGGAGAAAATGCAGCAGAAAAAAACTCCGACGTTTCCTACCTGCGTACATTTCCTTGCTTAATAATAATCTTCCATGCAAATGATAACGCGGTTGTAGCGGAGCGGTAGAAAATTTCAAGTGTCACGGTTCATGAGACAACGGCCTGGTGACAGACGGACAGCGGAGTCTTAGTAATAGGGTCCCTTACCGTTTGGGTACAGAACCCTAAAAATGCGAATTAAAGCGCTGTGCACTGTGCATAAAGTTTCGTTGTGAGAAGTATTCGTGACTTTTTAAAAGGTCTTTTTTGGTTAACAAGACTGACCCCCGGTTTCTCGTACACTAACAGGCTGTTAATCTACTGTTAACAGATGTCAGTGGTTTTTTTTTGTATGCACTTTGGTTAATTGACAGCTGTTAATTAACCAAAGTGCATACAAATTTATATAAAAATGCTGTAAATAATAAAATTAGGAGTGATGTATACACCCTACTAGATGTGAACACCACATGCATGTCTTAACATGTCAATCGAGTCATTCGATCGATTTAATATACGTTCAGTCTATCAATCGATTTATTGATGATGATGATTCTTTCCGACCAGGTTCGATCACGGCGACTGTTACGGCTGGGGAGAGCGTCGGTCATGTGCTCTCTTATAACTGATGTAGCTTATCTTGAGCATAATCGATTATTATAAGGTATACGGACGAGTTATGAGTTGACAAGAGGTTCAGCCAGCGTTTTGTTTGCAGCGGCGTACTTCTACGTGGGCACGGCGGGCGCGCCGGGCGACGCGAGCGCGGTGCGGTTGCGGGACGAGCGCGGCGCGGCCACGCCGCTGCGGCGGTACCGCGGGGCCGCGCTCACCCTCGCGCTGCCTGACCACCTCACGCTCAAGGACGTGCGCTGGTTCTCGCTCTGGTGCGACGACTTCTCGGTAAGTGGAGGACGGGTGCAGTGCGGTGGCCCCTAACCACCTCTCGTATCTGGTGCGACTACTTCTTAGTGAGCCACGCCGCTGCGGCGCTACCGTGGAGCCGCCCTCGCCCTCGCCTTGCCTGACGACCTCACGCTCAAGGACGTGCGCTGGTTCTCGCTCTGCTGCGACGACCTCTCAGAAAGTAAGGTGCAGTACGGGTGCATTGCGGTGGTACCGAGTTGCAACGAGGACCTGCGTGTCCCCACCAGCACTCTGGTGGACTTCAAGAAATTACGCAATAAGTTTTGTGTAGCACAGAAGCTAAAACCATAATTTTATGTCATTGGTCGGTTCAGTTTGTCAAATTCCATTAGATACTTAGTTGAGATTATCACACTATATCCTGATGCCTCCTCCTTATCCTAGTTGGCCTCTTTTCAGAAGGCCGACTCTGAAGGGATTCAATTCAAATATTTTTATTCACTATAAAAAGAAAATGTTTACTCAGTGAACGTCAAAGTTGTTAGTTTCACAATTAATAGATTATGTGGAGAAGAAGATAACAAAGAAACTCCACATTTAATCTTTGCAAAACACGTTTTAACTTAATTAACAGAATAAAACGGATTTTTAACGGATATTAACTCGTTTACTTTTCCATTTTAAAATTTTCCGACGTTTCGGTACTTTTGCAAGTGCCGTGCTCTCGGTAGACTGAGGTGACAGGCGTCTTTTTGAAAGTATTAACTGTTAGTTTACTACCCTCGGCAGAAATTATTAAGTTAAATAATTTCTGCCGAGGGTACTTGCAAAAGTGCCGAAACGTCGGAAAAATGTAAAATGGAAAAGTAAAAGAGTTAATATCCGTTAAAAATCAGTTTTATTATGTCTAGTGCTTCGTGTTAACCTCAGAAAATACTATTAATTAACAGAGTTTTTAACTTAAAAATTCTATTATATCTATCATGTATCTTCCCAATGATATTATTTTATAGAACTTTGTCTGTTGTTAATTGATGTCTAAAAATAAATCAATCTATAAACTGTTAAAATTCGTCATCAGGTGAACTTCGGGTCGGTCTCGATCCCGGCGGGGCTGCAGTACCCGCGGCCGGCGCGGCTGGGCGCGCTGCGCGGCGTGCACGGCGTCAGCTCCGACCCCATCGTGGTGGTGGACGCGCAGACGCTGCTGCTGCCTAACTTCTCCTATGATGGAGAGGCACCAGGTCAGTACTTGGTCAGCTCCGATCTCATAGCTATAGTAGACATATAGACGCTGCTGCTGTCCGACTTCTCCTGTGATAAGGATACCTCAGGTCAGTATTGAATGCTACTGCTGCCCAAATAAAAAATAAATAAGATTTTTCCATATTTGGTTCCTGAAACAAAGCCATATTTCGCCAGCTTCAAACCTAGGTGAATATTGGTATAATATTCTACCTCATCATAGTAGTGAACAAGCGGTCACTCCTGCCGCTCAACTTCTCCCATGATGGAAAGGCTTCAATTGAGTTCACCAGGTACACCAGGTCTCTTACGATGCCAGTGGCATTGATAAAAACTCTAAAAAATGGGAAGAAAAGCACCGGAATACTGGCGCAGACTTCCTACAAGCAAAACAGAATTTTTTTCAATAATCTCGTAAATAACCTTAAAACTAGAGTTACATTATATCACTACAGAAACTTATTTACAAAAAAAAATCTCTTCACTACAGACACTTATCCAAAAAAATATTTCATTGAATACAAGTACTGTGGTTTTTAAAAACCTATTATAGGCTGTGTTTGGAGGAATCATGGTTTTATAAATAACACTGCATTAATTTTATTACATACGTATGTAACGCAATCTGCATACATTTATGGCATGGATCTTTATCCTATCCTATTCAGTCATTTCGGCACGACAAGGAAAACCCTAGAAATATATTATGTACTTACCTACTTACATGACTCTACGTCATGTAGAGTTATTGGTACAACGCGCCAACCTTTACACGCGTTCTCTACCTAGTTACGTTACGGACGACTTTAAAATGTGAATGTTGATCTGCTGACGACTTTATAAAGTTCACACATACTGATGATATCAGATTGGGCAAGCCAATCTTGACCTTTTTTCTCAACGGCTGAGCTACCTACATTGGGCTCCACTCGAGTGGAGTGGATGTAACAAAGATGCTAAGGAAAGTTGGAAGACTTGTAACTGGAAATACAAAGAGAAAAAAACCGGCCAAGTGCATGTCGGGCCACGCGCAATGTAGGGTACCGCAGAAAGAGGGACTTTTTATCTGCTTTATAGAAATAACTGGTTAATTTTGTAAATTTTACTTTCATAAGTTGGTTGCCTATTACTCGTTAACTAGTAGTCTACTTAGCCGTGATACCTGGAATTTTTTCACGTTTCTGCAATCAACCGTTTCGCCAGGAGCCAGGACGCCCTACTCGGATAAAAATTTGCGGAACGGAAACCTAAATAAAAAAATGGTCTTCGTACACCCACAATATTTTTCAACAACCAATCCAACGATGCCCCACATGATGGGGTAGACGAGAAAAAAAATCGTCCCCTCTTTTCATACTAGGGGAGGTACAGTAAAAAAAAAAATTTATTGTAAGGAGCTTTTACACGACAAGATACCCGAAAATGCTGTACATTATGTCTTGCTGATAATATTCCGGCTTGGGACGGAACGCAAGAATCTATTCAAACACATTCTAGGTCTTTTGTCTTGTTAAACACTGAAGAAAGTGAAATAATCAGCATCATACGAAACTTAATAAACTATGTAGCAATAGGGTATGATGGCATCTCAAGTAAATTTCTTAAAAACGCAGCACCGATTATCCTACCATACTTAATATGTATCTACAACCTATTTTTGGACCAAGGTGTATTCCCTACAGCTTTTAAAAATCACAAATTATGCCTATCCGTAGGCAGGGGGATTACATTTCAAAGTATTTAATTTTTGTCACAGAAACGGTCAAGTCAAAAACAGTCAACCTATCCAATATTAAAACTCCACTCGACACGATATTTTAGTCTCTATTCAATGCTCTCCATAAATCAAACCGTTACCGCTAAACGAGCGATGCAGCCGCCGAAAAGTCGATAAGTGCATTGCTCGGCAAAGAAGGCATGACTAGGCATTGAAATTGCTTCATTCATCACATTTTTCACACACATCACATAAAAAAACTGTGCCAAGTGTTCATCGGACTACCATATTTTGTGCAATATATTTGAGAAAGTATTGCGGCAAGACTTGTATGTAAACCAGTACCTACTTCTGAAACAGATGACCGCGTTCAACTTACCATGTTGTGTTATATCTCGGTTAACGAAAACCCATAAAGTCTACTAAATGTATTATTACACTGTCTTGTTGGTCTAGCGGTAATATGTTTAACTGCCAAAGAGGTCTTCCATGGGTTCGATTCCCTTGGAGGCCACCGTACTTGATTTGTGTTAATGGCCTCAGTCTGGGTATGATGATTGTGTAGTGTAGAAGTTCATATTATTATTATTATGCTTCTTGCTTCGTTTTTCTTGTTAAATACGCTAGGTGCGTAAATTTTTGAAAGGTCGCGTACATACATGTAACCATAGAATACTTTTTAGCTGTCATGATGATTGAGACAGGAGTGGTCGAGGTTCAAGACAACAGTGATCAAAGACTATACGACAGGATAACAGATAAGGCAAGGAGTGTCACTTCTGACATCTGAAACGTCAAAGGGTAGAAATATCGAGCCATGTCAGCTACTACGTTCACAACATCCAGAGGACGAGCTTAGAAGGGTTGCTACGGTTAGAAATGGTATAGAAGTTTTGAAAAGTATTCAGTTTATATGCAAGTGATGGCACGAATGGTGAATTTTGAAGTGATCATTTGGTCTGAGGCAACTTTGTTCCTAAATTAATCTATGCTATTAATATATGAACTAAATCATAGACGTTTATTTATTGTAAAAAAGGATTACTACAAATATTAGTTTTTAAAAGTGAGCCGAAATCGTGTCAATGATGCCTTTATTTAAATTTTTGTTTTGGACTTATGTATAATAATATAATGTAACTTCCACACAACATAATTACTTAACCTGGTCCCAAACTAGGATACCCTGTGCTATGGTAACCAGGCAATGACATTTGCTAAATACCGAAAAAATATCAGTTGTTTCATACTAAGATTCCTACCTATCTGTTCCAGTAAATGTATGAAACAGCCGATATTTTTGGAGTTGTCCTCATAGCAAAATTTATTTGTTTCATGAGAAACGTATTTCCCTTAAGTTTCACCGAACGTTTCTGAAATATAAAATAAAGTTTGAAGAATAAAATGCATGTATCTCAAATATATATTTCAAACTGAAGTTGTACTAGTTTATTAAAAAATACTTACCAAAATTTTGCTTATAATTATAATGTAATATAATGTCAGTGCACTGACCAAAGAGAGCCAGCAAGAGCCTTCCAACAATACAGGACTAACCTATCCTGGTTGATTACCCTCACTGGCCCGACACAGCCCACTACATTAGTTTCCCTCCCATTATTAGCGAGGGTTGCCGGAGGTTTTCCCCGTGCTTTTCCTTATGGTATCCTTTTGTGTTAATTTGGTATCCTTTTGTAGTAATTACACGTGAATCTCATGCTACTTTAATACAGTAGCTGCTACATACCAAAATTGCACGTTTTATGCACCAAATTGCACCAAAATTTACAGTTTTTCGTAAGCCACGTTAACTAACTGTAAACAGTTGTCAGTGTTTCATGTCAAAGTGATGATTTTTACAGCGTCAAGTGGTACCTTCACTCACATTAGATGGACGCTGTCGTGCCTGGGACATTGTTTAAGATGGAGTAGGCTTGCCCAGCACCTATACCAGAGTGTAATGTCAAAGTACAGACAGAGTAATTGACAGTTGTTATCAGTTAAATAACACCAAGATTAACGTACGTGAAAGTTACCTGCTTTGCGAAAATGCCGCCAGCATTGTTATCGATGAACATTTATAAAAGTAATGACTTCCTTCTTTTCCCAACACAATGTGCGGAGAGTGACGTTAACATTTACAAAAACCCCAAATTCCTTGAGATGAGATGTTCACAAGGCAGCGTCGACACGGGCGGGGCGGGCGCAGTGTAATCAGCGCGGAAGTCGTGAGGCGACAGCTTCCGTCCTGACGCCGCTTCAGGTGATACGATATGAGACCACGTAACAGGTGGCTAATGGCTAGGGATTTCAGATCACGGAGAGCGTATTGTGCTTAGAATCTGTTTACCACACTAATAATAATAAAACACAAAGATAAAACAAACATTTACATACAGGCATATACATTGCTTCTGTCCGATAGATAGTTTGAATAAAAGTTGGCACTTAAGAACAGTTTTTTTTATTACTTGTAAGTCAAATTCAGCGTCCCCCGCCAATGGGACTCGAAATACGTCCAAGTGAAGTCAATGTCATTTGTTAAAGTTATTTGTGGGGTATTATACCTACTCTTAGATTACAAAGACTTACACAATATCGACATAGCAATACCAAAACACTATGCAGCCGTACCCGAGTCAACAACTCAACAAGATTGGCAGTAATATAGGTGTGAAGCCAAGCACAGCAACATAAGCTAATGTAATAATGTTGATACATAAACTAATTTTAATTTTAGATTGTATCAACACTGTAAGGTTTCCGGAAATAAATTATTCTTATAAGACAAGTTGAATAGATGGAATCTCATAGAAAAGTGGATAAAAAATTACTCAATGAAAATATTCTTAGAATTTTGAACTCATATAAATTATACCATCAGAGTGGAAAAAGAGAACCACCGAAGACGAGAAGGTATAAAGCAACGAGGCCGTCTACAATATAAATACTAACCGCACTAATTCTGTTTTGTATCCGTACAGACGCGAAGTTCTGGGTGGGGCGCGGGCCGACGCCGTCGCCGCAGGGCATCCGCATCCCTGACGAGAACGGCAAGGAGACGCCGCTGCGTCGCTACGACCGGAAGACCATCGTGTTGACACTGCCCGGGGTGAGTGTGACCACCGCTCCGCTGGCTAAAGCAAAAAACGGCGCAGTGGCGCCCTTTTTGAAACTTTCCATTTGTCTTTTTTGAATCTTTACAACTCTTCGAGATATAAGGTGATCGCACGTTTTCATGAAATCTGAGCCTACACTAGAGCAAACGAAAAGACATTTCCAATGTCAATAGTCAAAAAGTTAGAACGACATAAATTTTTACATGACATTTCGGACTCGATTCAATTTAAATGTGCTCGCTAGTCGTGTGAGGCACGAAATCTGTGATTTTTTTTTATTATAAGGCGTTACGTGCAAGATGTGACGTCATAGTTTGAGCCAAATGTGTATGGTGCGTTTTTGTACCACGTGACTGTATTGACTTTTCAAAGAATAGTTGCAGAGAAAAAAAGTTACCACGTTCATCTATCTTATGACGTGCTCCCTTCTATTCAAAGTTCTTTTCAAGGTTATTTTTTTTGGCTATGCTCTCGCATAACTCCGTCAAATCCTCAGGTCAAATCTTAACCGATTCCAACGATTCCTTTTCTGTTCGAATAGGTATAACGTCCTATTGGACTACAAATTGTACTTATACAATACCTACATGTATACATACTTCTAATTTAAAGGTATTCTTTTACATTATTTCTAACTTTTTAGTGCTGTAGTGTTTTGAAGTAGCTTTTTATTTTTTATTGTGTTCAAAATACTCTGTCATTCTCTCATCGAAATTGGTCTATCGTCGAAGCGGCCCTTTTATCACGTGACTGCCTACTCTATGGGGTTAATCTAAGATTCCAAAGTGTCAAAATATGTATGTATTTGACAGTTCAGAGTAGGTGAAATCGGACAACTCACGTAGTGGCGCCCCTGATGTAACGTTATTGCGCAGGAGCTGACGGTGTTCGACATCGGGCACGTGGGCGTGTGGTGCGAGGCGTTCACGGTGGACTTCGGGCACGTGCCCCTGCCGCACGCGCGCGTCGCCAACGTGCCGCCCAGCCTCAAGATGCTCGGCGTCTCGCCGCAGGTATCGTACGCCTGCCACATGACACTATCACTCCCTTAATAACCTCGGACTGAGGCCATTTGTACAAATCGAGCACGGCGGCCTGCAGGGAATTGAATCTACGACTTCCTTGGCAGTCAAGCGTGTTAACCGCTACACCGAAGAGGCAGTCAATAGATAGTACTGTGATAATGATACTGCTGTCGGTGATAATTCTTTCTCCACAACATAATCAGTTGTCTTCTCAAAGTAGGATACTTTATGGTTACTAGGCAAGGAAATCACGAACATGAAAACATGTCCAGACTGCGTATCAGTTGTGAACACGCAAAACATGTCCAGACCGCGTATCAGTTGTGAACACGCAAAATTCCTGCACGTGGTTGAATTGATTTGACAAATTTCATTTTAATCCATGGGGTCCATCGAGACGTTAGACGAGATAACACAGGGCTACCTCAAAATGTGCAATACTTGAGATATGTCAAGTAGAGTTTCTCATTACAGACACTTTTGCTCTACGACTTTATTACCCAATCGAGTTTTTCAAATATATATTTTATGTCATTCTACAGCTTATCTGCTTTTCAGTGGCGCTGTTTTATAAATAATATTTATAATAATATGTTTTAAATAGAATGGACTCTCTTCCATTCCGCTGCACCATTGGTAGAGTTTGGAATTTTGTAAAACGATGCAAACACTGATATATAAAAAAAATCAAAGAAAAGACTCACAAAACAAAAGTTGTTGTACAACACAAACTCTAACTGGGGTATACGCTAACTACGCATTTTAGAGGTAACCCTGTATAATATCAGGAAGGCTGCTTTAAAATTTTCTGTCATTGATAGGGTAAATTTTTTACAAAAAAATATTGATTGGCTGCATTGAAAAGGAATTTAGAAAACTTCGTCGATGTGGAGCCCCGCTCCCCCAGGAATCCAACTGATGTGCAGATAAAACACCCGCGGAGTTGATGCACTAGATTGATATTTACTCGGGGGATTTTAATGCTCCAGAACTATTGCGAACAAATACTACTATCGCTGAAAGCCAAAGCTAATGGGTAGACTTGACATTACCAGAATTTAATAACAAAGTATCTTCGGAAAAGTATTACTCAATATGTCTGAGGTTTCAAAGAAAAGTGGCTAAAGCAAACACCGTTTATTTGGCATTTCCGGTTTCTGCGGCTGCGGTATGTTGTGCAAATAACATAACACAAACAAAACAAAGGTAAGTGGCATTACATCATCATCTATGTATTGCAAACGTATTGTAACTGTCAATTTCTTTTCTCGCTCTTTTTCAATCGTGACTGCTGTAAACTAAAAAGCGCTCAGCGAAATTATTAACAAACGTTACATTCGCTTAGGAAAGCGTCAAAAAATACCTCCTTTAATTTATCTTATATAGGGTTATAATAAGAAGACGTAGAGGTGATGCAAAGAGTGGTCGGTCGTGACCATAAAGTGGGTCAATGTACTGTCTGTGTCCTTGCTCTGTGACTTAGATTTATGATCTCCGCTGGATTACATTGCACTAATAGAGTAGTCATTACAGAAACCAAATAAATTATAATGTACTCTTGCAATTGATTTATAAACGGAAAATACTGTGACGTAACTCAATACCTATTTATAAGAATCTTCTACATAGCACATAGAACCTTAGGAAAGTTTAGGAAGCATACAAAACTACCGTAAACTAAATTGCATTATCTTCACAATAATGCGCTGCTGCAATAGAAAGAGCTAATCGTATTAAATCAAGTTATCTTACTGAAAGGCCAACGCGATAGAAATTAATTTCAAACTGTAAAACGTAATTCAGAACGTTCGGGTTGATTTGTACGAGACAGCTTTTTGTGGCAGTTTACAAACTTATGTAACCCACGAACATTGTCTTCGGATAATTGATTTCTGGCTCAGCAGAGTCGACGAGGTCGTAAAGTGCCGAGAGCGGGGTCTGATTTACGGAGTCGCTTCACGAGCGATACACTCGCCATAAAAGTACAATGTCGTGAGACAAACCAATCTATGTACGCAGAGTTCTAGTTCTAGCTACACCGGAGATTTCCGCACTTACCCCCAGTTTCTCGTACACTAACACGCTGTTAATCTACTATTAACAGCTGTCAATTGACAAAAAATCACTGACAGCTGTTAACAGTAGATTTACAGCTTTTTAGTGTACCAGAAACCCGGGGTTAGCCTCAGTCATTGGTACATGCCAGGATTCGAACCCACGACCTCCCGAATGAGAAGCCGACGTTCTACCGCTCCGCTATCGCCGCTTGAGAGTTACGCAGAGTTATTTACGACCTTCTCTATTCGACCGCGGAGATAAAGCACTGTACATTACTAACATTGCGGTTGTTACTAATCCTGCAATTATCACATCAATCGGTCCTCTTTATAAAGTTTACACAGAAAAATAAAGTTTCACAAACAAACATTTTAAATCTTTAAAACAACATCATCTCAAAAATTTACCTGATACTCGTTCCAATTTGTAATATTGTGGGGGCGTCATTTTAATAATTGAGTAAGCAGCCACACAACAAGTAAACATCAAAGTTTGGATGTAATTTAGTCAGAAGCACACTTGCACAAGTACCATCAAGGTCCATCACACCATCATTACTTAAGTTGCCAAACCAACCTGCATCTGACATCATTCATCACTTCGGCAGAAAACACAGAAGGTGCGTCTCATTTCGATTCTGAAAAAAACATGGCATTTTTTATGCCACAGTTAAAAAGCAATTTAGATTAAATATAGCGCATGTATAAACTTAGATGTTAGAGTAAAAAGAAATCAATTCAATTCAATTCAAATAATTTATTTCACACAATGAGTCCATATTTACATTTACAATTACATTCACATTTGAAATTAATTAATAATAATTAATAATAATATTAATATTTTGATTAAGTAAGTCTTATAACTACGTTGAGAGCTTTGAGATAATAATGTTGTTTTTGGTTGCACAGTTTTTCTGTGTATTCTGTGCTTGTGTGCGTCAATCCATCTCGGGACTTGAGAATCATCGCTTGCCATAGTGCAGGCAGCAACTTCGCGACCTTCACGTATGAAAGCTTGTGCCTCGGCATCTTTCGCAATCTCTGTCGTTGCAGAGAAACTAATCAAAATAACACAAACTTAAAGAATAACTACGTATTTACAATCTTGAACCGTACACTGTTGCAATGAGGTCCTAATTGCAAATGAAGGATGCATTGCGCAAACCTAACCGTTAAACGTGAACGGACCGACATCCACAACACCCCCGATATAAGGCAACTGCAGGTCTATATTTTTCACTAATCTTTATTTAAATATTTAAATATTTCGCGCTAGTGTAACTTATGAACTTAAATCATTGAATCACAAAGACTTTTAACATCTAATATTGTTCTTCTTCTTAGCGTATTGATGGCAAATATGGTTTGCTGTCGTAGTGAAAGGATCTAATATTATATCCTTGTAATCATAGTTTAAAAATCACCGCCTGTAGCATAATCATGGGTCAAATTCCATACTAATTTGACAGTTACACGATTGGAATCGCTCAGGATTTTCTGCGCGTAATATAGGGTCTATGTGGCGGCTGAGGGCGGGATGGCGTATGCTTGTGTCTACTTCTCGCGTGCGCGACAGATATTATGTTACCGGAACTGAAAGCATAATGAATCTAACCTAAGATCTATTAAAGTATATTCCGTGGTTATAATCATATTCCTCATTATTTGGTCAATCTCCTGGTAGGATAACTGCGTCTAAATCGTAAATCAACCATTCGTTGTGGGAAATTTGGTTACTTTGAAAGAATTTGAATGTTGATTACAAATTCGATCAATGATGCGATATACTATGCGGGATAGTCATGAAGCGTATCTCTAGTTTTATCAATAACCTGAGTGTAATAGAGCAATGTACAACAGTACGTTTGAAGCCTGAATAGTGGAAGTGATTGCCCTACGTTAGTAGGCCACGCCGCCCCCGCTGAGCGCAGCCTCTGTTGCAGAGCGCGAGCCTGGCGGCCGCGGCCCGCTCCCCGCTCGCCCCGCCCGCCTCGGCGGCGCCCGCCCGCGCCCGGCCTCGGCGTCCGCCGACCGGCGAGAAGCTGGAAGCTACGACGTACCGGCCGCGGCGGCTCGGCGCGGGGCCCGCGCCCGCCCTGCTGGCCGCCAGTCCAGAAACCAGCTCACTGCGCCGCCGCGAATACTCGCAGCATTCGCCCCATCAGCTGCTGCAGCAACATGGAGACGAGCAGCTTGAACCGCAACAGCCTCTACCGCAGGCAGAGCCAATGCAAGAGCAAGCTGAGCTGCAGTCGCAGTTACATCGAGAGCAACCGAAGCTGCAGTTGCAACAGCACCAGGCGCAACCTCAGATGCAACAGCAACAGGAACAGTCAAAGCCACAGATGCAACAATACCAAGAACAGCCTGACCAACAGTACCAGTTGCAACCTCAACAGTTGCTCTATTATAAGCAAACCCAGCTGCTAGAGTACCAGCAACAACAGCGAGACCCGCTACTGACCCACCAGCAGCAGAGGACTGACGGGATAGCGCAGCTGTTGGCGCAGGCGCGCGCACTCGAGCAACAGCGACTCGAGTACGAACAGCTGCTACTGAACATACAAGCCAACCGACATCCACTGCTGCAACCGCAGAGCCACACACAAGATAGCAGCGCCCAGATCCAGGGTCCAGGCTTGCAGTATCGCCTGGTGCCCTACAAGTACACGGAGCGGTCTTTCGCCCGCTGACCTTGACCCAGTTAGAGGCAGGAGAGCGGGCGGCCCCGGCGCGCGGCGGGACTCATCGCGACGCCGCCGCCGCCGTCGGTTACGTCGGCCGAGCGCACACTTTCTAATTTATTGGTGCAGTCTAAATTAATTAATTAATTTCAATTGCCCGTTCGCTTTTTTCGCCCACTGTACACGTTTTGTCAACACCGTCCAATTAGTTCAGTTTTTTGTTCGGTTCGTTCTACTACTTGCCGGTTCGGTGATCCAAACGTCGGTCGTAAACGTTGCGTGCCAAACAGAATCTTCGAATGACATCAATAATGCATTGTTAGTTTCTGAACCAAAACCTCGACGGAGGTTTAGTTAACAAACTCAATTTACTATGGATGTGAAGTACATACCCTAATAATAAATTCGGCATGCAGCCGCGCGCTGTCCGCCGGCTGCCGCGGATGCAGCGCGCCGCGCGCCGCTCACCGGCCGGCGACCTCGGCTTGTGCAACCGCCACATTAATGACCACCATTAGCTAATGTTATCAGCCACCGCCTTTGCATCAACGTCATGAGATGATTTATGCAGCGTCCAGTGGCACCTTCACTCGCACCAGATGGTTGAAGGAACCACTCTGACGCTGACTGGGACATTGTTAGCCACGCTCGCAGCCAAATGTAACTTTTTCATAGTATACCATCAGTCCTTCTATCACGTGACTGTCCGCTCTATTGGCTTAACCGTTTTGACGATTCCAAAAATATGTATGTAAGTGAAAGTTCGGAGCGGGTTAAATCGGACAATACAAAAGTAGCGCCCCTGATGTGTCATTGTCATTGGTGGCCATTCACTTTAGTGTTTGGTCACAGTGACAACTTTTAGTGACACATTCTTCGTGGCATTTCTTACGCATAAGGCACTATAATTAATTTCAACACCTGTCATGCATCATGTGTGATAATCTATTTTTCAATAAGCCTCTCCCCATTGCATATGCCATCTCTCTTATAGTATTAGGCTCACTATGATGTCATCGACATAATCATAAGATTTCTCGTTTCTTTTCTCAATCCAAAACTACTTTAAATTCGATTCGATAGTAACGTTTCTATCCAAATGACTAAGAGGAAGTGTAATTGGCGCCATAGATTAGATAAAAAAGATGATGTTAGCGTCAGAGAAAGTTATTTTTATGAAGGAAGCCGTAAAAATAAAATTAATTGGATTGTAGATAACGAGAGAGCTAGGTGGCCGGTAAGCGCTTGGTAATCTAATAAATGCCGAATAGGTGGGCTGTTAAAAGAACGAACTACAAAATCTCGTACAGAATTTATTCAAAACTGTTATTAACTCCCTTCCTCATGATATTTTAATTAATTTATCAACGTAAGCTTATCATAATATTTGTTTAGCTCATGTGTCTCTAGTTGGGTCAACCCCTCTCTCCAGGGCCTTTCATCAATACTCCATTGGACTTGACCACTAATGTACCTTGTCCTTGTTCTATGAACAAAGCTAGTAGTTACCAGTAGTTTTAAGTTGTAAATGGCCAGTGAAATGTACCTGTTAGACCCAAATTCTCGAACACGTCAAATTATCTGTGACTTTATTGTCGATCTTGAAATTTGTTACAAGGTAATTTTTAACAAGTCTGAGAGTTTGAGTCAGTGTGAAGTGAGCCGATTTTGCTCGTTTTGTATTATATCCTAACTGTGATATTTATATACCGCTTCAACGACCGATGTTTTAATGTATTTTATGTCTATACTAATTTAGTTAAGTTATATAATACTCAGAGGTGAAATAAACTTGCCATGGAATAAATTACGTGTTTTAATTGGTTGAACTAAACCCGAGGTCCCATGTCGTTCTTTGGAAATTATGCGGCCTGAAGTAGGTTGAAGTATAAGAATGGATTATGAAGACCATGTGACACACATCACCATTCAGGTTCCGACTTCTACAAATTATAACAATCTTCTTAATTAACCAACTTTAGCCGGCTCAGAGACTTAATATTTTAGCACACTTTAACTGTAATGGCTTACCGAGGAACTTTTATCTAATGAGTTAGACCATCGCAAGTCGAAACGTGTGTACTGTACGTCCGTCGGCCGCTCACTGCGGCGAGGTCGTTGAGTTGGGACACTGCACAGCTTGCTGGGATGAGCAAAGGTCAGCGTTTGTAAGGAATTGCATTCACTGGTAACTTAGAAGGGAATCATAGAGCATCAAGTCTGTTAAGTGCATGCACGCAACGCATCTTGAAGTTAATACTGGCCGTTGGCGAAGCAATGTTTTACGTGCTTACTGCGGTTTGGTGTTATTGCAATCACGTTGGCGATGAAAATAAAAGTTCAAGGAGGTCACAAACTAACTTTTTCTTACCTCACTGGGTGTGTCCACACGGTGTCCACGATAGAGTGCACTCAAATAACGCTGTAGGACTGAGCCGGCGTCGTCAGTCTGACAGATGTTGTGCACTCACTGGAACGAGGCGGCATAAAGTCCGGGCCGAGAGGCTCCGTGCGAGGCAACGACGAAGTTTGCACGTAAATCTACGTTTAGTGGTCTCGCTGTACGAATTACTCTTGGCTAACCAGCCACATCAGTCGTTAAACTGGGGACACGAAAGAGCTAACGCTCATGAAATGAAACTGCTTGGTATACGTTGGTCTTGGATGGAAAATAAACATTGTTTCGTATACGGCGAAGTTTACGGAAAAAACTCCAGAATATAGAGCAAAAGTCGCGAAAGTTATCTGTTAGGATCGTAGCAAGTGGCAGTCCCTGGTCTCTGCCTACCCTTCTGAGGCGTGAGTTTATGTTATTGTTGTTGTATAGAACAAAAGAGAAACGTCTTTTCATATTTCGTAGCTGAACGATATTAATCAATTCCTATTCTATAAGGTCACTCCGTATTGTCAAATATATTGTGTAAAGTGGTCTGTGTAACCTTTATAACTGACCCATAATATGGCTTCATAAATATAGGTAATAAAATATGGCACCCACGATAACTATTTGAGATGAGCGAAGGCCACTCCATCAATCTTCGGACACGCAAAATTTTTAACGAAAGCTCGAGATGGTCACTTCAGTCACGAACGGTGATTGCTTATGGAGACCAGCTTATACTGAGCTAAAATACCTGAATATAAAGTTGAAACGCTCCAACGTATTACTTTACTTTTTCCAATACGCTTGTATTTTATTTTGTGAAGTTTTTCCGGCAAAAGGGATGAGAATTTCGTTGCATTGCATCCAAATCAAATTGTATTGAGAATCGCATAGTTAGAGATTCTTTGGATCACAGTTGAAGTGAAGTTAGAAAGTGTTCAAAGCTTGCTTAAAATATAATATATAAGTACACACACACACACACACACACACACACACACACACACACACACACACACACACACACACACACACACACACACACACACACACACAAATGCACGCACGCACGCACGCACGCACGCACGCACGCACGTAACGCACGCACGCACGCACACACGCACGCACGCAAGCACGCACGTACGCACGCACGCACGCACGAAACGCACGCACGCACGCACGCACGCACGCACCAACACACACACACACACACACACACACACACACACACACACACACAAAATAAATATATTCGTATTTGAAGTTTTACCATGCGCGGTTCAGCCACTAGCGGTCTCTGGCGATGGCGAACATATAGGAGGGGTGAGCGGTAAGGGGGGCTTGATAGCCTCAGAGATATAGTTAGGTTAAAGTCAGCTGCGTCATTACTGCTGTCATACTCCTACATTCTGATTTAAGAATGTGAGGTCAGGTGATACTTTTAGTAAGCTTAAACAAAATTTTCGAGTACCTTTCTACACTGAAATTCTCATTTAAGACACTGGGTGTTTTCCTACTATTGACTTGCCTGATTATTTATTTATTTATTTATTTATTTAAGGAGAAAAAACAGAATTGACAAACTTATAGGATAAAAAATATTAGAGTCAATATAGTACATTTTGCCAATTCCTCAGCATTTCCCACATATAGGTAATACTTAATATAATAAATAAGTAAGAGGCGCAATACAGGACTTACGTATCTAGAATGCATTTTTTATGCCCATATTTTACCGGTCGAAACATTTGTCTCGGTATAGTACTAGCTGTTGCCCGCGACTTCGTTCGCGTGGTAATTTTGATGTGTATTTTTCCGGTATCAAAAATAGCCTACGTGCTAATTCAGACTATAATCTATCTCTGTGCATAATTTCATCCGGATCCGTTCAGCCGTTTTTGCGTGAATATCCATCCATACGTGCAAACTTTCGCGTTTATAATATTAGTAAGGATGTAAATTTATTGAGCAATCGGGAGAAGATGTGATTGCTAACAAAATAAGTTATTATTGCTAATTATGAAATTATGATAGTTGTCCCTGTTCTATCAAAGCCAACTGTTACTGTACGGGGCGCGGTGCTTTGATTTGCTCTTATAGCCTTAGTGTTTTCCGTTTGTAAGGGGGCTATTGGTTTGTGGTATTAAATGAGACGCGTGCGTACATTTTGATGTCGTATATTGGACTCTCAACGTAAGGACTACACCACACCAATTACACTACAATTTGTCTGATAACTATAGCACAAGGTATATTCTATTCTACTAAAACACGAATGTGGAATAACTGGTCAGAACACTAAAACATATGTATGGCTTTTAAACTTGTTATTACCGAGGACCAAGGATGTTGGATAGTTTTATCATCATCATCACTGCAGGACATAGGCCTCCCTCATGGTTTTCCAAGCTTCCCAGTCTTGTGCCGCCCGCATCCAGCGACTCTCCGCCACCGTAACCAGGTCGTCAGACCATCTGGTTTTATCATGAAAACTTATTATCTGAAACTATGCCAAATATCTGTAAATTTAAAAGCTTCGCAATATCTTTCTATGTTCATCAAAACACTGCTAATTTAGTTAAAAGAGTGTAATCTGTGAATGGTAACTCGAAACGAGTCAGATAATTTTCTTGTAGATGGTTTTTAACGCAGGTTTCCGTTTGTTTGTCGGCAGTCGAAGTTGAACTGTGAAGTGCTGCTGGATGACCTGGCTTTCGAGGTGCGCTGGGCGGTGGCCGGCGACAGCATCGTCATACAATTGGTCGCTAAACTAGGTGAGTAACAGCCTCCCCCAACAATAACGGTAGACAAATGTAAAATAATGTTAGAGAGATCGTTGTGAGAGGTTGTCTCTAGTTCTATAACGATTTGGTGTCTACTGTTAAGTTGCAAGAACGTTGTAAATAAATAAATAAATAACGTTTTCGTAAGCACTATTTATTTTTATGTTTTATTGAGAAAAACAGACGAAGCGGGTTGATATTAATGAAATAAGCGTAGTTTAATATGGGCTTTAATATCCTCGTCTTTTTGTGTGGGCTCGAGTTTAAGAAATATTTTATGCAACAAGCACCAAGTATATAAAAATAGCCGTGACACACATGTCAGATAACGCTTATTTACATTGAACCGGCCCATATTCTCGTTTACGCCAACTCATCTGTGCCAGCTGTTTCCACTGACAGCGTATAGTATAGGGGAAAAACAAAGGAAGGAAAACGACAAACGTGGCAGGAAAGATACAAAGGTGTGGCGAGTTTCGCATGGTTAGAGCGCTGGCAATTAACAATAATTAATTGTAATTAATTTCACAATATGGTTTTTGCTGCGCCATAAATGAGTGCGTGTGAGATGCGCTTGGGACTATTGTCTATACTTTTATTCTCATCCCGCAGAGGACGGCGAGTACATGTCTTTCGGCGTGTCGGGCTCGGACGCGCACTCGCAGATGGTGGGCGGCGACGTGGCCGTCGCGTGGGTCGAGCAGCGGACGCTCAAGGGACACGCTGTGGACTACTACCTAGACGCCAAGAGTCAGTGCGCCGGCGTGCGCGGCTCGTGCCCCGACGAGCGGCTCGGCGTGAGTACTGTTACAACCATTTTTTGGGTTCCGTACCCAAAGGGTAAGGGACCCTAATACTAGGATTCTGCTGTCCACCCATCCGTCCGTCCGTCCGTCTGTTACCAAGCTGTATCTCATGAACCGTGATAGTTAAGACAGTTGAAATTTTCTGTTGCCGCTATGACAAAAAATTCTAAAAACCGAATAAAATAAATATTTAAAGGGGACTCCCATACAACGAACGTGATATTTTTGCCGTTCTTCGCTCGATATTAATAACGGCAACAGTTAGACGCTTGTAATATTAAATGTTGCATAGATAATGGTACGGAACCTTTCGTGCGCGAGTCTGACTCGCACTTGGTACCGTATATACGTCTCACTGGAAGGCACAGACCTTCTCTCAGAAAGAGAGTAGGGTAATTACCACGCGTGCCCACCTCGGATTGGCAATTTCAAGCGCTGTTTGGAAACACCTCAGGATGTTTTTTTTTATGTTATCTTTTTGACATACTATCTGATTTCCAGCTAGTCGTCGACTGACCCCTAAAACAAATGTAACGATTTCTCTTCTATACAAAATCAAACTATACGGCAGCGCCGGCCACCAATCTCCTATAGTTCGAAAATGTGCTATACTTCCGTACCTCAGCGCAGGGTTTTAGTAGCGTAGAAGTTAAGGGAGCACAGGGGCTGCAGGGCATAGAAGCTAAGGTATGCGCCGTCGACTATTATCTGGGCCGGCGAGAGTCAGCGCCGGCGTGCGCGGCGAGTGTTCCAACGGGCGGCTCGGCTTGAGTGCCATCGCGAGATTATGCATTTCAGTGCTGGGTTTTAGTAGCATTGAAATTTAAGGAGTACGGGGCCTTAATGGGCTGTTAATTTACTGTTTTATTAACTAGGACTGGTTTTTAAACTAAAACTTTCGTCAGCACTACACATCATTAATATAACACCGGATAAATCAAGTAAGTTTATCCGGTGCTAAGTTAATAATAGGACCGGTTTGGAAGTGAAATCGTCTTTAAACGCACTTTTGCTGAATAGTGACGAGACGAAACTGCCGTCGGACGTGAAACTGCTTGGGTCGGTGACGCTGAATCGGATCTACTCGGCTCCAGTCGCTAGGTGACGCTGAACCGTGTAGGCTCCAATATTCATTCAAACATAGAAAACCATTTAAGTTTTCACTTATCTCGTGTGGCTATAAGCACATAACCTCTTTTATTAATGCTTCTTGTTGACACCCTTTGTGCAAGCTTGCTTTGTATTGCGAATTCCATTAAACAGAAATTAGTTGCGGTGTGGATCGTACTACGACGTAAGTGCACTCAGCCTCAGACAGTAAGATAGTGCCGGCATGATGAAGCAGCTCACTCGGCTTCGAACTACTGACCTTTGTATGAGAGCAGCCGATACCCATGAATTAGTAATGCCACTGTAATTTTAGGATAACTCGCAGATAGAATTCCAAGGAATCGTGACCGTACTATAATAATAATGACCCGATCGGGGCTGCGGGAGAGTACACCAACCCTTTGGTGTTGCGAGTTATTAATTATGCACATCTTGCAGCCCTCGGTAATGAGGATATTAGTTGTAACAACACTGATATCAGCAACGATCCGGTAGGGTAACATACGTAACTCCACAAAGAACTGTTAGGTACTAAATAGTTGAAAACCCATTTCTATTCTGAAAAGTGTCTTTATTTTATCTACTTTCAAACAGTATTATTAACTTGTAGCACGGATTCATTATCATGTCCTACATCGCCTCGAGCAATTTTTCTCCGTGGATTTACATTCAAAGATAAAAAGGTAATTTTCTTTTGAAACTGCGACTTGCGGGACCACTTTTGCGACAGTGTGAATAAATAGCAAGATAATGTATCATAAATATTTAAAACTCCCTGTATAATGGAAATAGGATCCTTTTATTTACGTTTTAAGTTCAAAAAGGATTCATTAACAATCAACTGAGAAACAAAAAAAATATTTTACGTTATTTAATCAGATAATTGTAAACAAATCCTTTTGAAATTCAAAATGTATACTATTTTTTATACATACAATGATAAATACGTGATACACACTAGCCATAATTAAAACTCAACTATTTTAGGCACAGGGCTTCTCTTAGAGAGTATGGTCATAATTTAACTCCACTCCGCGAAACGAGCTCCGAAAAAAAAATCGTCCATTGGTTAACGTATGACCTTCAACAGCCACTGCATTAAGTAAACCTACCCTGTGAAGCGGACCGTCTTCACTTATTGTTTCGCTTATCTCTAGGCGCGCGCATTGACAAATGAGATGCGAGTATTTTGTTCCATAGGAGTTCGACTCGTGGAACGGAGTATAAGCGTGCCCACCACGGAATGGCGATTTCTCGAGGAGTTCCTTCAGAATTAGTGGTATTTCTATTACAATATTCACCAATGTACATTAGAAAAAAAAAAACAGTACATGCCGGTATCGAACCCAGGATCTGTCGCATTTGAGGCCAGCGTTCTAGTGATGCGCTACTATCATAGGTATTACCAAGATTATAGCATGTAACAAGAGCAAAGCAAGATATCAATCAACGGCTCGCAGTTTGGAAGCAAACCTCGTTGAAATATTCAGGCTTTTGTATTGGTTGGGCCTCCCGAGGGGAAATGACGCGGTTGTAGGTTATCGGCGCTGAGCTAATTTAGATGGAGCTAAACCTACTGGTGACCCTTAGCTTTTATCAGTTACTGGTAAGTTGGAGGTGATCAGATTTTGTTGGCTTCGGGGGAGGGGGGAGACTAATAGCGTTATTTTACGTCTACTCTGTCACTTGACCTTGTCTCTACCGATATAGCGTGATATGGCCTGTTACCACGCAAAGGTTTCAGGTGCTCTTGCAATTTTATTTTCTAGTTTGACGACCTCATGGCGCAGCGGTAGTGCATCTGCATACCATGCGAGAGGTCCCGGGTTCGAATCCCGGCAGGGGAAAAAAAAACCCCAGGTCTTGGACGTTTACATGTTTGTGATGTCGTTGTTTCTGGTTCCCACGACACAGCGTATCCTAGTGTGGGGCCAGAAACAATGTATGTGCCTGTATGTAAATGTTTATGTTAGTGAAAATACCTATACTGTTGGTAAAGACGGAATACGTAAGCCCGGGATGTTAGATATGATTATGTTGCCTGAATTAAGCTGATTGCTTGGAACAACAGATCGCCGGATATTTGAATCAAAGAACTTCACAAGTAAAAGTTATAGTAAAGCAGAATTTACAAACCAACATTTTTCGCACTTCTTGTTCTCGGGTAGTTTTCAGTAAATCGACCTTCTGAATGTTTCCGACAATTTATAAACGAAATCGGCTGCGTCAGGATTAGAGGGCGATACAAGGAACGTAATATTTGCTTTTCATTACATTGGGAAGATTGAATATTTGCTCGAATTATGTTGTAAAATATTCATACGTCATTTTGGAGATATTGAAAGCGCACAATAAATTGTCAGTGATTTGATTATCTAGACATCTGGTTTGGGCAAATAAAAAGTTAATCATGGGACTAGCCATTTACCTAGTTGTTTTGTACGTGATATTAGATGTTAAGATAAGATAAGAATATTCTTTATTGTATACCGGGAAAAATGTTACAGAAACCGCAATGACAAAAGAAAAGATACAATTGGCGGCCTTACTGCTAATTACATCTTAACTGTTTAAAGAATTCCAGAGTTTCGCTCTAATTTGACTTCTTTGAAACACTTTAGGCTCGAATTAGACTTAGGAGCGGAGAAGTAGGAGCGTACAATAGGTGCCTTTCAGACTCAAAGTCTATTCTCAACACTTCGAATCTACATCTACACTTACCTGTTATTTAAGTTTATTTTCTTAATTTTGTGAAATAAAGCGTAACAAACAAACAAACAATTTATTGAAACACTGTATTTTGATTTGTGATCAAATTGCAATGACAGTAGTCTGCCTCTCTGTGCATCCTGACCTTAAAAATAACAATAGTTTTCAATAGTTATTTTCAAGGTCAGGACTAAGGAGGCTACACTTTGTAGCCAAACGCAGCCAAAGTAGCAAAACTTATGTTCTACAGAATTGGGCATAGATACAGGAATCGGTTCTAGAAGTTTAACGGAAACTGTTTAAAACTGCACTTAAGAATAAATAGAAAAAATAAAAATATTGAATATGCTTGCCAATTTTAATATTTCCAATCGAATTGATTTAATTCAATAAGCCTTATAATGTAATTTAAGGCCGCAAATATAATTAAAAATAGATTATAATGTTATTATTAAATTATTCATAATCTTTGTGCTATTTCATAATTATCAAAATTAATATTAGATTCATAAGCATGCACCTTAATATTGCCACGCCCTAGAGGGCATCATGTGTGATCTGAGTAATGTAATGATCCCACCCTATGTACAACATGACTGCAATAAATGAATATGAATGAAAGATTTCCGTATTGATCCTTCAGGAGAAGACTGAGTCCCTCCGTTTGCTGAATGCGGCGCTGGTGAACGGGTACTCGATCGTGACGTACCAGCGCTCGGTGCGCGCGGCCGACCAGCTGGACCGCCCGCTGCTCACCAACGGCTCGCAGCCCGTCATCTGGGCCATCGGACCGCTCAACGACAAGCAGGAGGTCTCCTACCACACGCACTTCCTCAAGGTTGGTGCCCCTGATACTTTTGTCACGAGGACTGCTCCAATTATTTATCTCACAATAATAAAAAAAAATCTCTGTGTAAATAATATAAATTTACTTTTGCGAACAGTATAAAAATTCTGCCTCTATTAAAAAAAATGTAAATACGCCTAAGATACAGGATACATTAAAGTAAACTAGTTTAGGTGACACTTCTTATATGCGAAAGGAAGCGAAAGTGATCTGTCAGGATCGTAGCAAGTGGCAGTCCCTGGTCTCTGCCTACCCCTCTGGGATACAGGCGTGAGTTTATGTTAAGTTATGTTGTTATATGCTAGCCAAATAATTTTGAACGAACTGTTAGTTAAGTTAAGTTCTTTTATTGAAAATAAACAATTTATTTATTTCTATTTATGTAATATTTGATTGGCCTTACTCTAAACTCTCACTTTGAAATCTGGGGAAATGTTTTACGAAAATTAAGGATCAAGTGACTTAGAACTAGTTTAAAGTCGGCCGGTCGCTAAATATTTGCACGGGCTTGACTTCCTGCCGATTCTACTAAGATTTACTCGTTATTGGCTATCAAATAGCTGGCTCTTAAAGCTCTGGATCTCCAGTTCCTTCTTAAGTTTTATGTCTGAATACGTCGACCATCACCTACGCATCGTGTATTGAATCCCAGTGGTGCATTCCCAGAGTGACAAGTTCATCGAGTTCGGTCGACCCCCGGTGTGGAACTGCCCCATGCCGGAAGCCGAAGAAGGAACGACCGCCGCGTCACCCTCCGCTACTGAAGCAGTACGCCCGCAGGCCGCACCGGTGAGGGAACATCACCACTAAACACATACATGTTTGTCTTCATATTCCTAGTCCATGCCGATGGCCGGGAAGTGATTAGACCCAGTTTGCTAGAAAGGATATCTACTTAAGTTATCGGATAAGAAGATTTATAGACCCAGTAGGGTTCGTAGATGATTTTGAGTTAATGACTGATGCGGTTCATTATTATCATGATTGTCTTTCATCCATAATCAGCCTTAAAGGACTTGAAGTATTTTTTGCTGCCGCGGCTGATCCTATGACAGGATCTGCATATCAGTGATTTACTAAAAATAAAAACGTTTTATATTGATCATATGAATTTATCAGACTGACTCCAAAAATTACTCACCTTCGCGTTTTCTATTGCAGCAAGCCGACAAACAATCGGTCATACAGTCGCGGCCCCCCCCACCCCCCGCCGCGGCGCTCGCCGTAGTGCCGTGGGACATCCCCCCCATCCAGTGCGACGAGCCGGACGACGGGGTGTTCTACGCGCAGATGGGGCCCACCGGCGGCAAGCACGGGTACCCCGCCATCACAGGTTAGTACTCCGGACACTGGTTAGTACTCCGCCGTTACTGATCGGTACACCGGCCTCCCTAGTGGGCACCTCGCCATCACTGGTAAGTACCCCGCCGTCACTGGTGAGTAATCCACCATCAATAGACATAACCCCACCGTCACTTTTGCTGAAGAAAATTTAACAAATTGGTATTCGTGATCTCAACATTTTCAATGATTACTTAAAAAACAGAACTCAGCGTTTAAAAATTGACAGTTTTGTTACTTACGGCGTGCGACAAGGCAGTATATTCGGACCGAGCCTTACTCAGATATACATAAATGAGCTATGCCTCATTTATGTATATCTGAGTAAGGCTCGGCCCGAATATACCTACTGTAATTGACTTTCGCTATCCAAAGTGTCACAAACCAAATACTTGAGTGTTAGCATAGTTGAAAAACTTAACTGGGCTACTCATATTAATATCTCGAAAGGCAGGGTGAGGAAGATAATGGCCGTTTTCAAAAACCTTCCTCGAGCGGCAGATTCTGACATCTAATATCGGTTTATAAGGCTTTAGCTGAATCACTTCTTACTTACTCCATCACTGCATGGAGAGGGTCAGGAAAATCTACATCTTTGGGAGTAGAGCGTTCTCAGAGAGCTGACTTAAAAGTCATGCTTTCGAAACCTATCAAATATCGTACGCACATTTTGTATGCTGATTGCAAAATACTCACAGTCAGGCAGCTATACGTCTTTCGTTGCATTTTAACCCATAACAACCCATAAGTGTCTCCGTTCTTATCCTTATAAAAACAAATTTATATAAATTCGTCTCTCTAAGTGGTGGAATTAGGACTCGTCACATTTACCACCACCATGCTCGCAGGTCACGTGGGCTGGGGCATCTCGTGGTACATAAACGGGCTTCTCATTCCCGAGATTCATGTGGTGCGCGGCCGCCGCTACACGTTCGTGACAGAGGGCGGGGAAGACCCTGACGTGCCCGCACGGTACCACCCCTTCTACATCACAAACGATCCCGTCGGGGGATACTTCCACAAGAGCGATGACGAGAAGAAGGTTAGTCAAGTTCAAGCTGCTTTCCGTGAAGTGCAATTTACAGAATATCTCATATTCTCGAATAAAAACCGTTCGACCCTTTGGGGAAGAAATGTAGTAAAAGCCATTTTACGAATTTTACAGGAGAGCGAAAACAAAAAAAAACGTTTTTATGTATATATTTTTAAAATCCCGCATTAATGCAATGAAAAATGTAACGAGTTTTATAGGTATTCAAGTTTAAATGCAATATCTTTGTTAGTTTAGAAGTTAGCATGGCTTATACTACAAAAAAACCTGCATCCAAAAATTAAGGGAGTAAAAGCCCCTTTTTTGCAAATTTGAGGAAACGAAATATACAGATTGAAAGAGCTTGAAAAACTGAGTAAGCCTGCATTCAAAGTCCATTTTCACCAAAAATGGGTTTTACATTTTATTCTCAGAGGAACGGTATGTTATTGGGACGGTAACCTCCAAATTGACGTAAGGGCACTCTATGCAGTTAAGTTGGTACTGGCGACATTGCAACAAAAACGTTGCATATAGTCCGTACTAATGTATCCGCGTAGAGTGCACGTCACAGGTTGATCGGCTGAAGAGTGTACCTACATAGACTTCAAAAAATTTAAAACATTTCACACGATATTTTCTTTGCTCATAATGAAGGTTCCGTGTGGCGACGGATTAGGAATAGCGTCACTCCATTTCCTTCCGTGGATGTCGTAGAAGGCGACTAAGGAAATCAATCACCAGGAGACGGGCAGCAGCGTCTTCCTGAGACTCCAACCGCATACTGCGATTGCCAACCCGCCTGCCAAGCGTGGCGATTATGGCAAAACCCTTTATGGTTAGGGAAAACCATGAGGGAGGCCTATGTCCTGCAGTGGACGTCAAACGGCTGATGTTGTTGTTGTTGAATGAAGGTATTTTTACTTTTTGGTTTCGATGATGTTAAATAAAAAAAAAGCGAAATTACATGAATCTGCTTTATTATATGAAAAATAGACACGATGTCAGTTACTGACGTTCAAAATGAAGAAGTTAAAAATATCTTTGTTCTAAATAGGGTTTGAAAAATTACTGTGCTAATGTCAGATGCATCTCAGATGCAGCTACAGCTCAATTAAAATTTCTCTCGCTAAAAATATTTCCTTGGATAAAACACATACGTTGTTGGCGAAACATCTCAAACATCCAAATAAAGACGTTTAAGAAAATACAACAGCGCAAAATTGGCATCTACCAGCTAAGCTCGGATATAACGCTGTTTTAACCCTGCAGGGCGTAGAGATCTACGCGGGTGTGAAGCGCGCGCGCGACGGGTCCCTGCAGCCCACGGGCGTGGGCCGCCTGTGCTCGTGGACACCGGACCCCGACGCCGACGCTGACGACTTCCCAAGCTTCGGTGCCTACCAGCGCGTGCTCACGCTGATCTGCGACCCAGGCAACCCCGGCCTGGTCACCTGGACGCCCGACCGGAACACGCCCGACACTGTCTACTACCAGGTAACGCGGGAAGGGTTGCCTCAGCGAGACGTGTCATGGGGGCAAAGGCGTAGCTACGAGGGGCAAGGGTGGACGTTTAGACAGTGCCCTAGAGACCACTTTGCTTACCTTTGACTTATTAAAGAATTACTACTTAATTATAAAAATAACAGTTCAGCTGGACGGCTCCCGCATTTTTCACTCCCCCCCCCCCCCCTCCTTTAGACAAAATTCCTACGTACGCCAATGGGTGTGGATATCAATCAGGCTCAGCTCCAACTATAAAAGAAAAATGGCGTGAACATGTAATAGTAGATTGTTAGCCGAGGGCTGAAAGGCACCCATTCCTGACGAGATGTTTTGGCGCTCGAACGAAGCGAGAGCGCCAATAGTTCGAGGCAGAAATGGGTGCTATCACCCGAGTAAAACACTCTACTTTTCATTACGAATACGAGGAAAGTAAACACAAGCCAGTTAAAATCAAAAAATATAAAACTTAAGGAAATCACGCCGAAACAGACGGATGGTCTAGCTCGCGCGCCAACTTGTGCTAGCCTAGCCGTACGTACATCACAATTCGCAAGATGGCGCGCGACCGCGAAAGACGGCCATTTTGAATTTGCGTATTTGGTGGTTTTATCTGTGTCTTAAACAATATTTTATTTCGCAAATCACATCTCGCCTTGAAAGTGACTAATAAATACATAAAGTACATTATATTAATTATAAACATCAAAAAGAATTTAAATGTCAACAAAACTAATAAATGAAGAATTAATCGTTTTATGGCTGTATAGGTTACTACCATTGCGTTGTTCAATATAAACTACGATTCATATATATTTTTTTTTAATACTTTTCTGCTTTAGAGCAGGCATGTACCACTTTCAGCACGGTGCCTGGATGAACAATGACCCCCTTTCAGAGTATGAGTAATGAAAAAGCCCATGCTCAGCGGTGGACATGTCATGTTATGATGGCTATGTGGTTATAGCTTGGTGTTGTTTTGAATGAAGTTTAAAATTTTGGATGGATATTAACATTATATGGCACATGAAATAGTTGAAAGAGATCATTGCTACTGGAAAACCTATCCATTTATAATTTAAATATTGATATCAGATGAATCTAGAGAATCATTACCAATTATATGGGGCTCATTATATTCCAAAACTAAATGCCTTGTAACAGTCACACGTCACTCGTATTGTATAAAACTACATTCTCGACTTATTTGTTAACATTACAATAATATCACACTATCACTTTATGGTCTTAACGAACGATGACGCTCGCTCACTTTCTACAGAAATCGAGATTTTGTTGTCTTTGTCCGTTAAGGCTAACTATACATTTTCATTTCATTCTCATCTGATCTTACATACTCCAGCCTCGTGTGTAAATAATCTTTACTTTCTTGTTTTTTCTGTTTCAGCTTCCCAAGCCTTCTCTGTATCGCATGAGGTTTTGAACATATTTTTCATTTGGTCTTGTACATAAAAAGTTTTGGTATATTTAAGATAATTACGTCAAAAGGCTGGGAGTGAAAGATTGTTCAAATCACTTTGTCATCGCTTTGGAATAAAGTGGTTTAAATTATTAGAAGTACTGGCTTCTAAAACTGTAGATAGTTTCTACTTGTATTGGTGTGTAAAAATACAGATACGTGATCGCATATTATACCCTATTCTCATCAGAATGTTGAAACCAAAATTTGATTTACCGGTTTGAGCACCTCATCAATCCCAGCCTTAAACTAATATGTCGAACGCCCACCACATAAAATAACATGCTCACACACCGTTCTGTATTACAGTGCTTCACTCACCGGCACCTCGGGTGGAAGATACACGTGCACGACGACTGCCCCACCGACCGCGACGGGGCCGCCAGCGTCACGCATGAGACCGTGCTGCCCCCGCCGGGGGGCGAAGCCCTCCCACAGGTAGCGCCGCACCCCAACCGCCTCGACCCCCGCGTCAAGCAGCAGAAGATCATCAACACGCACGACTATAATACTAACGCTTTCAGTAACGCGAACAGAGCGAGCGACGAGCCGTTGAGCGGAGACCAGCTCCGGCAGCTCATCGAGGCCGCCGAAGACCTAGAGCTGCACGCCAGAGAGGAATTCGTACAGGACGGCCGGCTTAGGGGCCCCGCCGCGCCGGACCGGCCGGCCGGGGAGGGGGAGTACCCCGCCTCGCCCGCGCGCCCCCTCACCCTGCAAGCCGTGATGCGGCCCGGCCCCTCTCATCTCTACCGCCGCCCCGCGCCGCCCCGCCGCCCCCCGCATCCGCCGCACCACCGCGGGCCCCCGCCGCACATGCTCCCACCGGGCCCGCCGCGGTACGGGCCCCCACCCGCTTCCTCGCCTAGCGGAAAAGGGCACGGTGGACCCAATGGACAAGGGCATAGTGGATCTAATGGGCAAGGGCAGTATCGGCCGGGGCAGAGCGGACCTAACGAAGCATCGCAGTACCCTCATTCTAATGGACAAAATGGACCGATGTCGGACCAGCAAGGGTCTGCCAGCCACTATGGCCCTGCCAGCGCCGTGTATCCGGGGCCCCCCTCTGGCCCACTCCCGTCGGCCGGCCACAGACTTTCTAATGGACACGGTTCAACACTTGGCCAGAATGCGCAGTCTTCGGGCCAGAAGGGACCTCTGTCTACACCACACGGATCTCCTAATGGGCCACATGGACCTTCGAATGGCCAACACGGTCCGGCATCTGGGCAAAACAGTCACTCAAGCAATTTAGGACAATCTATTAACCAACACGGATCTCAACCTGGTAAGAAGTATAACAAACCTCCCCCCGGGCGCGCCCCGCGACCCCCTGTCAAACCTCAGTATCCTTCCAAACCGCCGCAGAAATCTAGCGGACATATGCAAGCCATCATCATGGGAAAACCTGCAGTACCTCCTCATAGCCAAACCCTCAGCTTGGGAAAAACCGACATCATTGCGAATCAAGTTGTCAAAAGCCAGATCACCCTGCCTGGATTCAATGAACCTATTGCTCAACATAGTACTCCTCAAAATTTCTTTAGCAAACCTGGAGCAGGTCAAATTATATTGGGCAAGCCATTGGAGCACCCTGCCCCACTCGACCAGCAAATGGCCCCCAGTGCGCCCCGCCCCGCGCGCCTTCCTCCCGCGCCTGTTACACCACCACTAGCCATCAGAGTCGAAGGTGAAGACGATATGATAAAATCGTCAGATTTTATCGGAGAAAGTACAACAACTGACGTGTCTACCTCAGCTCCAGCCATTAATACAGGTTTCAAACCTGACTCAATAGTTATTGAAAGCGGTTTCAAACCCATCATCCGTGAACCTCTCATGGCTGGTGAGGATAGAATAGCCGACTTTGATAATGGTAATGCTAACAGACGCGAAGACACAGATGTAGTAGAAGATTACGAGGAATCTCCACAATACATCACTAACCAACACGTTTTCTCCGGCGAAAAGATGACAGAATCCTTCGAGCCCATGTTCATACCATCCCCTGAAGACAATATGTCACCGTCTATTGACATTCTTCTGCCTACAGAAGACAGAACCAAGGAAGTTTTTCCTAGTAACCATGCCAAGGAGGACAGACCACATCCCGTGTATGTGAAAACTGCTACTGAATCAAAAGAAGTTTTCAAAGATGTAGGGATTACAGATATACTTGGGCAAGCTAGCCACGTCAGCCCGCAGTATTTACCACCTGATAATAAACCCAAACAATCACAAAAAATTATAAATGATGAATATTTAACTTCTTATGACGGAAAATTAGTATCAGCCACTAGCCTAACTTCAATCCCAGTTCTTCAGCAGAGTTCGACAAAACTTTATTCTGCCAAAAGACCAACCAACGCAGAACTTCTACTAAGAACCCCTCAATTTGGTACTTTTAAAGGAGAATCCCCTCCTTCTATAGCTGAGTTGGAAAGACATGGCGAGTCCTTACCCATCGCCATAGACATGGACCCTAGAATAACAAAGCTGAAGCTAGTTAATGCATTGAGAGAGGAAGATTCTGAAGAAAAAGACGAACTGAAAGCTGAAGCTAGTGAAGTGAGTGAGGTTACTGAAGAAAAGAAAGTAACGGGCGAAAAGAAGGATGACATAAAAGATTCAGAAGAAAAAGAAGAAACAGAAGATGAAGACGATGAGGAATATGAAGAAGAAGAAGAAGACGACGAAGATAATGACACTAAAAGAAGGAAAAGAGAGACAAAAGATACTCAGTTTGAAGCGGGGGCAGCGGCTGAGACCATGGTCGCGCCATCTAGTGAGAACACTGTTAAAAACCAAGTGGAATTCAATCAGCCCTCAGTGTTAAGGGGATCTTCGTCTGCGAAGTATATATCCGTGCCTAGTTTATTGATAATGATGATTCTCAGGTTTCTGTAAAGGCGGATATTGAAATAACCTTATTTATTGCACTGTCAAGCATCGACCAGTGACATCAGTTAGTGGATCCAAGTAATCGCAAATGATGCTCTACATTAAAATGTTATCCCTGCCGAAGGAGTGTAGGATGTTTGTGGTATTTATTTCACTAAGCTAAGCCTTGCCATTGAATGCATTTGTCTCTAGTGTGTCGGTAGGCTGTGGGCATTTGCTAACACTCTGTCGGCTCTCGCGAAGTTCAATACTCTTTAGTCGGTAACCGTTTTGTAAATATGTTTTTATTTTTACCTTTATAATTAATAAAACATTAGCGTTACGTTTTACTAGTGTATTTTATTTGATCCAGACCAAAGTATACACAAAGAACTAAAAATGTTATATGAAACTATGAAGCTATTCGAAAATACTAAGTTTAGAGTTTTATTATTATTATTATTATAAAAATTCTTTATTGTACCAGAAAAAAAATTGTACGATTGGCGGGCTCAATACAAAATCTGGGGGCACGGCATGCCCCCGCCAAGGCGACCAAAAAAGCGGCGCGGCCGTACCATCCTTTTCTCGAAGCAACTTAGGCCATTGTCGACCCCCTACAACTTCGTTGTGGATAAAACTAGATAGTATATTATTCAACCCACTAGGCTACTACCGAGCGCGGTAGTAGCCTAGTGGGTAGAACATTAGACTCGGAAGCGAGATACCCAGGTTCGGTTCCCAGTACGGACATGCACGTATGAATTTGTTTTCTAAATTATGTATATTTGTGAAACCTGAGTGTCTGAGCTATTCACGTATCTCAGCGCGTGCAATTGCCAATCCGCGGTGGGCACGCGTGGTGATTAAGCACATAGCCTCTCTCTGAGAGAAGGCCTGTGCCCTACAGTGGGACGTATATAGGTTGCTTATGAATTTTATTCTAGCCAACCACTAGGTAACGCGGACAGAAAGTGAAGTTTTGGTTTGGTTTTGTCTATTATTTCTCCAAAATTATCTAGATATTTAAATAGTCACCTAGTTTAACTTGTAATCGCAGTTTCTGTGTTACTTTGAATAAAAACACTTTGCTTCTCATTTTATGGATCCTGAAGTTTTAAAGATTACTGATCTAATTATTGACACTGACTTGCTTGTGCATTTGCGTTCATTTGAAATTTCGTGATGCTGAAATAACACAGTGTTGCTTTGTAAAAAAAAAAATTATAAATAAAAACCAACAAGCCGACTGCTAACCCTTAACTACTAAGCAGGCGGGACCAATCTAGGCATACAATACACTGTCGAATTTCGGCCCCGCCTGCTTAGTAATTAATGCTCAGCAGTCGGGTTGTGGGTCATTTTTTATTTCAGTTTTTTATTTTTGCCTGATAAGTGATTTTTTAGCTTTTGTTTGTTTTATGATGATTTCATTCCATGACACTTGTACAAATACGACAAATCGATTGAGATATGATTCGTCAAAATCTGACCATTGGTTTAGGAGTTATGAGAGAACATAGAATCGGACATACTTACATACATACATATATATAATACATACGAGCCAAACACATTACCCCCCTTTTGGGCTCCACCACAGTGAGGTAAAAATAGATTGAGAAGATATTCTACTGGTCACACTTCATACGACTTTAATTATTACGAAAACTTGTGGAAAATGAAAGCAAGCGTAAGCGTAAGCAAAGAGAAAGTTAGAACAAAAGTTGTTCAGTGTAAAAAGATTTATTTATCTAATAAAAATTAGTAAAATGAGCAAATCTTTGAATTCCACACCAGACAGGCCTGTATAATGGGATACAGATCTATTGTTTTACCGTTCCTAATGGGCGTGTCTTTGATTTAGAGAAAGGAAAGGAAACTTATTTATACTAGATTACTTCTACTAAAAACTACAGCAAATTACTTAAGTAAGTTAGTGCGATGAGTAAAGTTAACTCTCAATCGGATTAAAATTTACAAATCAACAAATCTGTACATAGATGTTGGTACTCTGAGGGGCGAAAGGCAACACAATTATCACAATGAGAGTAAATACAGTTTTCAACACAAAGGTGTTTGTGTTAAAAAGTTTTTTTTAATGACTCGCGATGCTCATACATCCTCGTAGTTAGACATTAAACGGGTCTAATCACGATTATTTATACATACATACATACGTAAACTCACGCCTGTATCCCAGATGGGTAGGCAGAGACCACGGACTGCCACTTGCCACGATCCTGACAGATCACTTTCGCTTCCTCAACATTCATTAGTCGTTGCGTGCACGCACGCCGGTTTTGGGTACTTTTTATCTTTTTATGTATTGGTTTAACGGTTTCACTAACTTTTATGAATGTCGGGATAGCCGAATACTTTTTATCTTACCATTTGCTAATACATCCTCTATTTGGTCGAAGTATGTCCGCCTGGTCTGGTCATATCTGCCGCAGGACCGATAACCGTTGGGGTAGACTAGTTCTAGAGTGGAGACCGCGAATCGGCAAACGTAGCGAAGGACGCCCTGTGACCAGGTGGAGCGACGACATTCGCAAACCGGTGGGCACTGACTGGAAAAGAAGAGCCGAAGATCGGGCTCAGTCTCGTGTCTTGGGAGAGGCCTATGTCCAGCAGTGGACTGACACCGGCTGATTATGATGATGATGATTATGTCCACCTGGGACATCCCTTACAGGCCCTTCCACCCACATTCGCTCGATATATTTGTTTCATCAATCTTTCTTCCTTCATCCTCTCCGCATGTCAAAACCAACACAATATTCCTTTCTCAATTCTTCTTCATCCTCTTTCAGTCCACAAAGTTCTCTAATCAAACTATTGCGTATCCTGTCATTCAAAGTAACACCAGACATACTGCTCAAGGACCTCATTTCTACTGCATTATTCATACTTTCTGGCTTCTTTTGACATACCCAAGTCTCACTACCATACATAAGTGTTGGGACCAGCACTCCGATATAAATAGCCAATCTAGCTATTTTGGAGACGTTTTGGCCACTCACTATCCTTAGTGAAATTTTACTCTTTTACTCTTTTTTACGCTTTTACTCTGGTTTCTATATCACCTTCACACGTATTCGTGATTATTTATTATGTAAAATTTAATTACTTTAATTTCCGACGGCTCGAATCGCGATTAGACCTGTTTATTATCCTTTTGTATGCCCTTCTCTTGTTCATTTAAATTATTGTTTTAAGTAACTATGTATATTTCACTCTCCCTTATTTGATTTCATTGTGTATTTTATAAATAAGTATGTTTTAATAAATGAGAGTAGCTTGATGAGCTGGCTGATAGGCTCTTTCACGCAGCACTTCCGTCTATTTGAAGACGCTCTGAACGCTGCAGATCTTCTTGGTGAGTCGTGTGAAGTGATCCAGCGCGCGCTCGTGTGCAAAGCTGGGCTCCACTAAACGCACCACAGAGTCTCGTGGGCCACCACTATGACAGACAACAGTTTTACGACCAGAAATTAAATCATCAAAAATCATCATCATCGATACTCACATTTGAGCTTAATAGAGCTATTAGTAAAGACAGGTATTAAGACAATGTTCGAATGCTAACCATGATACATTGAACGGGATGGGCTTCAGGCGTGGGGCACAGGAGGGACGTGGAAAGAGGGCGCGGAAAAGACGCGACGCGTCTTATCTGTATGGGCTGTGTCCCATCGCTTCAGTACATTTCGTACGAATATGAATTGAAAGGACGTCGCGTCTTTTCAGAGCTCTCGTCCCGCGTTCTGAGTGTCCCAAGTCTTACAGAAAATGCTACCCCATTTGGCGAGAGACGAGAAAAATACCTGAAGCATTTATTTGAACATTGTTAGGCATTGTAATATCACGTAGCAGAACAACAGAGGCGAGCGAATGCGGTGGGTTGTAAATTGTGATGTACTCCGGTAAATTGTTTATTTTAATCTATCTGTTAACTGTTTGACATTTGAGTTGCTACAATAATTTAATCATTACAAAAATGAGAGGTGAGAGAAGCCAGATCATACTCAGTTTAAGAAAAAGAAAAGATGAACTAATACACTTCCAGCTGGCCGGCTACGCTTGACACACAGGTTTGGCTCGGAGGTTTGACCTGCAAGCGCCTGGCTATCAGACCTTATGTTTATCATCATCACCTACCTCTGCCCACTGCCGGGTATAAGCCTTTTCCCCATCACGCCACCCTTCGCAATGTCTCGCCATTCGCATCCACGGGCCCCCTGCTGACCAGACCACATCGTCCTCATCATCGTCATCTTTAACATCATCGTCCTTTTGTTATGCGCATCAAATCCTGAATAATCGAGATAGAAAACTTCACGAATCCGTCACGATTTGGTGTTAGGAATTCTTGATTTGGTGCGCGTAATAGGGTGGCAATTATTAATTGTGTCTGTTGCTAAATTTGGTGGCAGCACTTCCAAAAGTAGCACTTCCTTCACTCAGTGATTTACTAGCACCACAGCTGACCGATGCTGACCGTCTCATTGTAGTAGCGGTAATACATAATAATATGATTACGAATAAAGGGGTTATGCGCACTGAATTTCTGCAAGGAGTCACCCTATCTGGCTCTTTTTTACATGATTTGATGTCCTTGACTAGCTAAGGAATTAGAGACCAGTAATTTAATGCTTTTTTTGATTAAAATGAAATGCACTGAGCTCACAGTCTGTCCTTGAGCAGCCGGGCCACGTCAGGCAGCGCCAGGCCGGCGCAGTCAACGGCGGTGACGTCAGCGCCGAGTCGCAGCAACTCGAATATCAACGCGCTACTGGCACCTTGGATCACTACACGATGATGAGATGGATCGGATTCGCTTATTCATTTAGGCACAGCTACGTGTGGGCATATGATGAGAAGTTGGCCTTTTGAGAAGTAGACCCCTGGCGCCTGAAGGGTTTGGTTTATCGCTGTAGATATTTATTACACATAAACTCATGCCTGTTTCCCGAAGGTTCTTCTTTATACAAAGTTTTTACATCGTAAAATTTTCTACAAAAAGGCTATGAAACCTTTTTTCCCTATAAAGCACCGTTCTCGATTTATCGTGATTTCTACTCTAGCAAAATTTGCACTTTGAAGCCTAATATTTCGCAAACGGATTCCTGAATAAAAAAACGGTTTTCCTGCACCTACAATATTTATAAGCGACCAATCCCACGATACCCCACACTATGATACATACGAGAAAAAAAATCATCCCTAGTACGGGTTTAGGGGAGATACCCCATTATTTTAAGGTGTTGTTTTGCCCATTTTGTCGGCGTAATTAATACGTATATTTTTGCTTGTCACCTTTGAGAGTCCTACGACGTCCCAGGTGATATTCTTTTGCTTTTGGACGAACTCTTCAAATTGCGCGTTATCTCTTAAAGTCCTTGTATTAATCGTAGCCAATTTCAATGGGTCAATTTGGTTTGGTAGCCGGATCTCTGCCGGAGATTCCGCGGACAGACAGACCGACAGACGGATGAACATGACGAAACAATCAGGGTTCCTTGTTGATTACGGAACCACAAAAAGCGCTGAGTACACTACCTCAGAGTTTTTCCTACAGTCTGAAATCGTGATAACTCGAGAACGGTGCTTCGTAATGAAAAAAAAAAAAACTTTATTCATTTATTTACTTCTTACTAAGTAACTTACAGAGTGAACCTAAAAATAACAAGTGATTTATAAGGATGTTCTTTGATTAAAAAAAAAAAATTGTGGCCCACTGAATTCGACCCGCAACGTGCGTAAGTGTAAGTGTAACTCTGGTCTCCTCGCTAGGTATCGATACCTTTTTAGTAGACAATTTTATGGTCTTTAAATTTTAGAGATAAAAATAAAAAAAATGTGACTTTTGAACTCTGTTAAAAAACAACGCACAAGTGGGATCGATGGGGACTTTTGACATATCATTTGTAATTAAGTTAACATATCATTTGTAATGAGGTATTTAAGACCTATATAAAAATCAGCTGGTCCGGAATTAATGAAAACTCAATATCTCTTTCGACAAGGCGTATAAATGTTTGTTATGAAAAAAAAATTATTTATGTTTCAACCACTTAAAATATTAAAATGAAATGTCAAGCAAACGAAAAAAATTATCAATTATTAAAATAAGACAATACCATGCAATAGAAAAAGTACAATAATAACACATGTCAAGTAAATGAAAACAAATAATTAAAAAGTCAAAGAGTCTGAGAGGGGATTACAAATTGTGCAGAGTATCAATGTCAATAGTTATGTAAGTGATTATTATTTTTCTCTCCGAAATTTAAGTACTGTGTAATAGCATTTTTCAGTTAATAATTTTTTAGCTTGTGTTCGAACAGGCCCATTTCCAACTCTTTGCGAGTTGGAAATGGGCCTGTTGAGCTTATTGTAAATTGCAGGTCCCATGCAAAACATACTCTTGGACGGTTGCGGTATTTGCTCTATTTCATCGGTATCTGTTTCGTCCCTTTGCTTTCGCTGACTAAAACATGGTTGAATAATTTCCTAAATCAGCTGGATAGATTAGAATCTATGAGGATAGCAACATCTCAGTAAGAAGGTCTACTGGTTGACTGGTTCTGAAGAGCTCTAGCGAGGCTCTGTGTAAATAAAGTACTAACCGGCTCTGAAAAGCGGGGTCCAACCCTGGCCATCGCGAACGTCCAACTGACCACCGCGCGCCAGCACCCAAGCCAGAACCTCGACTGAGCCGCTGTCTACCGCGTAGTGCTCGGCGCGAAGCCCGTTGCGGTCGCGAGCCTGAAGAGATATGGATTATCCGTAAACTCACGCCTGCATATCGCAGAGGTAGGCAGGGACCAGAGTTTGCCGCTCGTCACTATCTTATAAAACCCCTTCTTCATCAGCAAGCACGCACGCCGGATTCGGGTAAACGTTCCACGTTAACTGAATACAGTAAAAATATTTTTCTTCCTGTCTTACGACTGGCGCGACTCTTTTTGTGAATAATGCGATAAATCCTTATTGTATCTTCTCGGTCCCTCATGACTGTACGTGTTAATTAAGTAAGTAACGGTATACATTGGTAAGGCAGCAATATCAAGCCGCACCGTTAGCAGTGCCAGATGCCGTGGCCAAAGCCCTACCGCCTTCGGCTTGGCCCGTTTTCATCTTGTTCAGTTTTCCTGTTGTAAAGTATGCAAAGCAAAATCAGCTCTCTTTGTACAGAGTTCACCCAGCGATATCAGCTTCTCACACCAGCAGAGACGCAGTCCAATGAAGCCGCCAGCAGCGCTAGATGCAGCGACTGAAGTCCATTCATCACCGGATCGATCGCTCTATTCGTGTAGCTAAATATCTTACAGCAGAGTACGTGCAGCCACATCATCTCCTCGCTTTAGTATCTAGGCAGCAAACTCGCCCAGGTTACTCTGTTACTGCTGGTTAGCTCCCGCACACTTCCACAGCCAGCTCTTCTGTAGATTACTCGTACAACGTACTGAAATTTCAGCTCCTCGGTCCAGCAGCAGGGCAGCAATGTCCAGCCGAGCCGCCAGCAGGGCTAGATGCAGCGGCCGATGCCCCGCCGCCGCCGGTTGGTTTGCATCTGCACCCGCGCATAGAAGGAGCTTCACTGTGCTCAGCTCTCCTGCATCGATACAAATAGCTGTACATACAAGTAATCAGCACTGACTATCTGACGCTGCAGAAACACGTTTTACTAAGAACGGCTTTAAATATGATAAAGGAAAGGCTTTAAATGTTTGTCTGACGAGAATGAGACGATATGTTTAAGCAGTAGAACACTAACAAAGTAAGTATCGTTGGAGCCAACTTAGATTTTTGGGGTCAAGCGGCCCCACGCAATATCGAGATAATATAAAGAATGGCCGTTTAATGGGTTTGATGATGATCTGTCTAAAATATCAGCCAGACTAACCTTTGTTGATAGCGGTGATAAGCGGCGTGAGTCCGTTGACGCTGTTGATAATCTCGACGAGTTCCGGCCTTTCATCCAGCATCTGCTGCACCTGAAAACATAAGTATGTTCAAAATAATACATTCACATGGAACAGAAGGACATCACAATTGATTTGCACCAATCGTGCATCGAATTCATGTGTTAGGTGCTAGTCAGCAAAACACACCAAGTAATCAACGTAGCATCAATATAAGATAAGAATATTCTTTAAAAATAAACAAATATCTTATCTTATCTATCTTGTCTTACTGTGCATCAGGAAACAATTACGGGCCAGCAGCTACAAAATAAAGGTACAATTGGTGGTCTACTGTTAATAACAATTTCTTCCAGGCAACCTTATATTGGGAAAAAATCTGGGGATAATTAAAGCCGAGTGCAAATACAAATATTAATGTCTACTAATATATAGATAATAACAATAATTTCATTTATCACACCTTAATAAACACTATTATAAAAATACATATACATAGAATATTATGAGAAGCATCAGTTAAAGAGAAGCATTGTTATCACGAATTATTATCATTAATTAGCCTCTCCAATGGAATAAAAATGCTTTTTTTCGCTAGTTCTCCGTAGATTGTGCCTTCTAAACTCACCTGCTTGATGTACCCGCAGCGCACGGCCATGCAGAAGCAGACGACGGAAGCGCCTTGCGGCTCCGTGCTGCACCAGCACGCTGCCGACCAGCGGGACTCCAGCCAGGATCTGACAGAACTCAAAATTCATACATACATACATTGTCACGTTACCGAGGGTTGTGTGAAGACACAACTTAGATGAGAGATGTAAAAATATAATCATCAAAACCCCCTAATCTATAATTAAACTAAAAACTTAATACTAATAAAAACATCAAAAATATACAAAAAGACGGGCAGGCAAGTTGCGGAGGTAGGTCGTAGAGACGGGCAGGCAAGTCGTAGAGTCAGGCCGTGGAGAGGTAGACAGGAACTCTGCTCAGGTAGGTCTCACAAGTAAGACTCAGGTAAGACTCTCAAGTAGGACTTCGGTAAGACTCTTCAAGTAGGACTCCGGTAAGACTCTTCAAGTAGGACTCAGGGAAGATTCTTCAAGTAGGAATCAGGTAAGATTCTCAAGTAGGACTCAAGTAAGATTCTCAAGTAGGACTCAAGTGAGACTCTTCAAGTACGACTCCGGTAAGACTGACTCGAAAGCCTTCTTGAACGGCTTTTATACCCCTAAAGTAGTTCGATTCTAATATTCAAATTTGATCTGAATCTGCGTCAGAATTCTTCTGGAAGTTTCTGGATCCTGTTCCAAATCCATAATTTCGAATTCTAGATCTCCTTTCGCTTTCTTGCATTAAATTTATAATTTCGATTTGGAATGCGAATAGTCTTCTAGAAGTCTCCATAGGCCAGAAGTTTCCTTATTCGTCCTTCTTAGTATGACGATTATTTGACATAATTTAGAAAAATAAAGAACAATATTCAAATAAAAGAAATATCTGACTAACAGTTGAATCGTTGACAGTAAAGCAAAATACAATATTTACAATATGAAAAGTGGAAAATAATTAGGAATATTTATTTATTTATTTTTTATTTATTGATACTTTTATTGCACTTAAAAAAATTATCGTACAATGCGGCGGACTTAATGCCATAAGCATTTTCTACCAGTCAACCGCAGGAGGTAAGGGAAAGAGAATACGTATTAGCTTTGAAATAATAGTGAGCCAACCTTATGCTTTCGTTCGTGATAACATGAAAGTGTTGTGAAATGGGATTTCAGTGGTTCAACTTAGACAAAACGTAAGTGTTTTTTGCATTGATAGAAAGAGTAGGGTGCTAGGCAATAGAATCGCGCTAGACGGGTAAGCTAAACAATACAATATATACACATAAACTCACACCTGTATCCCAGAGGGGTAGGCAGAGACCACGCACTGCCACTTGCCACTTGACAGATCTCTTTCGCTTCCTGAACATTCGTTAGTCGTTGCATGCACGCACGCTCGTTTCGGGTAAATTTTATTTTGCCCTTTGCCAATACATCTCCTATTTGATCGAAGTATGTCCGTCTTCGACGTCCCTTACCGGCCTTTCCACCCACATTCACTCGATATATTTCGTTGGTCAATGTTTCTTCCTTCATCCTCTCCATATGTCCAAACCAACGCAACATTCCTTTCTCAATTCTAGTCACCACATCCCCTTTCAGTCCACATAAATTCATAATATTATAACCATACTAAGTCTTATTGCTCACTACTTTTGCTAGGATTCCCTTTAAGTATGAAATAATACCTGTGTAAGGAAAATCGGCTCTTCACTAACTTACATAGTTTGAAATACTAAAATAACTTGACCGTAATAAAGAATTGGTTTGCCACGTCTCATTTATTTATCTATTCTTTCGATATCGACATATTTATTTTAGATTTAGGCTCATGGTAGGTTTATTAGGTTTAATAAAACTTTAAAATAAAGAAACCGACCGAAACCTTTACTTACCTCTCTTCAGTTTCATATTCTAGTGTCTGACGTACATTTGCCTGATCTTCACTTGCATCACTTGTTACAGGCTCGCTCTTTTCTTGAGTATTTACCTGCCTGTCATCTTCAGTATTTAGTATTCCTTTTGTTTCTTTCTCTCTAGTGATTACTTTACTGTTACCATTGTCAGTTTCATTACTACTGCCAATGTTTGCCACAGTTTGTGGGAAGTCATGTGATTTACTCTGAGTATTTGTTTTAATAAATTTTGAAGGATCAGGTATTTGAGACTCTTCTTCAGCAGTTTCGTATTGAAAGAGTTTAAAAACGGCTTGTTCACTCCCGTAGTGCTGAATAGCCTTAGTAGCCAGGTGCGGCACTGAGGTAGACTTGACCAAGACCTGGAGGCGGAACACATGTGCTTGACCTGGTGCCAGGTTATCTATGCTCTTCTGGGTTTTGCTACCGCTGAAGAAAAAAATTTATTTTATTATGTAACTATAGTAAAAGAGTTAATCCGGTTTCTCGTAAATTAATGATATGTTAATAATAATATAATCTTAGTCATCACAAAATTTCTTTTGTACGCAATTTTGCTAACTGACAGCTGTTAACAGTAATAAACAGATTTATAGTATACGAGGAATCAGGGGTTAGTGTTGATAGGTTGGTGATAGCATAACTTTTTAAAATAGATGATGAGTTTGTTATGACTCGACCCTAAGGCAGCGGCTATCATTGCTCATTCAACAAATAAAATGAAATTATTTACGTTTCAATAAATTTCTGATTACACTACACGTCTCTTTAGAAATGTATTGGGCTATACCAATTACGTATTTACATTTTGTTTTGTATTAGGAACGTTCACAACGTGTTATTGAAATTTTGTTAATGTCAAAGCTCACCAGTAAACTGTGCTCCAAGGAGGAATCTTCTCCTTCTTCTGGATCCTGTAGAGCAGGTCCGAAGGCTGGAGGAAGGCGAACCCTCCGTCAGGCGGCTCCCAGCTGAGCGTGACGTCACGCCTGCTGCGGGCGGAGTCCGCGGGCGCGGGGGGGACGTACCGACGAAACTGGTAGCACAGGAACTTCTGAAGATCTGTCCAGCCTATCATTGCCTTTTACATATAAGTTACTTTTAACGTTTCGATCTATAGTAAGAAACTCTTTAGTTACACATTTATGGCTTTCATTACATTTATTTAGTTATTAGGTAAACTTGAATGAACTTTCAAATAACGAATAAAACACCATTTTTAACACGGATTTACCACTCTTTATTTATTGCAATGCTTTACAAAAATTTCAAACATAACTCAATAGACTAGTTATCGTTTCGGACTGATTAGTATAGTTAGACAAGCTGCCTCTTTTCATAGCTAGATAATAGCATTAACCATACCAGAGCGGCGCAAGTAGAGTTCAAGTTTGATCGACACGCGTCGTCATAGAAACTGCCGCAAAGTTGTGAATGGGACGATTGAATGCGGAATTGTGATCATCTCTCTTTTTCCAACCTTTGAGAGGAAAAGAAACGGCGATGCCTCTGAGATAAACCGTTTAGGTTAGAGACGACTGCAAAGTCATAAAGTTTTTCCGACTTTTCCGACCAGAACTTGAGAGCTTTTCCGTTTTATAATGAGTGAAGTTTTTCTTGTCTCTACCATACTAGTCATCTGATGAAAGTTTTATATTAGACTTATAATACACTATAGTTATATGCAGGTACAGTCCGGAACAGTTAGAGTATTACTTCACGGTACTTCTTCTTATCCGTAGTATCGTTATGGTTCAGGAACGTGACTTTTGCCGGTTGTTTGATCCGCCGCCGCACTCCAAGCTACGCGATCTTGAACCTTATAGATTCTTGTCTGTAGTGTCACTCAGAGCCCACGTCTTAGAACTACAATTTGTAGTTTACTATGGCAATTCGACGTATATTGCATTGCCGACTAACACACAATTCAACAAGTAGGAATATTGATTGTACTCATTGGCTACGCCATTTACATCAAATTGTCGTAGTAAACTATGAATATAGTAGTTTTATGAAACGCGGTCCATGCTTCATAAAATTACAATACAACGTAATTTCAAATTAAAGATCCCTCGTAGAAAAACCGAATTCGCTCACCGTTTTTGCACATTTTGTTTCCCATTTATTTACAACAAATGTCTCCAACGCTGCGATATAAAACACAACTCAATTCGCAAAGCAAAAATTAAAGTTAATAAGTGGCTTATAAGCCTAGACTATTGTGAAACTGACGCTATTTTCAAAATAACACGATGAACGTAACCTACTATTAAAATCTATACTTACCACAACGCTCACATGTCACTCCATCACAATAATAACTTACATTAATACCATATAATATACATTCTATATCGAGATAAGTTATATTAACCTATAATACGTATTTATATTTTTAGTTTAATAATTTTATAATATATCTTAGGTATACATGTATACATTTTACAAATATTGTTATGTATATTCCTGTTCCTGTTTTTAAAATAACTTTTAATTTTGTTTCTCATAACGACAATTGCATGTTTGTCTTTAAATTTTGAAATATTTGCTCGTATAATCCACTCTTTGAAAAATCTGTTTTGGGCGTCCGCGATACAGGTTTTACCTAGTGCGGGGCCCACTGTGTACCGCTCATGTAAAAATTTTGCTATGGTAATAAATATTTTTGATTGTCAGTCATATTCACCTTACCGACTGAGGCGAAATGGGGTCTAAAATTGGTCGATGATGACTTTGTTGTTGTATAGTTTATTGGTTGTAACGGGTGATTGTGCTATTTGTTAGGTTTACCTTCTTGGGAAGCTTAAAGATAAAAATAAAATGTGTTTGTAAAATCATGGGTGTAAAGTGTGCATAACACAGCTTAAAATAAAGTTTTATTCCTAGCCTAAACTAGGCACACAACTGTATTTTAATCTGTGTATGTAATGGCTCAAATTATTGTACGAAATAAGTTAACAATAGAATTAGCACAATTAGTAAGAAACCTTAGAATTAAACATAGTAGGTTCTATAAAACTACTTAACTTACAACAGACAGGAGGATCTCTGTCTCATCGTTCGTCAGTCCTTGTAGGAAAATTTGCAACGTAAGTTAGCAGAGTCGTGACTTTAACGGGTTCCCGTTTGTAAAGTTTTAAACTGACCCTATTGCAGAGAAAAGGTCCGAGAATGACAAAACGAGTGCTTCACCAATTAAAAACTGTCGTAAGTGAAACTCAAAGAGCTCGGTACCTTTGTTTGTTTTGTTTGTTTCACTTTATTGCACAAAAAACAAAATTTAGCACTTAAAAAAACATGAATGTCTTAGACAAGGCCCTTTTACAAGGCCAAATATATTAATTATATTATTTATACAATAGGTATAGGCCAACGAATATCCTGCCACTGACATTAATTTTAGAGTAAACAAAAACCAAATTGGCTTCTGTGTGCCACTCAGTGACTGTGACCTGAATACCTATAAATTTATGGTCAATACCGGGTGTTCACCACTATTCACTAAATATCAAAATGCAGTACTTACCGTACACCTGTCATTTTTTCGATAATTCGGAGATGTCTCAATAAAAGTTGTTCGCATTGGTGGGTAAAATAACTGTATGCTATAGTGTCTCTACAAAAAGCGAAAATGGAAGAGCAAAAGTTATTACCCCTGTTTATAACAGAGTTATCCTGTATGAATTGAAGAAGAGTTGCGACCTTTGTGTATCAAATCAATCTCGTAAGCTGTTTCCAACTAATTATTGCAGGCGTGACACCACCCTGCACTTGACACCAGCGGCAGCCGGGCCCAGCAGTGGGATCCATTGACCTACTTCAAGGCGTTCGGTTCGACGTCACAACTCCACTTCCAGCCGAAAAACTGCAAAACTTCGGCCACGCGTAGAACGGAGCGTGGCGCAGCCACAGACTAACTTCTGTAGACGTCGCACTCAACAAATACCACTATGGTTCAACTACGGTCAACCAAAATACTCAAATACTATGCGCATTAAATTCTGATGGACTTCTGACGTTTGCTTGGTGCGTATAAGTAGGCTTACATTGATAGACGGTGACATAAAGAAACTAGTGACCACAGCAGTAATCAGAGCTCAAATTAAAACGAACTAAAGGAGACGGGCAGCAGCGTCTTCCTGAGATTCCAACCGCATACTGCGATCGCCAACCCGCCTGTCAAGCGTGGCGATTATGGCAAAACCTCTAATGTTTATAAAAACTGCAAAAGATGCCTATGTCCTGCAGTGGGCGTCAAATGGCTGATGATGGTGATGATGATGATTCATTTATTTGCTTCTTACTTAGTAAGTTACAGAGTGCGCCTAAAAATAACAGGTGATATAAAAGGATGTTCTTTGATTTTAAAAATTAGTGTCCTATTGAGTTTGAACCGTAACGAGAGTAAGTGCAAGTGTATCCCTGGTATCCTCGCTAGGTTACCCTGTGTTCTATGTGTGTCTTTTTCTTGAGAATAAATAAATAATAGAGGTTTTAAGTATTTATTTTATAGGCTTGTACAATGCTTCTTCGATGTGACAATATAACTGAATAAAAATGCACTCATGTCAGGCTTAGGTAACCATAGATGGATTGGTTCCAAATCGACACCGCCGGACCTCCTTGTTTCTGTTAACGCGTGCGTGAACAGGCTCGCCCGCCAGCTTAGAGCTGATCATCCTCAGCGTCATGTAGGAGAGGAACAATCTTTCTGATTGAACGTCGTATCATTCCTCTTGATGTCTTGACATCGACCACTCTGCTGCTATCATCAGATCCAGGATAAAGACAATTTATTCTTCCTAGTGGCCATTTGAGTGGTGGGGTCTGTTCATCCTTTATCAATACAAGTTGGCCAGGTTTTAACTCATCTTGCCGGAACCGCCATTTTGTTCGTTGATGCAGCTCGGCAATGTATTCACGACTCCATCTTGCCCAGAAGTGTTGACGTGCTTGTTCTATTCTTGCGTATCTGTGCAGCCGATTAGGATTGGCTTCTTGAAGGTCTGGAGCCGGCAGACTAGTAAGGGGTCTTCCAATTAAGAAGTGCCCAGGGGTAAGTGGGGATAAATCATCAGGATTCGAAGACAATGGTATTAACGGACGCGAATTCATTACAGCCTCAATTTGCGCGAACAACGTTGTGAGCTCTTCAAATGTCAAATGACTATTGCCTACGACCTTTTTCATGTGATTTTTAGCAACCTTTACACCAGCCTCCCATAGCCCGCCAAAGTTTGGTGCATAAGCGGGTGAAAACCGAAATTGGATACCCTCATTTGCAGAAAAGTCCGAAATTAAATCATTATCAAACCTGCCTTTTAATTCATGGCTTGCGCCTACAAAATTAGACCCATTATCACAATAAATTTGAGAGGGTTTTCCTCTCCTCGAGATAAATCTTCTTAATGCTAAAATAAATGCCTCTGTAGTGAGATCACTAACTAATTCTAAATGAGATGCTTTTGTTTTAAAGCATATAAATATACATAAATATGCCTTAACTAATCTAGCACCTCGACCCTTCTTTGTGCTTATCATAATAGGGCCGGCATAATCAATACCTACAACTTCAAACGGGAAGCCAGGTACTATGCGCTGTAAGGGCAAATTACCCATTATCTGAGCTGCAGTCTTTCCCTGCATTCTTCTACACATGACGCATTGCTTATAAACTTTTCTAGCTAACGTTCTGCCTGCCACAGGCCAGTAACGTTCGCGAATCGAGGCGAGAAGAAGTTGCGGCCCAGCGTGGAGAAGACGTTTGTGCTCATGCTCAAATAATAACTTAGTAAAGTGATGCTTACCACTCAAAATTATTGGGTGCTTTTTATAGTAACTGTAATCCGAATTGTCTAGTCTTCCACCTACGAGCATAGCACCCTGGCCTTCCAAAAATGGACTTAAACTCACCAATGCTGATTTTAAACTAAGTGTCTTATTTTTAACTAAACTTTCAATGTCTGACTCAAAACATTCATGCTGTGATAATATAGCTAATTTTAATTCTGCCTCATTTAACTCATCTACAGTTAATGGACCCTTTTGCCTTTTATCAGAATATTTACAGTTTCTTATAAACCTAAGAACATAGGCATAGGTTCGCTTCAAAGTTGTTAGCTTAGAAAATCTTTCAAATTGTATAACTTCAGCTTGATTACCGGTTTGTACAATGAGAACCTTCAGTTCTGGCAGCTCTGAGCAAATTTGTGAAGATTGAGCAGGCCATTTACTTTCATGGTCCTTCAAGAATGCGGGTCCCTGCCACCAGAGGGCGTTGTGTTCTACTTGGTCCGGAAATAAGCCTCTCGATGCTAAATCTGCCGGATTCTGTTCAGAAGGAACGTACATCCATGAGCTGTTACCAATTTTTTCGGTAATTTCCTTTATTTTTGTGACTCTGTGAACCACAAAAGTGTTTAGTTTTGATCGTTCCATTTTAAGCCATCCTAATACAATTTTTGAGTCAGACCAGTAAACTATCCTACTAATAGCACACCTCAAAGCCTTTACGACAGTACTACATAACTTTGCTGCTAACACAGCTCCGCATAACTCGAGTTTAGGTATCGTAATTGGTTTGAGAGGTGCTACCTTTGTTTTTGCGCACAAAAGTTTTACATGAATCATTCCTTCCTTATTCATTGATCTAACATAGATGCAGCTCGCATAGGCCTTTAATGAGGCGTCAGAAAATGCGTGAATTTCTATATGACTGGGATCATTGCATATAACATGACGCGGTATTTGCATTGACAGCAATGTACCCAAGTTATTTACCAGCCGGTGCCACGTTATACGCAGATCAGAGGGGATTTCATCGTCCCAGTTCAACCCTTGCACCCACAGTTGCTGCAATAGCATTTTAAACATAATTGTACACACACTTAGTAACCCTAAAGGGTCAAAAATCTTTGAGGAATCAGATAAAATTGTGCGCTTTGTTAATTTGCTTTCCTTTTTCTTGCTATCAGGATTATAACTAATTAATAAATTATCCGTACACGGATTCCATTTCATACCCAGTATTTTACATTCTGTATTTAATTGAACTTTATCTTGTAACTCATAAGTTTCATCGTTTTTTAGTAAACTCGTACAGTTAGTTCTAATTTTAGGTAACTTCATGCATGCTGATGCTAGTACACTTTCTACGGACTCTCGAATGTACTTCAGTTCGTCTTCAGAGTCGCATCCAGTCAAAATATCATCGCAATAAAAATCATGCTCAATAATTTCTCTTATCTTGGGATCTTCGCACTCTAAAGCCAACTGAAGCAAACAGCGCGTGCTGAGAAAGGGTGCGGATGAGGTACCGTATGTCACAGTATTCAATTGCAAATATCTCATTCGCTCCCATTCATTTTCACGCCACAATATCGTTTGTAAATATCGTTGCGATTGGTCGACTAAAATTTGCCTGTAGAATTTTTCAACATCTCCCGTCATGACCATTTTATGCACTCTAAATCGCAACAATATTGACATAATATCATCCTGCACAGTGGGTCCCACCATCAAAATATCATTAAGTGACAAACCCGATTCTGTTTTGGCCGATGCATCGAATACGACGCGACATTTAGTTTTTTCGCTATTTTCACGCAATACAGGGTGATGCGGCAACAAATTACAAGTTTCCGGTTTGCCCATCAACGACAGATGACCCAAGGTATGATATTCGTTTATGAAATCAACGTATTGCTGTTTAACGTGAGGCTGCTTCTCAAAACGTCTTTCCAAACTATTAAATCGACTTCTAGAAATCTTATAGGAATCTCCTAGCTCTTCTGGCTCGGTTTTGAAAGGCAGCTTTACACAAAACCTACCTCCTTCAGTTCTATACGTATTTTGTACAAAGTGTGCTTCACATTGTTCTTCTTCAGTCGTATAAATCTTCTCTTCAGTGGGTAACTCCTCTAGTTCCCAAAATTTCTTCAAAGTGCTGTGTACGTCTTGACTAAAATTACAGTAAATCTTGTTAGTCGGTATCATGACTGGACCTACAACCAACCAACCCAGTTGTGAATTTTGCAATATGGGTTGATTGTGCCCCAAACCTAGCTTTTCAGGACTAATGATATCCCAAAACAGGTCTGCGCCGACTAAAACATCTACAGTTGCAGGACAATTGAACCTTGTGTCGGCCAGTTTTACATTTTGTGGGATATTAATGTCGCTAGTGTCAATCTCAGTGCTTGGTAAATTCCCCGTAATAGAAGGTATAACCAAAGCATACACTTGTTTTGCAAATGAATTGTTGCAGGATACTAGTTCAAAAGTACAGTTTTCAAGTGCATTTATTGAAATATCATTTATGCCTGCAACAGTTAGCGAGCGCACTGCTTGACCGTGAATACCAAGCTTGTCTTTTAATGACTTTGTTATGAACGAGGACTGGCTGCCACAGTCAAGCAGAGCGCGAGCCTCTATTGACTGTTTCGTTTCAGAGTTTACAACCTTTACAATTGCTGTTGACAATAATACTTGATTTGCCACGGCAGTTGACATAGAGATAAGATTTGCACTTGTGCCTTCTGACTTCTGAGTTTGATTATTTCTATGTAACATGCTGTTATGTCTTCTATAGCAAATCTTGCATGGGCCCATCCGGCACTGACGAGCAAAATGACCTGGGCGGAAACAGTTAATGCAAAGTCTTTTGTTGCCTATCTCTACGTTTCTTTGATCAATTGTCATTTCTTTAAAGACCTTGCATTGAAAGATCAAATGCTCATCATTGCAGATAGGACAGCAAAACTTTTTGGTTTCAGAAGCAGCGGCGACAAATGTTTTTTGATATTTGTCTAGTCTCTTTACTTGTTTTTCTAGGTTTTCAGTTTTTTCAACCTTATTATCAGCTAATGTTTCTAAAATGTCGGCTCTGCTCCTAATAAACGTGTAAAACTCATCCAATCGTGGCAACTTCTGAATACTATTCCTATATTCTTCCCATTTTTTGTTTGTTTCAGCATCTAACTTTGATGAAAACATGAATATGATAAGTGAGTCCCAATTATCAGTAGGTTCATCAAGGTTATTAAGTGCTCGGAGGTTTCTTGAAATGTGATCAACGAGAAATCTCAGCGCAGCGTGTGACTCCTTTGCAATTGGCTCGAAATTACACAAAGCCTTTAAATGACTGTTTACAAGTTGTCTTTTATTATCAAATCTTTCAAGTATCAACTTCCAAGCAATGGAATAATTTTTTGCAGAAGTTTCTAGGGAGTTGATAACTTGTGCAGCGCTGCCTTCTAAAGAGGCGCGGAGGTAGTGATATTTATTTATCTCACTTAGAGATTGATTTTCATGAATGAGCGATGCAAAGGTATCTTTAAATTCGAGCCATTTGCTATAGTTGCCGTCAAAAACGGGAAGCTTTATAGTAGGTAGTTTGACTCCTCCGAAATGACCTAAAGGGTCACATACTGAGTTTGCCTTCTGCTGAGCAGCTGAGCCTTGTACTGAAACAGCATCATCAAAGGCTGCTTGGTGAGATTCATACATCTCTTGTGATGAACTGATCGCAAAATAAAATTGGTTTTCGATTTCCACTCTTTCATTTTGCTGCTCAGCAGTTGCCGCATTAGACAGTTCAATGCTTGTCTGAAGGGTGTCAAACTCCTCAAATAATGTTTTTATTTTTTCTAACCTTAATTTTAGTTCATTTATTTGTTGCTTGCTTACCTCCTTATGATTTTTGAAATCAGTTAAATATTTCTTATATACAGTCAACCTACCCTTTATCAATCCTCTCTTTTGTATTAAACCCTTAAGCTCTTCAGACATTTTTGCAAATGAGTAGGTATTTTACACGGTCTTATGAAATGCTATTGAATCAAATTGTCAATAGATACTTGTGTTGTGGAACCTATGAAGGCTAATGATTGTTCAGTACTCACCCGCTTAGGTGTTTAATTACCTACGTCGCAGGGCAGTGCAATGGTAGATAGCGGCGTGGTGGGCCTGGGCGGCGAGCTGAAATTATCGGCCAAAATTCTTTAAAAGTACCACTTTAATAGGTCTTTTTTATTTACTAAATCGTGGATCAAGCAAAGGACTGAATTAAAGCAAGCAACTGGAAATGCAATTTATTAGAATTTCTTATGCTCCCACAGCTCAGAAAAGCTATGTGGGAACAGTGACAGGCTATGCTTCACTTTATCTACCAAGCTTACTTGAAAATGGTATACTCAGATATAGGTAAGATAACAGTTTAACTTGATTACCTATCCGACAGGTATAGCCTAACTTGTGCTTGGTTTTTTCAGGAAATATGTGTGCTAATAGGCAATTTACAGGATACTTGATACCTATTAGCCAGTTCGCTACGTTTAAATATAACAGTAAAAGATGCTTTTTTGCAAATAGGTAATATAACAGTTTACTTGGTACCTAGATGCCCTTATTAAGTTTATTTTTGAGTCATATTATCAGCGCAAACTGAAACTTGAATTACGTATAAGAGGGATCGATAAAAACTGTGGGTCACTTCACTTCCCTTTTTCCGATGCCTTGAGATCGCCTCTCTTTTCTCTGATCGCCATCTTTTTTCAAATTTCAGTTGCCGTGTCAGTACGTAATTTCGCCATAGATTTTCGCTGCAGATCTTCCGCCTCGCAGAATGTTCCCGTATATTCGGTCGCCAAAAAACTTGTTCTATGTGTGTCTTTTTCTTGAGAATAAATAAATAATAGAGGTTTTAAGTATTTATTTTATAGGCTTGTACAATGCTTCTTCGATGTGACAATATAACTGAATAAAAATGCACTCATGTCAGGCTTAGGTAACCATAGATGGATTGGTTCCAAATCGACACCGCCGGACCTCCTTGTTTCTGTTAACGCGTGCGTGAACACCCTGCGTGGAGGAAACAGAAACTTCAGACACTTTTATTACTGAACCGTGCTTCAAGAATGAACGTAAATTTTGACCACAGCATGTTTCAAGGAAAGAAAAGAAAACGAGATGTATCACTCGAGTGTTGAGTGTACGTACATCCGAGCGAATCGTCTGATTCCGGGAGAAGGCGCGGCGAGTCTTCGGCGTATAGCGGGTGAGTAGCGCAGCGATGGCGGCGTATCGATCGGCGCCGTCAGTCGGCGCTGGCCCCCCGAGCGCACCGCCCGTGTCGCGTCCGCCGCCCGCTCTGCTTCTCGCTACTCTCACGAGCACAGGTGAGTCTAGTGCCCGGATATTCTTCCCGAGTATGAAGCCTCAGCGCCTGAGTAGCACTACCCACCTACAGCCGCCCGGCTGGTCTACCGCCTGTAGAGTGTCGGTGCTGGTCTTCGAGCGAACGAATCGATATAGTTAGCTGTTATTGACATCGCTAATTAGCTTAGAGCACACGTGCAAGGAAGGAAACGGTGCTGTTGCCGTATGACTTGCCCGGCTGAATTTCAACACGTTAATGTTTGCAATTGTCCACGCGACTCTTTTGGTGCTGTAAATAAGAGCGAGAATGGAACGAATTGTACTTGTGTATCCTGGTAGAGTCATCAATGAGCTAAGGAATGCATCTAAACTATCAATGTTTTAGTAGCCACGCAACTCTTGTTTATATTACAATAAAACAACGTGGCAGGAAGACGCTGGATGCAGGCCGCTTCCAACCGGTCTTTTTGGAAATCCATGGAGGAGGCCTATGTCTAGCAGTGGACTTCTTGTGGCTGAATGATGATGATGAGAACAACGAAATTTCATTGGAGGTATCTAAGTCTTGTTTCCTGACAAATGGTTATTCTGTCAACTGTGATTCTTATTACGTACGCCATACACGCAAAAATTGAGCAAACCTATGCATTTCAGTTTCCCAGACGTAAACATTTTAAATACCTACTCTGCAGGAAAATAAAGCAATTAGTAAAGTATAGATGAACTTAAATAAACAGGCATTTGTAATGGAAAATTAAACGGACCAGGAATAGAATTGTAGAAAAGTTTCTGCCAATGTCTTGGGGTGCGTAACCGACACAATATTTGAGTATAAAATGCTTAGGTACCTAAATGATAAAGCAGCGCCATTCATAGTGTGTAATTATACCTGACTATCTATCTGCCCATGACTGTACATGACTAAGCCTATAACTCAGGAAACTGCAAGGAAACAAGAAGTTATCTCACATCTTTACTTCTATGATCCGTATCGTTTAGATCTCAAGATGGCCTTTATCTCAAAGTAGGACACATAGGACAAATCAGTAGCACCACGAGAAAACGGGGCAATAATGCAGTGTCCACTCAAACAATTCTATGCAATAAATAGCCGACGAAGCAGAGGCCGTGTAAACAATCGGTCACTGTCATGGTTTTTCCGCCGCATTCCGCCAAGGTCGATATTCTCGCGGGCCAGCCGGCAGCCGGCAGCCGTTTGATGACAGCTGACTTTACGCCTGTGGCATCATACCGGCAGTCTGTCACTTGCTCGAAACTTTGCTGTGCATTTGGTAATAAACAAAACGATTCTTTGCTACAATTCTTGACATTTGATTAAACACTGCTGTGCATCGGCTATTATGAAATACGATTTTTGACATTTGATTACTGGCCTTTAATATCGCGTATCTACAGTATTCATAATAATAATAATAATAAATTTTTTTATTTCCATTAATAGAACGAACTGAGCATTCACACATGACAATGTTCGTTTATCAAATATCGAAACTTAAATTCGTATTTCGACAAAGGTTGTCTGGAAAAGATCAGTCTTAGTGACAAGGCCGCTGTCTGTACTTTTAGGTAAAGAAATATAGGTATTTAGTATCTATTTATTAACATAAATATTGCAACATAACAGTAAAATATATATCTGTAACTTCTCTTTTTGTGAACAATAAAGTCTCGTAGGTGCCTTTTGTATGTAGTTTTTTGTTTAAGTCGACATAACGGGCATTTGTTAGGATTGCCCTGCATATTTGTCATCTTTTTAGATTCAATAATATTGCGTAAACAAAAATTACGTCATAGAACGCCACTCGCCTTGACTAATATTACTGCGGAGGAGTACTATTTTGAAAACCAACGTGACTCGCTAGTTCCATCAGCTTCGAAGTTTTCCGGAAAGTTCAAGGCCGGTGGCAATCTTTTATATGCGCCACTTTTTCTTCACACAGGCTCAATTATTCTAAAATTAATTTACATTTCAAAGTGGCTGTTCTTTTTAAGAGTTAATTGAACCACTAATACCTTCGAATGATTTATGTAGAGTATTGGATCCAATTTTCCACAAAATCAACTCATTCATCGCCTTAAAAGAGTTTGACATTATTAACGGTAAACGCAGGCAGTGTAACGGATGAAATTAATTTGAGCCATGTCCATAAACTGAGTTCCCGTGACCACGAGTTCTCTAGAGAGTATCAAATGTCACGTTTGATAGGAATAAACGATTACCTCGATAATACGAAATTCTTTTGGTCAACTTATCCCCTGACATATTTCATGAATTGGCCATTTTTGCGGTAACTCTATATTGCTTGTAATTAATAATATAAACTCAAGCCTGTATCCCGGAAGGATAGGCGGAGACCACGGTCTGGCACTTACCACGATCCTGACAGATCTCTTTCGCTTCCTCAACATTCATTGAACGCACGCACGTTTTGGGTTCTTTTTATCTTTTTATATATTGGTTTAACGGTTTCACTTACTTTTACTAACGTCGGGATAGTCGACTACTTTTTATCATGCCATTTGCTAATACATCTATTTGGTCAAAGTATGTCCGCCTGGGACGTCCGTTACCGGCCCTTCCACTCACATTCGCCGATTTCGGCGTAATAAGTTGTAACTAACAAAGAAAGTTAGATTCACGCCAAAAATATTTCATTAATATTGACTTGCGTATCCGTTGGCTCTCAATAGGGTGAATAAACTAAAAGAGATACGTCAAATTTGCTACTTCTAAACATAAGTTACATCCACCTTCTTCCTCAGTGATTACTTTAATTCTTTAATTTCCCTCTTCAATTTAATTCCACGCTACGGTTTCAGTTCTCGCAGTGAACTTGTCAAAACATTCCTCGCAGCACAAACACAAATAGAGAAGCAGAAGTTCCCCTTACTCTTACCTTCCGACTTGATGGTTTCTAGCGGCTGAAAAGATGTAGGTACTCGTAGTAATAGGTTTTGTTTCAACGCTATCGGCCCTCGGCTCTGCCCCGCTCGCTTTTTGAACATTAAGAAATTTCAGTGGAAATAAGTCTGCCTTTGCACGTAATTTTTGTCGCAAGCCTGTTATTTAACTAGTTTTTAATATTTTTATTGTGTGGTAACAAAAGTGTAACAAACAAACGTTTCTGTAGATTAGAAGAAAACTCACTGCACTTGCACGCGTAGCGGACGAAAGTTATAACGCAAGACAACAGTAACACAATAAACAATTGTCATATTGTAAAGACGGATAACTAGACGTTGGTGTTGACGTGCTTTCCAAAACTACGAAGCTGTAAGAATGTAACTTCTCATTCGTATTTTTAATTTGATGACGATTCTTTTCGATCGTGTTCGGTCACGGCGACTGTTACGAGACCGAACACGGTTACAACATAGATATGTAAAGTAACGCTTGTATTCCGGAGAGGCAAGCAGAGACCAGGGTTTGCCAGTTGAATAAATAAGAAGAGGCAATAATTGTAAAAATAAATAAATCATATATAAATAATACACTTTCTTATTTTTTTCTATTGTCTACAAGGTTACAATATTTTCTTTCGCATCTTCAGCTTTTATATAAAGACAGACCGTTAAGTACGACAAAGTCCATTTTCGCCCAATCAGTCCGTCCCTACATGTCCAATGCCCGCACACCCTCCATGCCATCTGCAGCACCACATACCGAACTCCAACTTTTACGGAATATCTCCGAAGTTGAGAGCCCCTCACTTAAAACCAGCACCTTTGACCTCCCCTGGCTCATTAGTTGCCCCTCGCTCGGAGCTTGTTCAAAGCAACACGAGCGTCGCGGGGGGCAGCCTTCGCTGGTCGTTGCAGCAAAACAAACGTCTACCGACCGAGTAATTAACAGCTTCAACGTGACCAAAAACAAACTCTAACCCGACACCCCGAGGGTCTACTTTGTAACGCAAGAAGCAACTACACAATTATTATAATTCAACACTCAACTTGTACTCGCCTACTGCTTTGCATTTTGTATTTTGCACACGTAACGGTACAGATTTTTTACCTATATAGAGTACGTTAGTTTTTATGGTGATTAAGTAAAGTGTGCTCGGAGAGTAGCTGCAAGAAAATTTATATATAATACAGCAATATTTAGTATTGTGGGAAGTTGTAGCGATGTTCTAGCATCTCCCAATTTAGAAGAGGCCAAAACTTTGCACAAATTGGTTAAATTTGTTTTGAAAGCTAGGATATATTTAGCCATAGACATGTATAACTTTGGCCTTTGCGTAATGAGATGATTTAAACAGCGTCCAGTGGCACCTTCACTCACACTAGATGGGTGAAGAGACCACTCGGACGCCGCAGTGCCTGGGACATTATGTTTTAGATGGAGTAGGCTTGCCCGGCACCTACCATCCTTACAGCTTAGTCTGCCTAGCCCACAGAAAAGACAAGTCAATACTTGCGGAGTCAACCAGGCCGCGGGGTTCCTCACGATGTTTTCCTTCACAGTTAGCGAGTGGTATTGCTGCTATAACTTCACAAATAACTTGGAAAACAAAGTCATTGGTAAGTATCAGGATTCGAACCCACGACCTTCCGAATGGGCGATGAACCGGCGATCTATCGCTCCGCTACCATTGCTCTAGGTATTGACATACCTCAGCGCTTGCTACGTACTGTGGCCCAAATATGAGGCTAAGTGCTACGTACTGGCCCAACTATGAAGCTAAGTGCGGTAATCTCAGGTCTAACTAGAACCTGTATGCTACGCTGTAGCGCGTCTGCATCGCTTCTCAAAAATGTCAAAACGCGCTCAGAGGCGCGTACAAAAGTCGCGCCTCTGAAGACTATAGCTCTTAAAGGACGTGTAGCTAAATTGTTAAAGTCTTCTTTATAAAAAAGTCAATTCCACCAAAATACTCTTAAGACGGAATTAAAGCCGGGCTACGGTAGGCGTTTCTGTTATACACCGGCTTTAACTCCTTCTTAAGAGTGTTTTATGGGAATTGACTTTTTATTAATGATACTGTAAGCCTTTATTGCATATATTGCCCATCTGTTGTCTAATGCAATAAATAAAAAAATAATATCTATCTATTCCAATCGTAAATAGAGCCCACCGCTGGGCATCTTCCCTGTCACGCCAACCCTATCGGTCCCCTGTCAATCTTACCCATTGCTTTCCGACGGCTTTCGTGTTCAATCCATCGGGTCACTGGTCTGCCTACCGATTGCTTACCCATCCTGGGCCACCACCATGACTGTCCGCCTTAGTCCACCAACAGAAAAATATGTTTGATTGAAACGTCTAGATATGCAGAATCTTCGTAATTCGACACTTTTATGATGACAAACTTTTCTGGAATAATTAAAAATATTTCCAGTGGTGTGCGTGTGTGTGTGTTAGTGCTTATGATAGAGAGGTAACTGTGTGCCCTACAATGAGCCCTTAATTATTAGGTACAGCCAATCTGTGCAGTCGCTACTACAACTACTAGTTTTTCAATCCATACTATATACCATAATACTGTATACTATACACCATATATACTATACTATACAACAATTTAATAATCTTTATAATGTATGGTGTGCAATACAGAGTATTAATCTAATGTAATATAATATTATAAAGGCGAAAATGTGTCTGTCTGTCTTAACAGAATGGTTACCCATGTTCACGCTTAAACCGCTGAACCGATGTAGATGAAATTTAGTATAGAGCTAGTTTAAGCCCCGGGCAAGGACATAGGATATTTTTATCTCGTAAGAAAAATAATAATAAAAATATAGATGAAATTTGGTATGGAGATAGTTTGAGTCTCGGGGAAGGACATAGGATACTTTTCATCCCGGAAATAAAAAAAGGGGAAAAAATATTAAAATAGGAAAATGGATAAAAAAAATATAATGGGAAAATGGGTGAAAAAAAAATTAAAAAGAAAAGAAAATAAAAAACGTCATTTATGAAATCTAAGAAAAAAATTGACATGAAATAATATCTGGCAGTTACTTACTATTTACATTTACATAATTATTTACGTTTTCTAATCAAGGCCACTAATATTTTTTCTATTTAAATAGTAAGCAGATTGATGAAAAAGGAGATTGGATAAAAAATAAGCTACACAAATTGCTCATTCCATGCAGACGAAGCCGCAAAATATCGAAGTCGTAAAATTATATTAGCACGGCAATACCTGTCATTTGCCACTACTTCATAGTGTTTTCAATAATAGCATTACTGTGTCATTCCAATGTTATACCATTAAATTGGCATATCTCGCGAAGAAGATCAACAAAACAAAACATGATCGAATGCGCGAGGCGCCGAGTTAAGTTTGACAGGGTCGGGTTAGAGTTGCAGTTGGGTTAGTAGACTACCAATAGTGTGAATGAAACAAACTATTGCCGTACTAATATTACTTACTCTACTGAGTAGCGATGCATTTAAGAGCTTTGCCCCCTGACGTTAAGGCGCAGGTGTCTGTGCAATATTACCGGCGCGGCGTCCAACGAGCTGGCTTCACAGGACATTCAGTGCGCTCCATTGCCTCCGTCGCCTTCGCCTTTGTCAGCTGTTCCTTCACACACGCAGACCTTTTGCGGGGAGTCAGCAACGCTAGAGGATGTAAAAATAGTGTCAGCAGAGGTAGACATACCATTTCATACAAACCGACCGAGACTAAAATTGAGAATTTCAAACTTAATTAATTAAATATAAACACTTAAGAAACGTTACTCAAATATTTCGTTAAATATTTCAATAAAATATGTACAGTAGTTGTGCTTTTTTGCTCTATGTTACATAAACTCACGCTCGTATCCCGGAGGGGTAAGCAACGGCCAGGCCGAGCGCCGTGACCTACTTTAGTATAATTTTGTCGCATCTATGAAACAATACTATCGAGTTCGTATACCGTTGTAACGGCGCAAACCTTCTTACACCATTTCTGTTATTTTCTTCATTCTGTCCTATCATTTTAAATGCAAAATTTAAAATTGCGTCACCCATTTCTACATTTGATTTGCATTTTATCATTCCCACAGATTAAAAAGAAAAAAGACAAGTATCATTCCTACTTCACCTTCTGACCAAACACCACTACTGACAAAATTACTTGAGAATTACCTACTTTCCTATTTTTATTTTGTTTTGATCGAAGTTTTCTGTTTACCACTACTTATCTACAGTTTTCCGAAACAAAACCGCGGTTATTGAAATTCTACAGTATAATATTATATCATCATTTACACCAACACCGAACTTCACTTACACCGAACACCGTCAGACCGTATTCTCCTAGTTACTCAATATTCACGAAAAAAGACCTACACTTCTAGCTTAAATATTGGTTTAATTGAATCGATGCAGCGGCGCTGGCTGCTCTTTGCTGAACCGACGACAGCCTAGAGGTCGGACCCACCTTTCTCCAGATGTAGATGCAGGTATTTAATATCTACCACCTGCAGATATTATAGTAGATAAGTAGGTTTTCCTTGGACAGTGTTTGTCTTTTTACCGAAAATCACTCGTTAAAGAGATCACGCTGCGGAATCAGCTGGGATGAGTTACTTATTTTTTAAGTAGCCATGATTGTGTCCCAAAGCTGGACTAAGGCCTCCCCTTTAGATTTCCATTCCTTCTTGTCCTTGGCCAACTCTTGCCACCCAGGTAAATGTTTGGTCAAGTCGTTACGCTATCTCCGCCTCGGTATGTCACGTCGCCGGTAGCCATTGAACGGCACCCAATCGCTGAGGATTTTTCTCCACCTTTCCGAGCCCATACGTCTCATACGACCAGCACAGCTCCACTTGAGTTTAGCGGTCGCTCAACGATCAGATTTTGGCTTTGGCGCGCAGCGTGTTGTTCCGTATTTTGTCATTCGGCTCCATTGCCCTTTGGCAAACCTTGAGTTTGGACTTCTGATGTTCAGTCAAAGACCGCGTCTGAGCCCTGAGCACCGTGGGTTATTTGAAACGACTTAAAGTCCACAGTATTCTAAGCTTTAGACTTGAGTCAATCTCATTCATTTCATTGCTAACTATGATTGATAAATATTTTATGTTTGATTTGAAGAAGGCTAGATGTAGGCCAAATTAACATTCGTAAATATTTTTTAAAAGGATTTATTTTACTAACAAACCGTAGGGCCGTAGTATGAACTGCCGAAGCTATATGTTTATTTTATTTATATTCTCGCTTCATACAATACATGTGTATTCGAATGAATCAGTCAAAGCATTGCCGATTTATGGTAGCTGCACAATTATCGAAAACCGATGAAGATATGAACGGAGCCGGGAGAAGCTGACTTTTTCAGTGGCCTTAATAATTATTTTAATGTCCAAAAAGCACTTAATTTTCTTCATGAATTATTTGAAATGTCATCGCATTCAATTGATCACTATGTTTTATTTAATGTTGATAAAGACAATCTCTTTCTGGGAGAAAGCCTATGAAATAAAAAGTGGCATACACTTCTCTCTGCCTACCTCTCCGTGATACAGGAGTAAGCTTATGTAATATATATTTTGCATTAATTATTAGAATACGTTCATGGTCCTGTCGGTTATTCTGTGGAACGCACTGCCACGATAATGAAGAAAATATGCGTCAATCTCACTGTTGCAGGAGTGGTATATATCTCTATCTACAATCTCACTGTTGCAGGAGTGGTATATATCTCTATCTACAATCTCACTGTTGCAGGAGTGGTATATATCTCTATCTACAATCTCACTGTTGCAGGAGTGGTATATATCTCTATCTACAATCTCACTGTTGCAGGAGTGGTATATATCTCTATCTACAATCTCACTGTTGGAGGAGTGGTATATATCTCTATCTACAATTTTGAGCTATATCCTCTACTTGTATCTACTGATAATTAGTTTATTAATTTTTATTGAAATTTGATTGTAATTTTATATTTTGTGCCGTTTTTCTGCTGCTTCTCCGACTCTCCAAAGTTTTCTGGAAGAAATCTCTTACAGAAATACGCTTGCTTTTGTACATGTCATTAAGTATAAAGTGTCCTGTTATATGTCTCATGCGCAATAAGATTTCTGAGAAAAAAAGGTCTTGTCAGTCAGACGAACGGACAATAAAGGAATTCTATAGGTACAGCTCTGTGGTGATGAAACACCTTAATGTTAACTCAAAAACCGGACAAGTGCGAGTCGGACTCACCCACTGAGGGTTCCGTATATTTGTAGGTACCTACACATTATAAACAGTTCAGGAATCGAGTCTCGCAGCTCTTCCGAGCTTTTCCCGAACTTCAAAGACAATCTTTTTATGATTTAATTACAAATGTATAGTTTCAGATTTTTTCCTGTACTTGTAATGTACAAGCACATTACTTGCTAAATTTTATAGTTCTAGGTCAACTGAAAGTATCCTATAGATTTTGATTCCCTTGAGAGTGTCGAAATATACGTTTCTTGCGGCATAAACGGCCATAACTTGTTTTTACGTCAACTTAGAAGTTTTATTTTTTCATAGCAGCAGATAAAACTACAGCCTTGTGACATGTCCATGCTGGCCGCTAAAATGGACAGAGTACAGGGTTATCCTATACCGAGGGTGGCACCTGCCAGCAGTCATCAGCGCGCCATCAATTCGCCGTCGCGCTGAGTGGTGTTTCTAAGCCAGTTTGCCTGATTATCTTGTTCTAAATGGCTTAGTGTAATTTTTCAGTAGCTTTTCAATGGCTGAAGTACTTGTAACTTAAAAGTTCCAAGCTATGAGAAATTGAGAGCAAGCTATTGAGAGCAAGTGTTACTGATAGGTTCCTATCACCTTCACTTCAGTTTGAGTTTGAAAATTCTTCGTTAGGTCTTATGACAGTTTAAATCCAGTAGCTACAATAGCTTATACTGTACTAATTCACCGCAATTCTAATGTATAACTCTTTTCCTCTTTCTATTTTTAGGGTTTCGTACCTCAAAAGGAAAAAATGGAACCACTTTGTTCCGTTTAGGAACAGTTAGGATCTATTTCTTGTCCGTCCGTCTGTCCGACCGTTTGTCTATTAAGACCCTTTGTCTCGGGAACGCGTGGAGGTATCGAGTTGAAGTTAAACCCATATACTCAAGTGTACAGTTCCTTGAAGCTGCAAAGATCTAACTTCTAAGTTAACGTAAAAAAAAGATACGCCCGTTTATGCCGCTAGAACTATGAAATTTGGCAAGTAATATCGTATTGTACTACAAATACAGGTAAAAATCTGAAACTATACATTTGTAAGGCAAAACGCCTCATGGTTTTAAAAACCACGAAGGAGGCCTATGTCCTGCAGTGGGCGTCAAATGGCTGATGATAATCAAGACGATACATTTGTAAATAAATCATTAAAAAAAATTCTGATGTTCGGGAAAAGCTCGGTAAAAACTGCCACACTCGATTCCTGAACTATTTTGTAAGTACGAAAGTGGGCTAGGGCGACTCGCACTCGTTCGGTTTTTACATTGAAAATATCTTTTCGTTCGTTTCAGTGTAAGCTCAGATTTCACGAAAAAGTTGTGAAGATATACTTAATATTAAAATCGGGACCGCCCGGTTTCCCACCTGAGCTATTGCAAACTTGTAAATGGTGACGAAATTTATACGGTATTATATAGACGTGAAAAATATCCTTCTGACTTTTTGACTTTTTTAAAAAAGGTTAGGCTACAGGGCAACCTTTAACCCGATCCTCTTTGTTTTAGGCTCAAATTGTAGCTGACAAAATTATTCACTGATTCTTCTTTTCCAATTATCAAGCGCCAAAATAAAAAATCGGGATAAATTTAATTATTTTTTCACTATTTCGGCCATACAGTTTTCGTTTTTGATTTACTCGAAAAATTCTTAGAGCTGCAAGGTAGCTCTCCTGACTACGCGTCTTTTTAGCCTTTTTTGAATATCATATCTTCACAACTCTCCGAAATATAAGGGGATCGCACTTTTTCATGAAATAGAAGCCCACACTGGAGCGAACGAAAAGACATTTCCAATATCAAAAGTCCTTGGTACATGCCGGGATTCGAACCCACGACCTTTGCATGTGAGGCCGACGCCCTGCCGCTGCGCTGCCACCGCTTCTCTTTCCTCAGTCCCTTTCCCTTTACTTACGGTATAGTCTTTTCTTTACGACTGACAGTTTAAACTGTATTTGAGGAGTGTTTGATTTTTTTTATAAATAAGACTGTTTTTTATCAGGATATTAACAATTCTTGTAAATAGTAGAACGAGTTTGCAACGCAATTTGCGATTTTTGAGACACACATATAACAGATAAAAAAAACTGTGGTATCGTATAGAGTGTACTCCGAAAATCACGCATAAAGCTCGCAAGTTTTCGTGATTTTGGCTGTGTATAACTGTATTTTATATTTGTGCCATGAATAAATAAAATAAAAAAAAACACGTGGGCTCGACAGGTTCTTTTAAAAGCATGAACACTTTTACCCACGTCTTGACTTTTCCTTGAATTAACAAGCAAAGTATCTGAGACGCAGCGATATACACGACTCTAAGCATAACCCCCTTGCCTTATTTACATTTTATAGTAGAAATCTCACATCGCGGTGTCATGTCTGGGCATCTAGATATCCAACTAATAGTACGGGGCCAGAGATCACCATTAAGGTCTGGCATCGTCTTTACGGTACAGGACTAGCCAGGGGTTATCAAAGGCGCTCCCCAGACTCCTTATTACCGATATTAAAAAACGAACGGAAGGGAAATTCCAGGATTTACACCAGCTTTGAACTACGCAATATCCCGATAAAAGTTTTAGATGAAATAGTAATTCTGCTTAATCGAGCCTTTAATAATCATCATCATCATCATTCAGCCACAAGAAGTCCACTGCTGGACATAGGCCTCCTCCATGGATTTCCAAAAAGACCGGTTGGAAGCGGCCTGCATCCAGCGTCTTCCTGCCACTTGAATGACGTCATCTGTCCATCTTGTGGCTGGTCGTCCCACGCTGCGCTTGCCGATATGTGGTCTCCATTCGAGAACTTTTCGGCCCCATCGGCCATCAGTTCTGCGTGCTATGTGCCCCGCCCACTGCCACTTCAACTTACTAATCCGCTGGGCTATGTCGACGACTTTCGTTCGTCTACGGATCTCATCATTTCTGATTCGATCTCGTAGAGAAATTCCGAGCATAGCCCTTTCCATAGCTCGTTGCGTGACCTTGAGCCTTCTTATGAGGCCCATAGTGAGAGACCACGTTTCAGTGCCATAAGTCATATGTATATGCCTTACGAACGCTTATAAGTTTGCACTAGAATACATACCTAATTAATCTGTGTTCATGAAAATGGTTCTGATAATAAAAGTTATTAAACCCACACACTTATATCCACGAATCAATCAGTAACTATTTATTTTGTAGTGGTTTCTTTAAGGTTGGTAGTTTCAGTTGATCTGCATTTTATTCAACATTTGCCATAAAATATTTTCTAGGCAAAGGAAAACATAATAGATCTGAAAAATAAGAGTGAAAATGTTACGAAAAATATCGTATGAAAATTGACAACTTGGCGAGCGAGATCCCCTACCGAGTATTTTGTTCACAAAAAGTTGCTGTTTCAAGAATAATCTTAAACCTTACTTCATCTTGTACGATCGCTCCTTCAAGTTAAGATGAAACGAGTCCAACGACTTTTCTTTTGTGTCGCTTTGACCCAAATAACAAGCTCTATGTTATTCGTGCCCTCCGAGCTCCGTTCAAACCTCGCCTCGTCAAATATAGGTCCGTTGCCGAATGACCGGCCTTTACAACCTTATAATAAGGACGTTCTATTACTCTAGTTGTTCTCTTATAGCAATGATTTTTCGCTCACACATGCGAAGTCGACTTCTTGACATAAAACCTACGGCTATTGAGTGAATTGTGTTTCTGCGCACTTTATAAATCGGATCTTCTCTAATGTTTCAATTTCGTGCCCGCCCTCATATTTCATATCAGTGTGAGTTAATTTTACAGCGCACGATCTATTATAGTCTCTATTACCATACAATCAGGAGTTTTAACAGCGTAACCTCATACTAGACAGGCTTTAATGGTGAAAATAATTACAATAAAGGACGACCATTTCGTAATATTGCTGCTATTAGTGAGTTTGTAAGTATTTCCTCACGTAGGGATCGTTTTGTCAAGAGTTATATTTCAAAAGGTCATGTTCTTGTTATAATAAAATTTCATATTTCTGCGTATCGGTCGCCTTTTCGGGTTTTTGTTAGTACTTTTTACAGAGATAAGGTCGGAAGAAGTGACGTCATCGACCGGACGTTTAGTAAATGGATTGGATTCGCTTTTTAAACGAACTGGACCCGCAAACATGACCCGGGACAAGGTCCAGCCGCACTAATAGTGACCTTAGGGCTTTGGGATAACGGACTGTCTTTGTGGAGCAAGACTATGTTACAGATTAGCCTAAGGTTGCGGAGAGCTAAATGTCAATGCTTTGGAAATCTTCTGGGAAGTGAGTGTTTTCATGTCGCATTTAGGTGTTGCGAAAATTCAACTTTCTCTCCTTACGCATACATTATAGTAGTTTATGCAACTGTCATATAATGAAGGGTATTAAAACACGAGTGTGAGTTTATGAAACGAGCGCAGCGAGTTTCATGATAGTAACGAGTGTTTTAATACCCGTGTTATATGCAGTTGCATATACTACTTTATCTTCACTAATGCATTTAAAAATAAATTCACGCGTACGTGTTTAATCACAGTGATTTTGCCGCCATTAAAATTTAACCAATGAGAGCGCAGCTGCGCGCTTCAATAAAACGCGACCAACCTGATTGGCCCTGCAATCAAGTTGGTCGCGTTTTATTGATGTTATAATGAGATTTTACGATATCGATGTGAATATTATATACCATCATGTGAAATTGCTTAAATTGAGTGTTTTGTTGTCTGCGCTATAACAGTAGTAATTATTAGTCAAGCATTGAAAACATAAGTAGAATGTTACAACATTAGTGTAGATAAACGTTTATATTCAACTACATACGAACTTGATACGTTTGATCTCACTTTATGAGCTTTTTGTCGCTTTTCGTTTGCGTGTTCTGATATTTGCTGAAAGACACGGCTGACTTGTTTATACAGGTCTTCATATGTTTAATATAGATGGCGAAAATTTTAAATGAATGAAATCCATTACGAAGCTGAATCGAGCTGGCAGATTGCTGGTAGCGGCTGGGTGAGGGTAGCCGAGGACCGAAAGTAGTGGACTACTATATCGGCCAGTGGACGAATATGACCTGATGGATTTTATTGCAAGCTGAAAGCGATAGTGCCGTACTGCATAGACCGTTGCTTTACTTACGTGAGGTTTTGGATTCAAATACCCACATTTTTCACAATCTTATCTAAAACTATTGTATTCAAGATTTCCCACTGGATATTCGTGAAACTAAATTGTTACACAATGAGCGGTATGATAAAAAAACTGGCCAAGTGCGAGTTGGACTCGCGCATGAAGGATTCCGTACTATGTATACAACATTTGAATATTTCAAGCGACTACCTTTTGCGTTATTAATATCGTGTAAAAAACGCCAAAAAATCACGTTTGTTGTGTGGGAACCCCACTTTAATATTAATTTTATTCTGTTTTTAGTATTATTGTTATAGTGGCAACAGAAATACATTATCTGTGAAAATTTCAACGCTATGGCGACAGACAGACAGGCAGAGTTTGGGTCCGGAATTCTAATAACTAATACATTAAAGTTTTTGGATTATGTGAACATATTGAATACGACACAGATACAATACAACCGTCCTTTAGAAATCAGAAATCTATAATTTATTTCAACGTAAAGAATTTACATTCTGTTTGCTGAATGTCAATGTACTATGTTACTATGTTAGCCGCTGCCTTCGGGCCGTATTTGTAGTGGAGAAAAAGGCAGCGGGAAAAAAAAACTCCACTCTGACCATCTTTTCTCAAATCATCTTAAACTTATACATCAAAGCCAATTATTCCCGTTAAAATTCGTGTAACCATACATCTGAGTACTATTTAACTGCCACTTACTTTACCTATGTTTATTTGTTAATTTTATAGTAGCGATTCCACTAGCTAGTCTTGAAGGAAAACGCGAGGAAACCTGAGAGCTTCATGTATCTAGGCGCTTGTAATCGCTAATCCGCTGTGGGCACACGTGGTCGCCCATGCTCTCTCTTTCTCTTTTTGAGAGAAGCCTGTGTTATTTATATAGGCAGCTTATGCTTAGAAACTGATGTGTACCTATAATAAAATGATTAATCAGAGTAGCTCTGAGCTTAAGTGACACAAGAGTGGATATCGGACCACGCCACGTATCGCTTCGTCAGTATTATAAAAGACTATACAAATACATCGGTTACGGTGGCGGGGGGTCGCTAGATGCCGGCGGCACAACACCGGGAAGCTTGGAACAGTACAAAGGAGACCTATGTCCTGCAGTGGGCGTCAAATGGCTGATGATGATGATGCCTGTATCCCGGTGGGTTAGGTAGATAACAGGGTTGGCAAGTGTAAAAGATTCAAACATACGAGACGATTAAGATAACGTATATGTGCTTTATGGATTTGTCATGCATCCTTAATAGTTTTGTGATTGAATTCTCTCACGTATACTTTACTGAACCTGTACAATTAGGTTCACAGAACGAGGCTTTAGTGGGCCAATTGTGCCCGACCTGTGTCGTCAATATAATTACGGGGAGACGTATGGTTTAATTAATAGTTTAATTAACAGAACTCATGCGGGATGAGTGCAATCATCTATCATCTAACAGGTTAATTAAACAATCACTCCTTTCACCCTTCACACGGACTTAAACACGCGCGCGTACACACACATACGTGTTCACACATAAATCCCTATACTGTACATAAATCAGTCATGACATGATTGGACAATCTGGTAATAATATAATCAATGAATGATATTAGTAGGGTAAGACGATTTGGCGTGGCGATTATGGCAAAACGCCTCATGGTTATGTTCGAAGCTTGGAAAACCATGAGGGAGGCCTATGTCCTGCAGTGGGCGTCAAATGGCTGATGATGATGATGATGATGAAGACGATTTGTCCTAAATCGCGTAGAGGTTTTATTCAAATTTTTTATGTTGCATTTATTATTATTATCTTTTATTGCACAAAGACAGTGTACAAAAGGCGGAATCCATGATTTATAAATTGGCGTCATCTGAACGTTATCTATGATTTTTAGGGTTCCGTACCCAAAGGGTAAGGGACCCCATTACTAAGACTCCGCTGTCCGTCCGTCCGTCTGTCACCAGGCTGTATCTGATGAACTGTGATAGTTAGACATTTGAAATTTTCACAGATGATGTATTTCTGTTGCCGCTATAACAAAAAATACTAAAAACAGAATAAAATAAATATTTAAGGGGGGCTCCCATACAAGAAACGTGACTTTTTGGCAGTTTTTGCTCGATATTAATAACGGCAACAGGTAGACGCTTGAAATATTCAAATATTGTATAGATAATTGGTACGGAATCCTTTGTGCGTGACTCCGACTCGCATTTTTTCTTCAGTCTTGCAACCGGCTAGTCTTTTTGTGAAAATTGCAAATCGTTACACTGTAATTAATGGTAAGCCGGCTGGGAAATCGCTGAGAGACTTTCATTTTATCCCGAAATATTCAAATGTGCAAAGTTTTTGGCATGTTTACAGCGGGAGCCAATAAACGTACAGGTTATTTTAGCCAGAATTCATTACACTTCTTCATAAGTGAGATAAATATTGTAGTATAAGTTAATAAAATAACAATAAAAATTTATATTGTAGTGCCCTTACAGGGTGTCATGTACCTTAGCAAATTACATTTACCAGCTGTAACATTCTCATGACGTAACAATAAAATAATTGATTGATTTGACAGGAATACAAATAATTTAGTATATTTATTAAAAGGCAATATTAATTTATATTTTTTTAACGTTTGATAAAATTGTATGAATTGTTTATTTTTTAATATAATAAATTGCATTTTAATGTGTTATTAATTTTTATTGTAGTTATTGAATTCAAGTAGACTAAACTTGCACTTGCACTTTCTTAAATTAACTAAAATTCTTCACACAAAAGTCGATTTAAATGGCGAGTTAAGTGACATTTAAGAATTGATGCAAGTCGGCCTAAGATTGTATTTTCCGTAAATGTTAATTATGTGATCGATTTTCCTCGTATTTTTATTTAACCTGCTCTGTATTTGGTGGAAAACCTGTAAGGGCGGGGTTTGTTATGAAATCATCATCATCAGCCTATGATTGTCCACTGCTGGACATAATAAATAAATTAATGTAATGAAATAAATAATGAAAATAAAAATAATGGCAGTGGGCGCGCGTGGTTCTCGTTATTGCTCTCTCTTTCTCTCCGAGAGAGCCTAGCTCTGCAGTGGGGCGAAATATGCTGATTGTACTTTAATGAGGCTCGCAAATATCCTGAGAATGTGGGTGGAAGGACCAGTAACGTTCTAGGTGCACATACTTCCATCAAATAGGAGACAAATTAGCGAACGGTAAGATAAAAAGTACCAGAAACCGGGGCTTGCTTGCGACTAATTGCCAACTCGGTTTGGGTAGCGTTATGATAGTGCAATTTATTGCGGTTTATTTACCTTTCTCGTAAATAAATCGCAAATTAACCCTTCATCGTTAGGAAAACCATGAAGAAGGCCTATGTCCTACAGTGGGCGTCAAATGGCTGATGATGATGATACCTTTCCCGTTTCGCGTTTTATGAAAACGCGAATAAATGACAATGTTATTGATTGATTGAAAAATTCTTTATTGCACTAAAAAACAATTTTGCACAAAGGCGAGCTTAATACTAGGTAGTATTTTCTTCCAGCTAAACTACGTTGATGTCAAGAGTCGATGGGGTAGTGGCGGACGAAAATTATGGGAGTAATAAACTCGTTAAAATACTATAAATGGATAGAGAGAGAGAGAGAGAGAAAGATAGATAAAGAGGCATTTTTAACCGACTTCAAAAAAGGAGGAGGTTATCAATTCGATATATATATTTTTATTTGGCTATGTACCTCCATAAATCTTAACCGATTTCGACAATTATTTTTGTTCGAACAGATATAACGTCCTATTGGTCCCATTTTAATTTGGTGAAGATCTGATGAAGACTTTTAGAGATGGAGAACGGAACTCTTCAATGGACAGCAATAAATAAGCCCTATTGGGGCCCATCCTTTAGTAATATCCGTATCTTTAATAAAATAGCGTAACAGTAGTCCCAAGTTAATTTGATGATGTTCTGGTGAAGACTTTCGGAGATTTAGAACATCAAATTTTAAAGGAACGAATCGTGTACGGTAAATTATGGTTATAAGGGACTTGTTTATTTTTCTCCCGCTCCTCCACTAAAAACTTAAAAATAAATATTTTTAAATAAAAAATAAAAACCGACTTCGAAACACTACAACACTAAAAAGATAGAAATAATTTAAATAATTAGAAGTATTTATACATGTAGGTATTTCAGAAGTATAATTTGTAGTCGGTGCCCAGTTTCATGACCAGCACATATATTTGGACACCGACTTCAAATTATACTTCTACAATACCTACATGTATAAATACTTGTAATTATTTAAATTATGTCTATCTTTTTAGTGCTGTAGTGTTTCGAAGTCGGTTTTTATTTTTTATTTAATTGATCTACGTTATAAGTTTCAAAAAGATTCGTTCACATACCTAATATATGTAATTTATAAACGTAATTTTCTTAGTACTGTATTCAGTCAGAGGTGGAAATCTGAGGTTAAGGCCCTGTTGTTTCCCACGAGTTATAGGCTGGTTTTCAGCCACTACCCATAATAAAACTCAAAACTTACCTTACATTGAATGAGAAAGGTAACAAACTTACAATATAAATTTGGACCAAGAATAAACTATTTACAATATAGATAGATAGAGATAGATAACACTTTATTGCGCAACCAGGTGAAAGATATTACAAATAGTTTCTTATATCTGAGTAGTGGTGTACAATTGGCGGTCTTATCGCTTAGAGCGATATCTTCCAGACAACCTTTGGATGTCAAAATGTATACTACGTACGACTACCTATATAATATTAATAAATATATATGTTACAAACATTACGTTTATAATATTCTTAATTTAATTCCGGAATCACCTATTTTTTGTCGGAGCAGTCTCATATTTAACGTATAGTACCTACCAATATATATTTTACATAATACACATGAACTAAATCGATTTAATTAATACTACAAATTGTTTTATACCGTTAGTGAGTGTCCGTGTGGTATTGTGTGTAGAGTGTGTGAGTATGTGTATGTGTGAAGTCCTCACCTCACCCAACTCGCATCGATCGCCAATAACCGCGGTGATTAGAACGGTCCAGCATTAGCCGACCGGTTACAGCCTGTAAAGCGGAAACACCCGTGTAATCCGATCGCCAGATGACCAGAACAGCTCTACGCTTATAATAGCCCTTATTCAGTTGTAACAAAGGCTAATATACCTCGCGAGAACGGTACGAGTAAGTTTGCTGCCAATGAGTTAGGTATTATGTTCTAGAGGAGGCATACTTACCAAATTTGCTGTCATAATTTTTAGTATTTTGTGGGACTTGAAAATTTTAATGTATAATTATCTTCAAATACCTAGTATTTACGTATTAAAGGCTCGTTCGGTTTATTGACGTTGTTGAATGGGGAAAAAGATCGACGGGTCGATGATATTAAAAAGGCGACGGGAAGGCCAGGAGCGAGATTAGCAAGGGACCGGGGAGGTTGGCGTGATGGTGAATAGGCCTTTGCCCAACAGTGGGCGGCTTTCATAGGTTATACAGATAAATAGTTAATCAAACACTATAAAAATTTTATTAATTAAAATGCCATGATAGCATAGGCGGTAAAATACTTGCCTCATGTTCAGGAGGTTGTGGGTTCGACCCCGGGCAAGAACCTATGACACTATTTGCGGCAACTGCTTACCATAGATTGACAAGTTGGCTCCGAGGCACCTCTAACTGTAACTAGATAAAGGAAGAGAAAGAAAAACTCAATTGCATGCTATGGATTTTTATTTTTTATATAATTTTTTTTTATTTATCTTAAGTATCTAGATAAGCTCTGTATTGTTGTCGTAATATAACATATGACAAACTGGCACCCACGATACGGGGTCTCCTAGTGTGGGTGCCGCTGGAAATTGTACCTAATTTTAAGTTATGAACAATAAACCAATAAACCATTTTTACTCAAAAGTAAGTTGGGGTACCTCCTCCAGTACGTGTCTCGTAGCTCATTGTTCGCAGCCACCAAGAAAACCCAATTGTGCACATGTTTTAGACTTTGTTTAATTGGCATAGAGGCTAGTTCCGATTGTGCGGATGGCATGTGAACATTTGCAAATATACGTGTTACACCGGCGGGTAGGAGGCTCTATCTCGATAGCATAGAGATCGGTTTTGTGTTAGCTGTGTTTATGACATAGTAGCATTACTATCATCCGGTTGAACAGGTCCAATTAAAGCTTCAGTGTAAGCTAATATCTTGCTCGGACGTTGAAGTGCAGATTTATGGGCAAATATTGCTCGTCGTTCAGTTGTTTGCGGTCTCCTTAACCAGAAACAGAAGTAGACATTTGGCCACTGATGATATAATGCTTTCGCAGACTACTTTGTGATGAGTGAAATGTGTTTTGGCTATTTCTATAATGTGTATTTCCTGAAAGATGTCTGTTAGAGTTTGTCACTTATAACAACTTTTAATCTCCTACTTCTGAATTTTTATTGTTGAATTTACCATTTAAAAATATATATTAGTTTTTACAGTTTCTCAACTGAAATAACCCTGTATAGCGTGTTACTGAAAAAACGCAAAACCTGAAAACCATTTCTTCAACATCGATGATTGAAAACTTTGTAGCAATTTTTAGGGTACTGTGCTTTCTATGAAAAAAATAACAGGCTTGTAGCATGGTTAGTGAAAGGTTTTTAGGATCTCTCTTGTCTGTCCGTCAGTGACGCACACGGCCGATTTAGTTTCAATTAAGGTTTATAGGGTGCGTAGTAAAATACTTAAAACACATCTTGCAAAATTGATGCGTTTGAGACATCGTTTTGGAGAAGGTTTTTGAGAATTGCCTGGACAGCAACGAGTCTGTCATCATAGAACTCTCCATCACCAAACAATGGCAACAAAAGGCCATCAGGGCTAATGATCACCGGCCAGATGGATGGCAAACGTGCCAGAAAAGGTGTACCGACAAGATGGTATGATGATAAAAGCTGCAGCCGGTGGCAGTATGTACCGGGCGGTCCACATGGCGGAAAACCGTTCGCGGTGGAAACCGATCGCGAAACGCAGTCACGAGGGAACGACGAAGAAGAAGAAGTAAAACACTTGCACCCAGTTTCTCGTACACTAACAGTCTGTTAATCTTCTATTAAACACTGTTAATCTATTGTTAATAACTGCCAGTTGTTCATAGTTCAAAGAACAAAAAAAAACCGGACAGGTACGAGTTGGACTCGCCCACCAACGTTTCCGTACAAATTTGTAGGTACCTTAATTCCGAATTCACTTACTTGCTTTTTGTCGGAAGGGTCCGACCAGGTACTTACATGTCGTGACGTTATGTCGTGATCGAGTCTCGCAGATATTTTTCGAACTTTTCCCGAACTTCAAAGATTTTTTTTAATGATTTAATTACAAATGTATATTTTTCAGATTTTTCCCTGTATTTGTAGTATCATCATCATCATCATCAGCCTATGCTTGTCCACTGCTGGACATAGGCCTCTCCTATTGCACGCCACAGAGCACGGTCCTCGGCTACTCTCATCCAGCTCTGTTGTAGTATAACACGTATAAGGCGATTTTACTTACCAAATTTCATAGACTAGGGGCCAGTTTCTGAATTGAGAATTTTGCTAAGTAAATAGTTAACTGTAGTGCTGTCTCTTCGGATTTCTCAGAAAAGAGCGTGACAGAACGTTACTTTTTCACGTACGTTATTTACTCCATGAAATTCTCAATTCAGAAACCGGCCCTAGCTCAACGGAAAGTACCCCATAAATTTTTATTTTCTTAAGTGTCGAAAGAGGCCGTGGGTTCGATACCCAATGGGGGGCGTCGTACATTTGTAGAAATGGCCTTAGTCTGGGTGTATTTGCATGTTTGTGATGTCTTTACCGGGTTACCATGGCATGGCACAGGGTATCCTAGTTTGGGACCAGGTGAAGTAATTGTGTTGTGTGGAAGTAATTCTTATTATTATTATGTACATTTTTTGCGGCACAAACGGCCGCATCTTTTTTTTTACGTGATTTTAGAAGTTTGATTCTTTTTTACAGCTTCAAAGGACGTTTCATTTCAATTTGATACCTCCACGCGTTCCCGAGATAAAGGGTCTTGACAGACAGACGGACGAACGGACGGAGATCAAAGTGATCCTATAAGGGATCCGTTTTTCCTTTTGGGGTACGGAACCCTAAAAAGTGATCCTATAAGGCTTCCGTTTTTTCCTCTTGAGGTACGGTAAATACAACTGACAGCTGTGAATACGAAATTAATCAGTTTGTTAGTGTATGAGAAATTACCTTCAAGAGCCGACCGGGTGAAAAGTTCGAAGCCCGAAACGTACTTTGTGAACAGTTCCGATACGGAACACATTATCGCGCGTGCGCATTATCTCTCGACACCCGGCTGCCCGCAATCTGATAAATGGAGATAGCTGTCAGATTGGCACTTGGATTCACCAGTCACATTTTATACTTACTAAAATACGTACGTGTGGAACACAAAGTCAATATTTTTGTATAAATTAACACTGTGAGAATTTAGTTTGGAAGCGATTATTAAATTTTTCATTCATCCTGTAAGCCAAAAGGTTTGTCAAGATCACATTAGTGTCAAGACTATGTCTTAGACTAAGCTAATAATATTAGCATTTGTATAATAATACCACTCGCTAACTGTGAAGGAAAACATCGTGAGGAAACCAGAGTGTGTGAAGTGTTCACATACGTTCAGCGCTCGCAATTGCCAATCCGCGGTGAGCACACTTGGTAATTGAGCCCATACTCGCTCTCTCTGAGAGAAGGCTGCATTATGATAATAGTACCTTTTATACAACACAATTACTTGCTTTGGTCCGAAATTTGGAAAGCGTATCCAGTCAAAGCCATCACAAACTTGGGAATACACCCAAACTGAGGACATTGTGTACAAATCGTGATATCTAATGGTATGATATCTAATTCACGCGATGTCCCTATAAGACGAATCGGTCTCCAAAGTTTTTGCGTTAGGTTAAATTTGTGCGCAACGGAAGCGAAATTGTGTAACGCGACGCGCAATGGACTTGTGCTCCATAGCGATCAGCGGGTAACGAAGTTAGTGGTCTGTAGGGATTGCCCTCGACCCGAAGTCCGCGCATCGGAATTGGAATTGGCAGGCCTCCGGTGGTTTGTTCTTGGAAAATCTTGTTTAAGAGGACTTTTGAGAAGGAAATCATTTACAGAGTCATGCTCTTTTTTATAGAAATACCACTTGCTGAAGGTGAGGAAATCTTGCCAATCCGTGGTCTGCACGCGTGGTGAGTAACCCCATATTCTCTCTCAGAGAGAAGGCCTTTTCATACCGGAGCGCTTGAAATTACCAATTTGCGGTAGAACCGCGTGGTGCATAAGACCATACTCTCTCTCTGAGAGAAGACCTGTGCCCTATAGTGGGACAAATATAGGCTGCATTATACTCTTATTGTTTCTACTGACCTGAAAGTTTGTGTAAGACACGAATGTATTGGTAGAAAAGAGTTTTCCATAACTGAATATTTCCATCAAATAGGGGTTGTAATAGCGAAGGGCAAGATAAAAAGTACCCGAAACCGGCGTGGGTGCAATCGACTAATGAATGTGCAAGCGAGAGAGGTTCGTCAGGATCGTGGCAAGTGGCAAACCCTGATCTCTGCCTCCTACCGCTCCGGGATACAGGCGGGATACAGGCGGGAGTTTGGTGACCGAATAGGGGAGTATTCGGTAGACGTCCTCGTGTGTCTGCCAGAGGCGTTATTTAGCGGCTTAAGGTCATTAGCGAAATTCAAAACAGGCGGTAAAATGATCTATGGCTCTGTAAGTGTGAGCTGTGCATGCTATGACAATGTGAGGTGGCTACAGCGGGATATGAACTCGCCCCATTGTGTGCCGCCGCCGCATGCCCGGCGACCACGCGGTGATTAGCCGACAGATGAATAATAGAAGAGAGCTGCATTACTGCTCTAATTAATCATTATTTCACATCTGCATGACAACAATCTAGCTGGGAATTTCCTGCAGCAAGAGATGCCGTTTCATTACTATGGCACGTCAGTCAATTGTCACCGCTTTTTTAATTGAATTGAAAACCGCAATACGTGAGACAGATTATCTTGCACAACATCGCCTAGAGCCTTTTTTCAATTGTGGTTCTTCTTCTTTCGTTTCGAAGGCGTCGAATCTTCCTCAGACATCTCGCCCCAAAAACTGCGCCACTGCGATCGGGCTGAGTGATGCCTCCGTGAGATCCTGTAAGCTGCATTAAAGAGCTTCAGGGCAGAAATAAAGATGCGATGTTGTTTGTGCAGCTTTATGTACAAACAACATCGCATCTTTATTTCTAAATCATTTGCCAGTTTGACATTGTACAAATGTTGTTAGTTAAATCAAAAGCTTGCAGATTTGCATATCATAGAAAATACGTTTACATTTCAAAGAAGCTGCAGCACATTGTTGTACATAGTATTGCGGTAGAACTAGTTTAGACCACATCAGTCTTTGCACACGATGGCTCTCTAGTCAGTTACATTACGGTCGAACTTGCGATAAAAATGTACAGAATAATCAGCTGTCCAATACGTGCTATTGGCACAGTTCGTCTTAACTGGGGTCAATGATCTACGCACCTTTAATTAGAGAATGACAGTGTCCTCGTGTCCTTTACAAGGCTAGGACTTGGCCGGAGTAATTGATTGTTGAAGCGTAAATTAATCTTCCACTCTGCAAGTTGGAGGTCCAAGAGGCACAGCCGTACATTAAGATCTTCATTTTTTTCTTAGAAAGTTGGACACCAGCACCTTGTGGAGAGCAGTACTACTCAGATTTGGATCTCTCGTTGGCGTTGGTGATCGTGTAGCCCCAAATTCTTAAATTTCACTACTATCATGTGTCTCAATCAATCAAATCTGCTAATCCGTTGTGGGCTTAAGTGGAAATGACGTGGGATGAATCACCCAATGGCAAAACTTTCCCTCTGAGAGAATGCCTGTACCCCAAAGGGTTATTTTCTGTAACTTTAAGGTTTTCCCGCGAATATCTGGTGGTTCCGTGGCGTCTCATGTGGATTTATTAAGCATTTCCCCAGCTGATTCTCAGGTCGACTTTACTAGCCACTTATTTCATGATGCTTGCAGCCTCCTGGACCTCCAACTTATTATGTCACAGCAAAACTAAGTCATCAGCATACCCAAACACCTTATTCCGTTCATTCAGCTGCACCCCTTCACCAAAGTCATCAATATTCGAATGACGTGCTCCAACATCAAATACAATGGCGTAGGTGTGAGAGCATCTCCAGATGTTGGACCGGTCATGACTCAAGACAGCAAAAGAGGTCTTTATCGACCTTCACACGCATCCCATTCACACTGGTTGTCTTTTTTATCGCTTAGGCATTTTGAATAGGTACTTAAAAATATATTGTATACTTGTATTTCCGTTTCTTCTCTGTAAGCAGAAAATACACATTTTTTTATTGAGTAAATATTTTATAATACCATTTCAAGAGTCATAAAAATAAAATTTAGATTTTATATTAAAAAAAAATATTGCAAGATTCATAACAATAAAATTTACATAAGCAAATAATATTATTCTCTAGACTTGTGCCCTGCAGTGGGTTGTATACAAGCTGCTCATGTACGTTTTGGGGCCCACTTTGATCAAAGTATATTTAATTTCGCAGGGTCAATGTTAATTAAATAAAGGGACTAGAAACTACCTGCCTCTAAGTGCAGACAAGCCAGGGAGGCTTTACCAAAAATCTCGAAACGCCTAACACGTAGCCTACTGCGTTTGAGAAGATGAATTCTGTGCAGAGCAGTTTCACTTTTGCCATGCTATAACAATGTATATTTTTGCTATCTCATCATAGTGGTGTATATGTTTAAATTACCGTAATATCAAGTATTAGTGTGTATTGTATTATATTATTGCTGAAATATTCATTTTTATATACGCACCCCTTCTTACACATTCAGGTACTTATAAGTATTCTTTTCTCTGTTTCTTTTTTGCATGCCTACCACAATTTTTGCCTCCTCTGTACCTGCTGCGGGTTGACTGGTAGAAAATGCCATCAGCATCAAGTCCACCTTTTTTGCACTATCTTTGTGCAATAAAGAATTAATAATAATAGTCTGACCTCTTTTTACCTTCTTTTAACCAGAGTCACGGATGACATATTTTTTTATTCCCAACGCTTTCATTCGGGTCCGTACGTGGGACATCCGCGTCGCGATATAAACCGATTACATACCGACACTTGTGTACGCGCTACATAATGTAACCTACAGCTGGTAATAAGACACTAGAGAGTAGCTCCTTTGAAGCCTTCGCAAATCTCATTATGATTTTATCATACGTTCTGAGTGACGCGTCACCCGCCCACTTAACTTTGCTCTCCGTTCGAGGCAATCCCGTCCGTAGTACCTGGCGACAAAGACTCGATAGGACGAATGGTATGATTTGTGTTGACTGACGCTTTGTTCTAAGAACTTGAGACCGCTGTATAATGGCGCTCGGCTTTTATTACAAAGAGCAGGAATTATTAGTTAAGAAAAGGATGTCTCGGACGAGAAGTCTCAGATGTGTCATTGCCAAATGGTTAATTTTAACCATCTAGGTGATCTACTCCATCTAAAAAGCAATGTCCCAGGCACGGACCGATTGGTCTCTTTATCCATATACTGTGAAGGTGTCACTGGACGCTGTATAAATCATCTCATTGCGTAGATGCAAAGGACAAACTTTTTAGGTGATCTAAACTACAGGAGTATTTACTCCTATAGCCCGTGAGTTGAGTAAGGTAAATAAGTACATGATTTTTTATTTTATTTTATTTTTCTTAAAGCTTTTTTACAGGATAAAGTCCTAATACAATAATGAAGCACACACACAAAAATAAGAATAATTAAACAATTATAAACGATACACACTACTTACAGCACTTTACTTGTAGCATAAAATAAAAAGAGTAGTCAGAGAACAACAGAAGATGTCTATTGTTTCACTGACAGAATAGAGTATGCGAAGGTCTCGCGTGAGGGGCGCATTTTGCAGGAGGCAAGTGCGTGCGCGCGGCACGGCCAGCAGCGGCACGCGGCGCCGCCGCCACACGTAGCGCTCCGGCACGCGCAGCCCCAGCCACTGCAGGGCAACCGGGTTGTAAAGCTCCTTTATTTCTCTTCTTAAATGGCTATAGCATTTTACATAGGATGAAGCTGGAAACCTAGTCTCTATTCGAAAGAAACCCTTAAACAAAAATGACATAAGTATTGTATTAGTAAAATCATTATATTTAATTAACACATCCTCTTACACGCACTCATTCACAACACTACTTCCATACACTCACATACACCACACAAAAAGAGGAACTCACTCACCAAGCTACACATACCTATCTTATTTTGTTTAATTTAAATTTACTTTATCCTAGGATATATATCTTTTTCATTACGTTAGTAAAATAATTAAAGTTACTATTATAAAATAGAACTAAATATTGTGTACAGCCCAAGTTCAAGTTAAATAAATTGTCACTTTCGTGGGGAATTGGTACTGATTGCTATAACACAGGTTTTTAACCTAGCACAGCATAAGAAGCTAATCGTTAATTTTGTGTGTGGGTTTCCTCACGTCAACCTTTACAATCGTGTGCTCTACTGCGTTGCGTTACGGGTGACTTTGCAACTTAAATGTAAAGGTTGATGTGCTGTCAACTGTACAGTAATTGACTGCATCGTTGGTCAAGCAGTTCCCGCGTTTGACTACTAAAGCAGAGGTCGTGAGTTTGATTCCAGAGGGACGCATCTAAATTGCATCTGAGGAGTGTTTTAAGGAATCTTGTTCTTATAAATAAGACTGTTTATCTTAAGGTCTGTCAGAATCGTAGCAAGTGGCGAATCCCGTTCTCTGCCAACTCCTCCGGGATACAAGCGTGATTTTATGTAATGTTGTGCAACTTTATAAACCTGTCTGATTTGAGACGAGATCCAGAGACGTCCCACTGCAGTATTGGGGATTTTTTCTTAAGGATACAAAAGTAATAAGAAAAACATGAAATCCACGGATTCATGTGCAAAAAAACGTAGCAATAACTCACGCCAGTATCCCAAAGGGGTGAGTAGAGACCAGGGTTTGCCACTTCCCACTTCACGTATTAGTTGGTGTGCACACACGCCAGCTTTGAATACTTTGTGCCATAAAGTAATCAGCCTATATACGTCCCACTGTAGGGCACAGGCCTGCTCTCAGGGAGAGACCGCGGATGGGCGACTTCAAGCGCTGAACACCTCAGACACTGAGGTGTCCTCACGATGTTTTCCTTCACCGCTAGCGAGCGGTATTGCTACTATGACTTCACAAACGTACATAACTTAGAAAACAAAGTCATAGGTATATGCCTGCACTGGGAGTCGAACCTGGGTCTCTCGCATCAGAGTCCAATGTTCTACCCACTATGCTACCACCGCTTTTTACCATGCCCTTCGCTAATACAACCGAATTTGATCGAAGTATATGTGTGACCTTTGGACGTCTCTTACCGGCCTTTCCACCTATATTCGCTCAATGCATTAATCTGGTCAACGTTCGAATTTCCCCAATAGTTATCGTAATAGTTTGTTATACATACATAAACTCTCGCCTGTATCCCAGAAAGGTAGGCAGAGACCAGGGACTGCCACTCACCACGATCCTGACAGATCACTTCCACTTCCTCAACATTCATTAGTCGATGCATGCACGCACACCGGTTTCGGGTACTTTTTATCTTGTCCTTTGCTAATGCATCCCCTATTTGGTCGAAGTATGTCCGCCTGGGACGTCCCTTACTGGGTCTTCCACCCACATTCGCTCGATATGTTTGTTTCGTCAAAATTTGTTTCAAGGTTGAACAAGAAGAGTTTCAAAATCATTTAAGAGGCAATGGCCGACCGTGATGGTTGGGTCTAATATATGAGTTGATTATCAAACTTAACCAATTTACTCAGTACTTGGTTCTAATTTAATTACCATTTCGAAAATTAATAGGATTAAGCCGCGCGAGGCCGCTACAATGGCTCATTGTGGAAATTAAACACGTCGACGATATTATTAATGATTTACATGAATTTCGTAATAATATGCGACGTGATGGCAAAGACACCCATTTTATTCCAAAGTCACTCTTATGAACCCGAGATGAGAGGTGCCCTAAATTTAATTAATAAATTCATACTGACTATAACACTGGGTGTTTAATAAAAACGAGCTGTTCCATAATAAAAGTTTTATATTTGCGAATGTTACATTGCTACTTTACAAATGCTTTTATAATTCAAAACACATTACACTCAATAACTTTAAATTAGCCACAATTTTAACTTGAGCGGGTACATGTGAAATTGAGAAACATTTTTTCGATGTTTTGAAGTTGCTTTTATTGGAAATTAGACTTTGGGCAGAGGAAAACGACAACACTGAATTTAACTTTTGTATTTTTGCACTAGAAGGTTGGGTCTTTGTTATATACAATAGGAAGAATTATTGTACAGTATTAGTATTGGAATTAATATTGGTTTGATCTTCATGTGAACTGACCACTTTAAGTAAAAAAGAAGAAGTTTTAGCAACGTTATCTATCAAGAGTGACAACCGGGGCAATGTTGCTAATGAAGAAAAATTAACTAAATAGTTCAGGAATCGAGTCTCACAGTTTTTCCCGAACTTCAAAGACATTTTTTTAATGATTTAATTACACATCTATAGTTTTCAGATATTTTCCTGTATTGGTAGTGTAAGAAGATATTGCTTGCCAATTTTCATAGTTCCAGGTCAACGGAAAGTAGCCCATAAATTGTGATTCCCTTAAGTGTCAAAGTATAGTATAAAAGTAATACGTTTTTTTGCGGCATGAACGGCAGTATCTTTCTTTTATATTAACTTAGAAGTTTTATTTTTTCATAGTTTCCAGGGACTGTAGACCTGAGTATAACTATACATAGGTTTAATTTCAACTCGATACTTTCACGCGTTCCCGAGATAAACGGTCTTGAGAGACAGACGAACGGACGGACGGGCACTCAACAAAGTAATCCTATAAGTGTGTTCTTTTATTTGGCTTTATTTTTCCTTATGTCACATTCTATGTTATTGAAATAGCTGTTGGTTCACCATAGATATCTATATAATAGTAGTTTATGTGACTGTCACATAATGAGGGTTATTAAAACACGAGCGAGATTTTAAAAAACGAGCCTTGGCGTGTTTTTTAATAGCATTGGCGAGTGTTTTAATACCAAGTTATGTGCAGTCTCATACACTACTTTATCTACACTCATGTCTTAATCTTCAAAGTAAGGAATCAAAGGAAAGCACGTTTGACAAGCTTTGTACTATACATAAATCTACGGTTATTAACTAAACTCATATCGAAATGAAACAAAATTTTCAATTATAAATGAAATTTTTGAAACAAAATGACGCAATTTCGACAAAAGTATCTTGACATTCAATCGTCTGCACTCAGTTTTGCGCGCGCAATTTTAGGTATTTTTAGTTGCACTTTTGGTACCACGAAAATGAAATTAGGTTTTTTATAGAGTCAACTTTTGACATTAAAAAAAAACTTAAGTTTTGTTCCGTGATCACAGCAACACTTTAAAAAAAATAACTGTAACATAAAGTGAAAAATCTGACCTTTAATGTAACTTTATCTACACTAATGTTGTAACATTCTACTTATGTTTTCAATACTTGACTTATAATTACTAATGTTATAGCGCAGACAACAAAACACTCAATTTAAGCAATTTCACATGATGGTATAATATTCACATCGATATCGTAAAATCTCATTATAACATCAATAAAACGCGACCAACTTGATTGCAGGGCCAATCAGGTTGGTCGCGTTTTATTGAAGCGCGCAGCTGCGCTCTCATTGGTTAAATTTTAATGGCAGCAAAATCACTGTGATTATACACGTACGCGTGAATTTAATTTTTAATTGCATTAGTGAAGATAAAGTAGTGTATGCAACTGCATATAACACGGGTATTAAAACACTCGTTACTATTATGAAACTCGCTGCGCTCGTTTCATAAACTCACACTCGTGTTTTAATACCCTTCATTATATAACAGTTGCATAAACTACTATTATATTACACTTTTTTTTTTATTTTCTTTAAAGTTATGTATTGTTTAAAGCCTGTCAATATGTTTTTACCTTTGAATTCTTAATTTGAAGGTTATGATATGAGTGTAGATAAATAAATAAATAAGGGTGCCGTTTTGCCTTTTGAGTTACGGAACGCCAAAAGTAACAAAAAGTCGAGTACGCAAACACGCTTATATTATCACAGATATGAGATATCTATAATAGTAGGTACACTCTAGGCCCAGTTGTTCTTAGTTAGTAAAATATACTTCGAACGCCATGATTTCTCCTTTTGCAAATCGTCAGGCCATGTGAATACGATACAATACAATACGAAAACTCAGAGATGGAAATGGACCAGCTTGCGAATATAGACCCTTTGGCTTGCAACTCATTTCACTGAATGTATAAATTATCACACGTCAGCTTGCGATACGTGAATAAATAAAATTTCACTTGAACTGTGTGCGAATAGGCGTGGGAAACATAATGGGAAAAATATTCTTTTCAAAAACTAGCGTACAACGTTTGACGGTGTCATGAAATACCTTCTTTGTACCGACACTGCAGGCTGAGCTCCTGACGCAAACATGGAAACAGTACGCTTCAGTCTGTTGTCGATAAAGAACTTTGATATTTCCGTATCTGTGTCTGCTTACAAGGTTATAAAGAAAAGCCTTCTACAGCATGGAGATCTTTTGTAATGGTATAATGTCACTTAAAATAGCAACTGGACGGTAGAAAACAAGATTAGCATGATCAGGCTTTGAGTTTTGATGCACTTATGTGAAATAGAGCTACATCTATTTCATGCAGATCTTCAATTACTGCTTTGGAATGAAAGGGTCGGAGGCATAAATGAGTAGGTACGAGAAACACCAGAATATTTTAAAAGAAAATGTTCTAAATGTTAAAAGGTGAACAGAAGTGTTTCGCATAACTTTCAACATTTTTGAACATTCTTAGAAATTGTGTCGATAATTTAGTCTAGACAGAAAACCTATAAACCTTGACGATTCCAATCATTTATCGGTCAAATTAGTGTAAAATTTGACAGTTAGAAGATTGGAATCGCTTAGGATTTATAGTTAATTAATAATGAGGCCCCAGCTCTGCAAATTTTTGTGATGCATGAATTCTTTGTTTTTAATTCACTGGATAGACCTTCATCATCATCATCATCAGCCATTTGGCACCCACTGCAGGACATAGGCCTTCTTCGTAGTTTTCATAACCATGAGGGTTTTTGCCATAATCGCCACGTTCGGCAGGCGGGTTCGATCGCAGTATGCGGTTGGAATCTCAGAAAGTCGCTGCTGCCCATCTCCTGGTAATTGATTTCCTTAGTCGCATCCTACGACATCCACGGAAGGAAATGGAGTGACGCTATTCTTAATCCGGTGCCATATGGAACTGGATAGAACTGCCTCTGGATATACAGATGCAAGCTGGCCTTAAAATACTCGGGAGGGGGCATAATGGCACATAATATCTTCTATACTAATAATAAATCTGTAAGGGTCGGTCATGGAGTAAGTTAGTTTGTTTTCAGAGATATTGTGTTTATAGGCTCAATATATGATACTGAAACTAATTTCACGATTTTTAGAATTTTTTTCTGTATATGTGTATGTATGTATGTTCCTCCATAACTCTTAAACCAATTATCCGAATTTGATGAAATTTGGTATAAAAACATATAGACATCTGGGACACAGGATAGGCTATTTAAATTCTAGCTCCAGTTATGATAAGACGTGGCCCCCATACAAATGCTTCGTAAAAATCGAAATGTACGCGAACGGAGTCGCGGGCACAGCTAGTAAGTAAATAAATTTATAAATAATTCTAAAAATCGTGAAATTAGTTTCAGTATCATATATTGAGCCTATAAACACAATATCTCTGAAAACAAACTAACTTACTCCATGACCGACCCTTACAGATTTATTATTAGTATAGATACATACGAGATAACAAGTGCATAGTATACAGCGACAGAAAATAAAGCCTTAAAATAATAAAAGTGAAGACTGGCAGAACCTTTCTCCTTTTGTACGTGAGTCCTTAGCGGTGATAGCTGAGCGGTATAACGGCTTCTCATTCGGGAGGTCGTGGGTTCGATCCTGGCATGTACCAATGACTTTGCTTTCTAAGTTACGTACATTTGTGAAGTTGTAGTAGCAATATCACTCGCTAACGGTTCAGAAAAACATTGTAAGGAAACCCACGCTTGCTACGTACAATGGCCCTACTAGGAGCCTAAGTGAAGAAATCTCAGGTTTAACTAGAACTAACTCGTACGTGAGTGTCCCTCAGTTTCTCGTAAACTAACCCGCTGTTAATCTACTGTTAACAGCTGTCAATTGACCAAAGTGCATACAAAAAAACCACTGACAGCTGTTAACAGCAGATTAACAGTTTGTTAGTGTACGAGAAACCGGGGGTGTGTATAAGACTTCAAAACATCCTCCTCTTTCAAACAGACTCCAAACAGCCCGATCGGTATTCTTACCGCTCTATATTTGTTGCAGGTCGTGGCCTGGAGCAGACAGCTGGCTTGAGACTAGCGACTGTTTATAAGGTACATTAGATTTTAATATATCTACAAGATATTACGTCACCATTTTGTTTGCGGGAAGGGTGGTTAAGTATAGACAGACGATGGCTGGAAAAGTTATTCATATTTGCACACACACACATATCAATAAGATCAACGCGAACATTATGAACAATGTACAGCATTAAAAAATCAATCATCATCATCAGCCATTTGACGCCCACTGCAGGACATAGGCGTCCTTCGTGGTTTTCATAAACATGAAGGGTTTTGCCATAATCGCCACGCTTGGCAGGTGGGTTGGCGATTGCAATATGCGGTTAAAATCTCGGGAAGACGCTGCTACCCGTCTCTTGGTAATACAAGCCGACTGCTGAGCATACCAACCTTAGGAGTTACATTGCTGAATTTGGGTCCCGTCTGCTTATTAGTTAATGCACAGCAGACGGGTAGTTGGTTATTTTTTTATTTCAGTTTTTTATTGTTGTCTTTTTTTAATGCTGATTTATATATTATAGCCTTTATGACACCCGCGTACTGATGTTTTACATATATATGGAAGAGCGGGTGATCTTGCTCTTCCACTATAAAGGGAAATTTCCCGCCAGGCAGATCGTATGCCTGGGGACGGCCGGTCCGACTGATGTCCGTCGGACGCTATATTTATGGTATGTCATGTGAAACATTTTGCTTGCGCGATGCAGGAATGTTGGAGTTTATAGTGCGCGCGCAGAGTTGACATGTGCTCGCCACACATACATCACACGTAATTGGACGAAGATCTAAGATCCGAGTATAACAAAATAAATATAACAGCGCCATCTAGTTACTGATGGTTGTACTATCATCATCATTCATCATTCATCAACAAGAAGTCCACTGCTGAACATAGGCCTCCTCCATGGATTTCCAAAAACACCGGTTGGAAGCGGCTTGCATCCAGTATCTTCCTGCCACTTGGATGAGGTCATCTGTCCATCTTGTGGCTGGTCGTCCTACGCTGCGCTTGCCAATATGTGGTCTCCATTCGAGAACTTTTCGGCCCCATCTGCCATCAGTTCTGCGTGGTATGTGCCCCGCCCACTGCCACTTCAACTTACTAATCCGCTGGCTATGTCGACGACTTTCCTTCGTCTACGGACCTCATCATTTCTGATTCGATCTCGTAGAGAATTCCGAGCATAGCCCTTTCCATAGCTCGTTGCTTGACCTTGAGCTTTCTTATGAGGCCCATAGTAAAAGACTACGTTTCAGTGCCATAAGTCATCACTGGTTGTTACCAGATTAGACGAAAAGACTTTTTTAAGTTTCCCGAATGCTGCCCAGCCGAGTTGGATTCGACGATCGACCTCTTTCACGAAGTTGGACCGGCCTAGTTGGACTGTGTGTCCTAAGTAGACGTATTCGTCTATGACTTCGAGAGTCGAGTTCCCCAATGTTATTGGGGTGGGCAAAACACGGGCGTTCGACATGACCTTCGTTTTGTCCATGTTCATCTTAAGGCCCACCCTTTGGGAAACTCGACTGAGGTCTTCGAGCATTACGCTGAGATCTTCCATCGATTCTGCCATGACTACTATACCGTTGGCAAATCGAAGGTGAGTGATGTACTCGCCATTGATATTGATGCCGCGTCCCTGCCATTTCAGAAGCTTGAAGGCATCTTACAGTCCGTTCGTGAACAGTTTCGGAGAGATAACGTCTCCCTGTCTCACGCTCCTTCTCAATAGAATTGCCTCCAAATTCTGCTCCTGTACTCGGACCGACATAGTGGCGTTGTTGTACAAGCACTTCAGCACCTCGATATACGGTAATGCTGGAGAGACTCGAGCACTCCCCATGTCTCGATCGAATCGAAGTATGTCGTTACTTAATAGCGTTTACATTTAATTTATTGTAAGGATCTAAATAGAATAAATTAAATGTAGCAGCGCCATCTAGCGACTCAATGTAGTAGTTTAACGTAGCTTTATAGCGAATTTAATTTTTTGTGACTTATCTGTTCTATTAATGCCAATTTCATATTCTGTGATACTCCGACAGAGGTGACGAATCAATCGAGACCCTATTTGTCAAAATCTGACTATTGGTTAAGGAGTTATGAGGGAACATAGAATCGGACATACTTACATACATACATACGAGCTAAACACATTGCCCTCCTTTTGGGCTCCACCGCAGTCGGGTTAAAACAGAGCGTACCAAAGAGCATTGTGGTTGTGGCAAATGTATAATAAAAAACAACTGGCCAAGTGCGTGTCGCGTAAAAAAGGACTAAAAAAAAGTTCTGACTCGGTATAGTTTGTGTTTTAGTATTATGTCAGTACCCGATGGTAAAACTGATATGACAGCCTTAGGACGCATGGTCAGGCAGGCCTGAGTTTTGCGGAAATATTGGACACAATCCTGGATTTTTATGAACATCGTCGAAGCCACAGCGAAAGAAGTTTGTCAGGATAGCTTCAAGTAGCGAACCTAGTAATTTTCTTTGTTTTCTAGCTAATCCGTAAAGGTGTAGGCGTGAGTTTATATATTGCGTTTATGTTTTTATGGATGGACCCGTGATTCGAAATCCAAGTAATCCTCAATATGTTTCATTAGTGAGCGTCAGATCAGACTATCTATCTCAATACCTTCCCGAGGCGGCAGGTACAAACTGGCGCGACAAGGTCCCACCTGCCCCTGGCGCCGGGGGGTGTTGCACCCTTGTCACAGTGAGTGACGGCGTGAGTGCTAATGTTTTGATTATTGTGCGACAGGCCACACACAAGTGGAGCGGAGGTCGTCTGCTATCCGTCAAACTAGTTAAGTGTGGCTTTTCAAATTGGTGCCCAATGGGATTGTATTTCAAAGAAAATCGATTTTGTACAATAAGGAATATAGTACCAGGGGGGCGAGTCCCTCAATGGCACAGTTGTTCAATAGTTGTTCAATATTAGATAGATAGAGAACACTTTATTGCACAACCAGGTTAAAGAATTACATATAGTTTCTTATATCTAAGTAGTGGTATACAATTGGCGGTCTTATCGCTTAGAGCGATCTCTTCCAGACAACTTTTGGATGGAGTGGAATTCAGGAAGAATAGGTATAGTCAGTAGATGAATGTACAAAAATAAGATAATCTGGAATATAAATATTAGTACGGTATTGGTTATTTCATTGACACTATTCGTAGTCTGGTAAAAAATCGCTTTGCAATAGTGTAACCCGTGCAACTCAACTCGGCGCCTCGCGCGATTCGAGCTTCTTTGCAAGAGAGATCTATTTAATTTGCGCGGGTTACACCAATGTAATGCTATTGCTTTGTAGACTACCAAATAAAGATAAAGATTTTTTAATTAACAAAGAAAAATTTGCATAGTAAACAACGACTGTTGTCGTGCTTATATAATTCTATTGAAAAACCATGTGTGTATCAGACTCTAGGGCCTGGGCTACCGGGCTTCGCTCATTATTTTTTTTTTAAAACCGCTAAGAATATCGTGTAGCACCATCTTTGGTTGACGGGAATGGGGTTCTATTTACAGTTATAAATTTATCGATAAAAAGTGTTTCTGCTTTAATGTAGGACGTGGTGTATCTGCGTGATTTATTTTCTGGAAATCCGTAAAACAATACTTCATAATAATTATTAGTGGCATTACATTGCTTTGAAGATTGCGTCAAGGGTAAAATGGCTTGTGCGAGCTGTCGGTTTCAATTTAAAAATGGCACGAGAATATGTATAATTAGTTGATTATTCACTTATATACTATTATTATCTTATATAAAATTTATATACACTTATATACATAATTATATATAAGAGTCTCGTGTCACACTGTTATCAAGCTCATCTGAAACGGCTTCACAGATTTTTATTTTTATTTTTTCCGCTTACTACCAAAGTAGAGGTCTTGGGTTCAGTCCCCACTGGGGACCACCGTACATTTATACAACATTAAATGGCCTCAGTCTGGGTGTATTTCCATGTTTGTCTTATTTATAAAACCACGATACCTCTAAAACTGAGTGTTTTAGAGGTGTCGTGGTTTTATAAATAAGCAGAGGCAATTTAAATAATCTGTGGTTACGTTTTTCCCTTAAACACAGATTATTTGAACTGTGCCACACGGTAACCGATAGATACCGTGTGGCGCCGGGTTAAGAATAGTGTCATTCCATTTTCTTCCGTGGATGTCGTAGAAGGCGACTAAGGAAATCAATTACCAGGAGACGGGCAGCAGCGTCTTTCTGAGATTCCAACCGCATACTGCGATCGCCAACCCGCCTTCCAAGCGTGGCGATTATGGCAAAACCTCTCATGGTTAGGAAAACCATGAGGGAGGCCTATGTCCTGCAGTGGGCGTCAAATGGCTGATGATGATGACGATGATGATGGTTTGAACTGCATCTGAGTGTTTTAAGGAATCTTATTTTTATAGACAAGACCGTTAGGCTATACACAAGCGCGCAACATTTTCCGCTGTAATCGAGCCCACTATAAAGCATTCTGAAAGCGCGGCCCAGACAAAATGAAGTGCTTCAATATGGCATCCACCTGCGAGTGCACTTCTCAATTTAATATCCTTGCCTCCGCTTCCGGTCGGTTGCCATCGCAACTGGGTCGAGGACTTACAAAAAACTTGACAGCAGAGTTAGGGGTACGAATAAAAAATGAAAAAAAAATTTTATAAATGCGTTACGCAGAGGTCGTTCGATTCTCACTCTGGGCTGCCGTACATTTGTCGAAATGGCCTCTGTCTGAGTGTATTTCCATGTTTCTGATGTCATTGCCTGGTTACCATATCACAGGGTATCCTAGTGTCAAGTGATTGTGTTGTGTGGAAGTTATTATTATTGTGATTTTTTTTTGTGTTTTATTAACTTTTCGAAGTTTTCATTATGATGAGATACTCATTACATTCATTCACTCATTCCGTGTGGCGTCGGATTAAGCATAGCGTCACTCCATTTCCTTCCGTGGATGTCGTAGAAGGCGACCAAGAAAATAAATTACCAGGAGATGGGCAGCAGCGTCTTTCTGAGATTCCAACCGCATACTGCGATCGCCAACCCGCCTGCCAAGCGTGGTGATTACGGCAAAACTCCTCATGGTTAGGAGAACCACGAGGGAGGCCTATGTCCTGCAGTGGGCTTGAAATGGCTGATGATTATGATGATGACTCATTACATCGGTCACTATAGTGCCCAACATTATCATTACCTGGCATTAAAAGCATCTCGCGCACACAAACTCACGAGCTCGGTCACAATTTACGAAATCTAATTACAAACCAAATAAATAATTGAACAATGCTGTATATAGGCCAAAAGGGCGAGTACCTACCTCTGCGTAGTGTAGTTAACTAAAGTAGCGAGGCAAAGGAGATAATAAACTAACACTTAAGCTAAAAGCCTCCTGCTGGGACTCTGTAGTTTCATTACTCTATGGGAGTAGTAAAGTGGTTGCGTCGTTCGATTGTGCGTTTGGACAACTATCAGTCGGACTAATCGTATGGCACTGCAGTTCACCAAAATCAACGTGGCTATAATAATAGATTAAATTACAGTTGCCAATAACTAAGCAGTTCCAGTCTCCATAACTTGCTGTTTAGCTAGCAGGCTATACTCGCTCTAATCAAAGTAATCGGATGCTTCTTTGGTCTAGCGGTTAACACGCGTGATCCCTGAGAGGTCGTGGTTTTGATTCCCACTGGAGTATGCCATATTTGTAGTAGCTATACCGAGTTTATTATAGCAATATCGCACGCTAACGTTAAACATTGGGAGAAAACCTCAGTGTGTAATGTGCTCACATATCTCAGCGCCTGAAATCGCTAATCTGCAGTTAGCGTGATGATTAAGCGGAGACTTTCGCTATCTCTCTCTGATAGCAGGCATGTATTCTGCAGTGAGTACCAATTTGTTAGTTTTCAAACCAATTTTTCTAACTCACTGTGTCTAAAGTCTCATATTAACGTGCTTATTACATTTTACAAGTTTTTTCGTGATTAAACTAATTTCTTGATTTGATGGTTGACGTATTACTGGTTTTATCTCTACACATTTTTTTTATATCTATCATATTTAATTAAATCGTTTATTAACCTTCTGACTAAACATCTTGGTAGTGTTAGCTGTCTCAACGGACCGCAAGCGAAAATCGTATCAACCAAGGGCAACGCCTCGCCCACTCCCTCTCTCTCCCTTGAACCGCAAATATGTCTACCGTGTAATTTTATGGCCACGGCTGAATAATTATAGGCTTCTTATGTAAGTATTAGCTATATACAGCCTTATGTGCTACGCCGATTTGTACCATTTAAAGATACCTTCTAGTTCGACCTGAGATTTCCGCACTCAGCGACATAGTTGCGCCACGAGCCACGTAGCAGGCGCTGAGGTATGTGACAACCACAAACCCTCAAGTTTCCCCACTATGCTTTCCTTCTCCGCTAGCGGGTGGTGTTGCTACTACAACTTCACATCGAAACGTAACAGGACTCGTACCTAGGTTAACTTGTAGCAAATAATAAGGTTTTGAATCTTTAGAAATGTACGTAACTAAGAAACCAAAATCATTGGTACATGCCGGGATTCCAACGCACGACCTCCCAAATTGTGAGGCAGGGGTTCTACCGCTTTCGCTGGTGCCGCTCAAAGCTTCCTTAAGACGGAAATAGAGAAAAACAGCCGCCCTTTCTCTGCTGTAATAAAGAATCCGGGTGGAGCGGGGCGCGGACGGCGCAGGTGGGCCGTGGAGTTACATAAGTAATGAATATCCTTTCATATACCCACACTCTCGGCCCGATCACACTGAGCGAACAAGCTTTTATTTAATTGAAAAAAAAAATGTACATTGTACATAACCTAAACGTTGTATAAGCAGCCTATAATGTAAGCAGGGCTGCAGGGTAAAATAAAATCCGAACAAAAATCGGGTTGTACAAATTACATCAATACCAACCACTTTCTTTATGGAAAAAAATAAAGAAATCGCAAAAAAAAAATATCAACCGCCCAGCTCTGCCCACTGCTACTTGTGATAAGAAAGTAACCACTAAGTACAGAACCCCAATGATATGTGAACTGTAACCGCTGCTTATTGAATAAAGATTCTATTTATTTATGACTTATTTACTGCTGGGTATAGAGGCGTCTTCCTGAGATTCCAACTGCACACTGCGATCGCCAACCCGCCTGCCAAGCGTGGCGATTATGGCAAAACCCCTCATGGTTATGAAAACCACGAAGGAGACCTACCTCCTGCAGTGAGCGTCAAATGGCTGATGATGATGATGATGATGAAAGGCCTTTTCCCCATTACGCCACCTTTCGCGGTCTCTTGCTATTCGCAGCCACGGCCCTCTGCCGACCTGACCACATCGTCCGACCGTCGAGTTGTCGGTCTACCCACTGACGCGCTACCCGCTGACTGTGTAGGTAATGTTTGATGAGAAACACAGCTTTAGACAACTCCTTGCATCTAAGTACTTATGCGTCAAGACTGTTACTTAACTGTCTCGCAGAGCCGAATTAACTTTAAGCCAGGCTCAACTAGATCTAGGAACAATAGCAGACGCTCGCCGCAATAAAACAATTTGTATCTAGTTGTTGTTGACTGCCGCCCGGTTCTTGGCCGCCACTTCGTTACATCTTTAAAAAAACATGCAGCAGCATTTTATAAATTAACAATAGAGGGTAGTGAATAAAGTTCTTTAGGTGTCTAAGTGACCTCTCAGATGCTGTATTGCCTGGCAACTCCGTTTTTTATCACATCTATTCAAAACGAGCTAGTTTAGTCCTCGTAAACAGGACCAAAATAACTCTTTGATCCCAAGGGATAAAAAGTTATTTGAATTTGGAATGTGCGTTGCAACGCATTTTTTCACACAAGTATTTATGTCGGTGGTGGTGTGTTTGTGTCTTGCTTCTGCTTGAAAAAGTGGGAGTATATAAGAATAGAGCAAAACATTTCAAAATTTAAAGACAAACGTCTAATCACATAAAAAAAATTAAAATTGATTTTAAAACCAAAAACAGGAATGTCACCACAACGATACAGCTGGGGTAGTAATATACATAAATATGTGTGCAAAATGTATGATATATGCATGCCTATTATATAGTATAAAGCTATTATTATAGCTATATATTTTCAAATGTTTAATAAAGCTATAATACAAAGTAGTGTCCACCTCGGAAGAAAAACTATTTTAAGCTCGAGTGGTGTTGTCTACTTTGGAATTTTTCGCTCCGCTCCGAGTTCAAAGAAACACTCTCGCCTTAAAATAGTTGTTTGCTCCCTGGGTAAACAAACTACTATTGCATGGTGTAAGAATGCCCAACACCTATAACACCATGTCAGTTTAGCCGGCTTAATTCACAGGAAAGAAAATGTGAAAATGCGGGTTTCCATGCGATGTTTTCTTCACCGTTAGCGAGGAAAACGAAATAAAATACAAATAGATTTTATTATTACCTTATAAAAATACATTTTATTCTTGGTGCCCTAGTGGGTAGAATATTGGACTCGGAAGCAGGAGACCCAGGTTCGATTCCCAGTGCGGGCATGTACCTATGACTTTAATCGTTTTCTAAGCTATGTACATTTGTGAAGTTATGGTAGCAATACCACTCGCTAACTGCGAAGGAAAACATCGTGAGGAAACCTGAGTGTCTGAGCTATTCGCATACCGCAGCGCTTGAAATCACCAATCCGCGGAGGGCACGCGTGGTGATTAAGCCCATACTCTCTCTCTGAGAGAAGGCCTGCTCCCTGCAGTGGGACGTACGAGTATATAGGCTGCTTGTGATGATGATGATGATCTAAAGACAGTGTGGACAATAACAGATTATTGGTTATACTCACACTAGGTCAGGCCGGTCCTGTGTGAGCCAACAACAGAAACAACAATTTTCTTGCTAGGTGTAAATTTGCCTCTGTATGCAGGTCATCATCCGCGGATAACACTTACATATTTTATCAGAATAAAGCCTCTTGTGTCGTAATACGTTTATTTGCCAGCGCCTGGCTCGCGCTCTAAACCCTTTTCTTTAATGTAGCCTATATAGGCCCCACTGCAGGGCACAGGCCTTCTCTCAGAGAGAGAGAGTATTCGCTTCAGTCTGGGTTCTCTGAAATCATCCCTAAAGCAGGTGTTTTAAAATAAATTTTACACTCTCTCATGGTGAATATTTAAAATCTGAAAAAAAAAAATTACTTTTCAATGTCTTATCAAGGCCCTCGGTCATTATTTTTATGATTTTTTGAACTTTATAGCATAAAAAAAAAATATCACGAACATGGGCCTAAATTATCACTAGATATGGTTTTATTTGAACTGTACTGAGTTTTGGATTATAAAAAATATACCGAAACGTAAATCCCTGAATGTGTTAGTGATTTCAGTCTTCAAAGTTCTATTAATAGGATTTGTATTACTTTAATTTCAAAAATGCCTCCTCTTACCCCCAACTATTCGCGCGCGCAGCGCAATAAGGCTCACACAAATCCGCAAGAACCCAGCCTTATTTACCACGCGTGCCCACCGCACATTGGCAATTTCAAGCACTAAAGCACGATGTTTTCCTTAATAGTTACCGAGTGGTATTGCTACTAGAACTACACAGATGTACACAATTTAGAGACACACTCATCGGTCCTTGGTATACCGAGTCTTAAACGTAACTTGGTGTTCCAAAGTTAGGAATTGATAATTTTTAGCAAAAGCGCCGTCAAGGAAATCGTCGCAAGCAAACACGCTCCCTTAAATTCGTAACTGTATAACCATCTAGTCATAGACCAGCGGCCTAATTACGCGCACGAAATCCTGAGCGATTCCAATCGTCTAACTGTCAAATTCCATATTAATTTGACAGTAAGGCGATTGGAATCGCTCAGGATTTGGTGCGCGTAATATAGGGGTAGGTCACTAGGCCCTGGTAAGCTTAGAGAAAGCTTACCAGCCAGCAAAGATGCAGTATCTAGTTTTTGTGCGTGGATGGTGCTGTAAATGCTAATGTGACTGGTCGGCTTCCAAGTCAGTGTCTGCCAAGAGGAGTCGGCGTTGTCGGCCAAGTTTTGTCGGTCCATGTCGGCTCAGAAAGATGGCGGCGCTTACTTGTAGGCGACGGATGAATCGAATGGATGGAATATTTTTTGTACGCATTTACATTTCACTTTATCGATGTTAGCGAAAAGCAAGATCAAAGGTGCCCGAAAGCGGCATGCAACGACCAATGAGATTTGTCAGGATCGTGACAAGTGGCAAAGCTTGGTCTCTGCCTACCCCTCTGGGATACAGGCGATAGTTTATTTATCGCTAAAGTAAGCGAGATAAATGTATAATATCTAATATATAAAAATCTCGTGTCACAGTGTTTGTTATCGAACTCCTCCGAAACGGCTACACCGATTCTTATGCAATTTTTTTGTCTATATTTGGTAGGTCTAAGAATAGGTCAGCGATTGTATAATATGTATTCCTAAGAAACATAAGCACAAAAGCCGAATTATTCCTGGAGAAATTGAAGAAGAGTATCCCACGGACAAAAATAGTTCAGTATTCATTCTCTGTTCTGTTTTTAAATGAGGCAGTTACCTACCCGTGCTAGTGCTTTTTAAAAATTTTGTTGGGGTAAATTGATGTGATACTTGTTGTTTACTTGAACAGAGTGAATTTTAGCCCGTTTCCTTTCCTGTTATTTGATAGCTAATAAAAAATAGTGACACTCAGAAATTCGATGAAATAATTGAATTTGTATGGGATAAAATCGCACTTCAACCACATGAAATGGGAGCCTGAAAATTAAATTATTATTGTGGTAGGCAAATGTTAAATCAGCAAACGATTCCCTTTTCGAAATGAGAAAACGTCAAAATGGCTGCCCGCGCATAAAGTGTGAATGTCGTCGTAAAATATGTTTTGATGGACAATTTTACGTGACGCCCTGGCGCGACCGGCGGCGACTGTTTAATTTTAATATTTCTTTCAGACGGCCTGTTAAACTTTGCATCGCTTTATTTGCGATAATGACTTTGGTAGTAATTTCAGAGCTAAAAAGTAATTAAGAATATGCAAATTATCTACGCAGTATTTTTGATAGCCTCACGGCAGGGCGCTGCTGTCTGTGATATTTTGATTACTCGATGTGATTGATAGTTTGACATCAGGATTCTAATATTCAGAATTTGTTTGTATTTGACGCACGTGTACTCTGCGGTATCCACTCTTGTTTCTTGTCGCTTCGATTTCTAAGAAATCCGTGTCAATGAGCTATGAGCCCGGTTTCTGAATTGAGAATTACACTAACTATATACGCTAGTAACGTTCTGTTACGCTCTTTTCTGTGGAATTTGAAGAGACAACAATAACAATAATAACAACAATAACAATACAGTTAACTATTTACTTAGCGATATTCTCAATTCAGAAACTAGCCCTAGAGTGGTTAAGCATATTGTACTATGTGTTTCTGGTTCTTCATTAGCATAGTGATTGTTATGCCTCGAAAAGAAATATGAATTTGACGCCCAGATATCATCTACCCACAGTTTGAAAAGAATACAGATCTCCGAGTGTATATTTTGAGTTTTTGACCCCGTCTTTTTGTGTTAAATATGAAAATTTCAGCCCAAAACATTTAACAACCAATAATAGCTATTTTTCTCAGTTGATCTATTATTATTCAACGGCTTCATTTCAATTTAATAATTCTGTAATTGAGCGTAAGCTGAACCTTTTAATGTGTACCTAATTTGTTTAAAACTTGTGAAATAAATTTAAAACGTAGTGGACATCTATTTGCATACATCATTCCTACAATATAAATAGAACAGTACGTTTGTCAATTTGTTCTTTTTTCATTTAGTTGCGGAGCAACTGATTTTGCATGAAGATAGTTTATAAGCAGAGGCTACCTTTTATTGAATTCCTATACACAGCCTATATTACATCTATAAACTGTGCTGTCATTTTTCAACTTAAGTTACTTAACTCCTACAATTTATCTCCCAGCGTGGACCTAGCTAGCTAGGCTATAAACCAGCACCCTGTACCTCATATTCGCAGCTGACCTCGACGTATTAATCCAAAGTTAATAGGGCAAGTAGGGTCCGATCTCAACTTGTGCTAGTTAGTTTATGCGAACTAGGGTGTTCTGATTTCATACAACGAGTACTTACGGTGGACTACGCTATTGGCTACTCCTTGGCTCTTATTGACTACGGTATGAATACGAATGTCGAGCGAAAGGTGTAGTTGCCTGAGCCTAAAGGTTTTATCTGATAGTGTTTATAACTTCCGAGCACGCGAAATTATAAAAACGATTATACTCCCATATTTTGCAGCGTACAATTTGACTTAGGAGAGCGTTGATAGTGATCTACCTGATATTTAGTTACGTCACTCAATAAATAAATAAGTGCAGTGAATATACATACATACATTCATAAACTCAGAGACCAGGGCCTGCCACTTGCCACGATCCTGACAGATAACTTTCGCTTCCTCAATATTCATTAGTCGTTGCATTCACGCACGCCGGTTTCGGGTACTTTTTATGTTGCCCTTTGCTAATAAATCCCCTATTTGGTCGAAGTATGTCCGCCTGGGACGTCCCTTACCCGCCGTTCCACCCACATTCGCCTGATATGCAGTCGATACACAAAATATATTCGTCTAGATTGTTAATTAGTTTGTTAATTTTATTTCTCTTTTCTTCACGTAATGCTACAAGTTCGTGTACGTTGCATTATATTTCTACGCTACATTTTCAGTGATATCTATTCGATTGATATGTATTTTACAAGCGATCACAAAAAGTACAGCGAAAGGCCTAATAATATCACAAAAAATCTATCAGGCGATTTTGGACAGTCGTCTTTGTCCCTATAAGGGGTGTGACTTATTGGGTATTTGACAAAATATCAAATGAGTTACTTATCAAAAGGAATTTTGTATGAAAATACTGGCTTATGACGTCACATTTCAGAGCACTCGTATGTTTAATCTATTCGATAATTGTAATAACTAGTATTTGACTAAAAGAGATACATTTTCTGAGATATTTTTTAATTTTTGTTTTAATCGAGCATATGAAATAATTTATTGTTGATCGTGTCGAATACCGAATTGTAAGAGAACATTATACTTGCCACGTATATGGCAACACATATATCTCTATTTTGAATCACAAAAGTTTTCAAAAGTTTAGACCGCTAGACCCTAGACCCTAGTGGATGTGGTTCAAAGTCGTGAACCGCGGAGTGGACATGCATGTCAACGGGCCTTTTCCTAAACTAGTGAACTTTTAGGTCTACGTCTTGAGTTAGAAAGGACACATTTGAAGTAGTGTTTGACTTGAGAAGCTCTATAATCATAGGCGGCCTGTATAAGAAAGTCTTTCTGCAGAGCATAGGCCTTCTCCCAGCGAGCGAGTTCTGGACGTCATCACTACGCGTGCCCACCGCTGATTGGAAATTTCAAGCTCGGAGATTTCAGAAAATCTCCTCACGATGTTTCCCGACAGTTAACTCGTGTTATTGCCACCACAAATACCACAAATGAAGGTAAGTTAGAAAACAAAGTCATTAGTGCACACTTTTAGGGTTCCGTAGTCCGAAAAGGAACCCTTATAATTTCGCCATGTCCGTCTGTCTGTCTGTCTGTCCGTCCGCTGCCTAGCGCAAAGACCGGTGGTACTAGGAAACTGTAATTTGGTGTGAGTATACATATTTATCACGCCGACAAAGTTAAACAATACAATGTTGGAAATATTTTCTTTTTGCTGTACCTGCCCTAACATGAAAAGTAGCTATGATTTTTTTCTCGTCTACCCCATCATGTGGAGTATCGTTGGATTGGTCGTGGAAAAATATTGTGGGTGTAGGAAGACCATTTTTCGATTTAGGGTTCCGTTTGCGAAACATTAAGCTTTAAAGCGCAAATTTTTGTCCGAGTAGGGTGTCCCCCCGTCTCCTGTCTAAACGGTTGATTGTAGAAACGTGAACATTATCAGGGTAGTAGCGCATATAATGAACTTGAAAGGAAAAGTATCACGGCTAAGTAGGCTTTACTAGTTAACGAGTAATAGGTAACCAACTTATAAAAGTAAAATTTCATACCAAAACCATTGAAAATGACTTCGATGAAGTTGTTAGTTCTATAAAGCAGATAAAAAAACCCTCTTTCTACGGAACCCTACATTGCGCATGGCCCGACACGCACTCGGCCGCTTTTTTTGAAATCCCATGCTAACCGTCGTTTACGGGTGCCGCTAGTGTATATTTAAGCAAATTGTTAAAGTTCAATAGTTACACGTCAGTATTTTGCTAGAAATCGTAAACAAAAGTTGTGGATATCATCATCATCATCATCATCAGCCATTTGACGCCCACTACAGGGCATAGGCCTCCCTCATGGTTTTCATAACCATGAGGAGTTTTGCCATAATCGCCATGCTTGGCAGGCGGGTTGGCGATCGCAGTATGCGGTTGGAATCTCAGGAAGACGCTGCTGCCCGTCTCCAGGTAATTGATTTCCTTAGTCGCCTTCTACGACATCCACGGAAGGAAGGAAGGAAGGTGGATATAGTTAGAAGTTATTTACTAATAGAAAATTTTCTGTATTACAGGTAAGCTAAGAACAGCCGACTGCCGCCCTCAGCATTAAACGCTCGTGTTATTCGAGCGCTAACCCTGGTTTTGGTAAGTGCGTCTTGTAAGAACGAGCAATATTTTTAATATTCCGTCAAACAACTTTAGCGTTTAGGACTCAAGTAATAAGAACTACCCTACTACATTCGCCACGTTTTACTTTTGTAAGTGTCTGGTGGCATCTGATTTAATTACATCAGTTGTATGTCACAGGTCACCAGAGGAATCGTCGGTAGCACTGCAGGCGGTCAGATATGGCACTGAGCCAAATACAAATACTCTACCCTTATTTCAGCCAGAAAACATTGAACCTTAACCTCTGGTTATAAGATATGATTTGGCTTGGTATGAGTTTGGCGTATTGCCAGTGCCATCGATCGCTCGAAAACAGTTTATCCTTACACGTGTATAGAAGTTTTACTCAGCTAAAGGCGACGCAGAAATTAAATGAAGCTAGAAAGGGGACTACCTACGTAGAGTTTATAAATCTGTAACTTTTGGAAAGCACATCAACCGGTTGCTATAACACTACATGTGAGGTCGGTCTCTGTATGGGCAACTGGGCAACTGGTCTGGTCTTAGGCTGGCTTACAGCCTAACCTAGCCGTACCCCTGTTCTTGCGTGGAGTGTGCTGTCTCGCTCGCACAGTGTAACATTTTTTTGTTATTGTAATAAAATGGGTATATTTTTGATAAATGTGTTCCGAGGGTTTGATGGATACAATTAAATTGCGGATATTCAAGGCATATTTTTTTATCCTGTAGGTACTACGTTTTTAATTGAGAAAATTTGATTCGACAATCAATAATTTTGGAAACCACTTTTCGTTATTAAAAACCACGTAGGTATATGGAAATAAAAAATATATTTAAAGTGTCTGAAATTTAATTATGCATCACACTCTCAGAACACCTTTATGAAAAGTTTACTCATTTTATAAAAATAATTAAAAATGTTAAATTGTGCGAGCGATACAGCATGCTCCACGTAAGAACAGTCGGCTACTGTTGCGTCTAGCATGTGGTCTCGCTCGTATAATGTAACATTTTTTGTGATGTTGATCTATACTAATAATAAATCTGTAAGGGTCGGTCATGGAGTAAGTTAGTTTGTTTTCAGAGATATTGTGTTTATAGGCTCAATATATGATACTGAAACTAATTTCACGATTTTTAGAATTTTTTTCTGTATGTGTGTATGTATGTATGTTCCTCCATAACTCTTAAACCAATTATCCGAATTTGATGAAATTTGGTATAAAAACATATAGACATCTGGGACACAGGATAGGCTATTTAAATTCTAGCTCCAGTTATGATAAGACGTGGCCCCCATACAAATGCTGCTTCGTAAAAATCGAAATGTACGCGAACGGAGTCGCGGGCACAGCTAGTAGCTAATAAAATTACGCACATTTTAAGTACATTTTTGTTTACCTATACTTAGTTTTTGATAACGAATAGTTGTTTCCAAAATTATTAATTTTAGTATCAAATTTTCTCAATCAAAATCTAGGCACAGGTGAGAAAAATATGTTTCGAATCTTTTCTCAAATCATCTTAAACATTATACATCAGAGCCTATATGATAAGATTCCGTGATTGCCATCAATAGCTTTGTAAACCAAAACATTAGTTAGTTTTCTTACACCTCACACCTGTTGTACTGGTATACTTGTCTCTTAAGAGAGAGAAAGGCCTGTCTCTAAGGAGAAAGGCCTGTCTCTGTGCTTTCGTCATCACCATCAGCAATTTGACGCCCACTGCAGGACATAGGTCTTCCTCATGGTTTACCTAACCATGAAGGTATTTGCCATAATCACCATGCTCGGCAGGCGGGTTCGCGGGAAATGGAGTGACGCTATTCTTAATCCGGCGCCACACGCATTGCTTTGCATTGCTTTGCAATCGCGTATAAAGTGTGTAAGAAAATCCCCATATACATCTGAGAAAGGAAGGTTTGACTCCTTTCCTATTTTTTTTGGTAGCCTGTATTCGTCCCACTGCAGGGCACAGGCTTCTCTCAGAGACAGTATGGGCTTAATCACCAAGCTTGCCCGAAGCTTTTACTATGCTTTTAATGTGTTATTATTATTCTCTGGTGTGTACAAGAAAGAGTTTTAGTCCACTTCGAAATCACGAAAATTTTAGCTGTTTCATACATTTTAATGCCGCATATGGTAAGTATAGTATGAAATAACTGATATTTTTTGCGATTTTGAAGTTTGGATACAATTGCAAAATGTCGGATAAAATATCAGTAAAAGTTGTTCGATTTAAATGTGTTGTTACACCCTGTACACAACCTGTCCAGTCACCGCACTGGCACCATAGTGTGATAATTATTTATGACAGGTCTAATTGGCGGTTTTAATTCAGTATCATAATTATTTGTAACTATTACTGCCTTGTTAGTCGTACGCATTTATATCAACATAATTAAAATCTTCCCTACAGGCCCTGGGTTTTGGGTTCGATTTGCAAGTCGCTGTAATTTAGCTCCGGCAAACGGCCTCTGTCTACATGATTGTACATGTTCGTGGTGTCCTTATTTAGTTACTAATACACATGGTATCCCAGTTTGGGACCAGGACAAGTGATCGTGTTGTGTGGATGTTTTTTTCAAGAGATAAAGATAAGATAAAAATAAAAGAGTATTTATTGCCTTGCCCTGAAACGAAAGCTCGTTGACATGCGTATTCTGCCCATCCTAACCTAGGGTGCTCAGACCAGGCTCAAGGTTTGCCAACGGGTGATTGAGCGTAGCATCCTGGGCGTCAGACGGATTGACCGCATCCGAAACACCACGCTCTTCTCCAATAAAATTGCTGATGTCGGAGCTGTGACCATAAAACTCAAGTTGAACTGGGCAGGCCACGTCAGTCGCATGGGTCCAGAAAGATGGGCAAAAATTGTCGCAGAAGATATCGCAGACATGGTCGGCCAAGGCGGATATGGTGGGACGATCTCTCAACCTTCTTGCCCGGATGTGAGATGACTGCTCAAGACAGGGACGAGTGAAGATCATGGTGGAGGTCTTTGCCCAGCAGTAGGACACAAACACGTTTGAATAAAAAAATTGCCTTGTCAAAATAAAACTTTAAGCAAAATCCATGTAGCGCCGGATTAAGAATAGCGTCACTCCATTTCCATTTGGCGTAGAAGGCGACTAAGGAAATACATTACCAGGAGACGGGCAGCAGCGTCTTTCAACCGCATACTGCGATCGCCAACCCGCCTGCCAAGCGTGGCGATTATGGCAAAACCCTTCATGGTTTGTAAAACTGTCCGGTTTGTATGTCCTGCGGTGGGCGTCAAATGGCTGATGATGAAGCAAAATAAGACTTAAAACTAGTTTATGATATTATAAAGATAAACCAAACGGTAGTGGTTCAGCTGGTGCTGACCTGGGTAGGTCCTGGGCAGCGCTGGTTTTCAGTCACTGTCTTCTCACTAAGTTGTTGTGTGGGGTAATGTTAGTAAGAAATAAAGCCCTTTGTAAGTTAGACGAACAGACAGGCAGATAGACGTACAGCATAGGCACGTTGGTACTTTTCGGGTACGGAACTCAAAAAATCTCACTGCGCCTCCCCAAAAGTCATTCATCATAAACACCACGCGCGTTGAGCATACATACATAACTCTGCCGACTATACACACCAACCTTTCGTCCAACCTTTTAAATTTCGTTTCAAAGTTCCCCGTAGTGAAACAGAGTACAGTGTGCTCTGTCGAGTGAGATAAAGCGGAAATACCCGTGTAATTTTCTTTATTTCGCGTCTCATTGTCTTACTTAACGAACTATAGTTAAATTAGGTTAATTACCTACACAACTTGTTTAAAAACAACAGCAGTCGTTAAAAACGAAGTAGATTGTCTGAATTTGTTCACCGAGTAACAATGACTCACGCTTTGGTTAAAATAAAATTGCGCGTTAAAAAAAAAATTTGATTAAATAAAGCTATTTTGTTACCCGAAATAACTACATTTATTCAAAATAAAAAAAAGATAAGGTTTGAGCGTATTATGGTCGGCGCCGGCCAACTCCATTGTTCTTTCCCTTGTTTACGTACATCTAACGACACCCTCTTTAACATTTAACACAAAAGAAAACAGATTCCAACGCTACGGTACTTCCTATTACTTCAAATTTTGATTCACAATTTCGAATCAAAAAACGAATATTTTAAAATATCTATAACTGTTAATCCACTACTGATAAATAAAACTAGTCAATTAACCAAATACTATTACTGTTAAATTATTTTGAAAAAACATTCCCTCAAAATATACCTAAGGATTCCAAAAACAAGCTGTTAGCTGTCCTGGCATGGGTATAATTTTTAGCCTCTAAATAGGCTTTTCAAAGCTGTAAACAGTTACTTTTGCAAACTCATTCGGAGAACAGAAACACTGCAACGCGATTACGAGTACGTAGAGCTCACGTAAGGTGTTGCGTTGATATTGTGTCGCCTTTAGGTTATACTTTACGGTCGAGACGAGGCACCCTCGCCTTTATAACACCATAGTGGAGATCATGGGCCATTTGAGCGCGTCTTCCTTCCTTGGTAGTGATGCAAACCGATTACAATTTTCAGTACCGGTATTTTCAAATTACTTTTTTTTTTCATGTAGCCCATATACGTCCCCCTTCAGGGCACAGGCCTTCTCTCATAGAGAGACTATGGACTTCATTACTATGCGTGCCTACCGCGGATTGGAAATTTTAATAGCTGAGGTAAGTAGATCACGTCAGATACTCAGGTTACTTTACGGAAAAAAAAAACAGATTTACAGTTTCTCGTTAACTTACAATCTGAAATGGTTAATATAAAGTTAGTCTACTGTTAACAGCTGTCAGTTTTCGTTTTCAATGCGCTTTGACCAACTGACAGCTTTTAACAGTATATACACAGATACGTGAAACGATGGGTTAGTTTGGAAATAAAATTTTGTCTCGTCGCTGCTGGCCGTATTCTTCAAATGAAACAAAATTAAACGAAACGAAACCAAACTAAACGAAATGAAATTAATTTTTGTGCTAGAATAGAATATAATAGAAATCGTTTATTACCAAAACACAAACAATTTAAAAAAGCAATGATAGAACAGATTTACATTTTTTGAGACTGCGTCTAACCATGGGTAACATCTAGCGCGTAGTTGTTGCTTATATTTAGGTCACCAGGTTCTACCTTTTTCATGTGTGTACATATTTGTTGAAGTTAGTTAGAAAATACTTTTTTTAAAGACTAAAAAATTAAGAAGAGCTTAAACATCAGTCAGCCAATCAGTTTTTACAAAAATCTTTTTTACCGGTTCTCTTAGAGTCTGTTCATATCACTATTGCCTTACGTTACGGCGAAAGCATCGCAGACTTTTCACATCTAGTACCTATGAAAATATACAGGTGTCTGTCTCCGTGCCTGGTTCTGTCACTTGGTTTTCTGTTAGTTCAAAAGTCACTTTGATAGGTCTACCATGTAACGATTATTGGATGCCGATGAATCGGTAAAATTGATTAGGTGAAACGAAAAACTCCGTGCCTACTCCTCTGAGGTAAAGGCACCTCATTTCGTATGCTCATCTGCACATAAAACCTTCTATATATCTGTCATTCTATCCAGTTCATGAATAGGACCCACTGCTAGGCCTGTGCCTCTTCCTTGTCACGCCACCTATCTTGATCAATCAGCATCTTTTGGCCTCAATCGATGTTACCATAAAGTTCGGTTTCAGCAAGCACAAGTGTTTTTGTATTGTTCCTACGTTTCATTTCTCTCTATTTTTCTCTGTTGAATAGAAAAATAGATAGAGATAGATACTTTGGCCTTTGCATCTACGTAATGAGATGATTTATACAGCGTCCAGTGGCACCTTCACTCACACTAGGTGGGTGAAGGGACCACTCGGACGCTGTGCCTGGTTTTAGATGGAGTAGAGGTAGAGAACACTTTATACTAAACACTCAAAATAAAACGTCATCGGCATTCTTGGGGTGACTGAATTATGTGTTTAACCGAATAATTTGTTCTGAGGACAAAAAAAAAAACCCCAGGTCTTGGATGTTTACATGTTTGTGATGTCGTTGTTTCTGGTTCCCACGACACAGGGTATCCTAGTGTGGGGCCAAAAGCAATGTATGTGCCTGTATGTAAATGTTTATGTTTTATGTTTATGTTTCTACTGTGTGTGCTGTCTTTGTTTGTTGTTTCTATATTGTTCACCGTTAGCGTGTGCTTTTGCTGCAACAAACAGTTGTATTGATTCGGAGATGTACGTAATTATTTTCTTTTTGTTGCACTAACCCATGCTGTGGCCAATTTTAAAAACGTAACTTTGAAAATAAACAAGGTCATAGGTACATGCTCTCACTGGGAATCGAACCTCCCGCTTCCGAGTCCATTGGAAAACATCGTGAGGAAAACCGCGGCCTGGTTGGCTCCGCACGTATTGACTTATCTTTCCTGTGGGCTAGGCCGACTAAGCTGTCGAGATGGTATAGGTGCCGAGCAAGCATACTCCATTTAAAACAAAATGTCTCAGGCACTGCAGCGTCCGAGTGGTACCTTCACCCATCTATTGTGAGTGATGGTGCTGTATAAATCACTACACGTTGTATAAATCATCTCATTACGTCGATGCGAAGGCCAAAGTTTTTTTTGTATGGTTAGTATGGGTCTTGCAACTTAAAATAAATGCATTTTTTATTGCACAACCAGAAAAAAGAATTACAAATGGTTTCTTATATTCAAGTAATGGCTGAAAGCTGTAATGTATTTGGCTTCTCCTGCTACCCGAATCGTCTGATCAAAATATTTATTCTCGAGCGTATGCCTGTATGAACTGATCACAGATTAAGTGCTGAACATAAGCCATCTATATCACTCGTTCAAGGTGTGACTATCAGTGCGCCCTAGCGGAATCGCTCACTCGTGTCAGCTGTATGAAAACAAAACAGGTAGTCTTAATAGGTGGTACGTCTAAAGACAGTGTCGTCTTAATCCCGCATTCTGACGTCACAGCCATAAATCTGCGCTACGAGCGTCATAACATTCGGGCGGTGCGGCCGCGCCCCGCCTCAACTTCCGACCCTTCGGAAAAAGAACAACTTTTATTTTACATCACCAGCTGACGGTGTTTCCAACAAGCAGCTAAGGTCTGCCTTTACGGGGGCTATGTGAACAGCTGCGATATATTGTTGTTGTTGTCGGTGTAAAATAATAACAGGTTTTATTATTATTACCTGGATGACCGAGCTGTCATCATCATCATCAGCCATTTGACGCCCACTGCAGGACATAGGCCTCCCTCGTGGTTTTCACAACCATGAGGGGTTTTGCCATAATGGGGTTGGAGATCGCAGAATGTGGTTGGAATCTCAGGAAGACGCTGCTGCCCGTCTCCTGGTAATTGATTTCCTTAGTCGCCTTCTACGACATCCACGGAAGGAAATGGAATGACTATTCTTAATCCGGCGCCACATGGAGCACGGACCGAGCTTTGCTCTTTATTTTTTTGTTAATCGTATTTTTTGGAATTTATATTTAGATACGATTAAAAAAAGGGGGAATAACGGAAAAAAAAAATCGAACTGGAGACAGGCTCGAACTTCCGGACCACTTGATTTCCCACCTGAGCTATGCTTTACGTACGCTTACGTATTATATCATCAGGTATCTTATAGTATATGCGTGACTAACTTTAAATCGAAAACTTCTTATAAGTTATTACAATTTATTACGAGTACAGCAGCGTTTTACTTTCTTACCATTTATTTATTTCATACTCTCGCTGTCTGCTATAAAATCCTAGTTTTACTCCTGTAATAGAAATAGTATTTTTCAAGCATCTCCTAAGAAATATAGCCCAGGTTTTAATTTAACAAGCATCTGGAGCAGTCGCCGAGAGTGAGCAACATCGCAAGCAATTAACTCCCCGGCTGCAATTAAACGCGGTACAATTACGTTTCACATTCCGCTGCACTTTTTAACCATCTTGAGATCTCCTCCCTTCCGAAGCGATTCACTCATCACAGAACATTTTGAGATAGAAAATTCAATTGCTAGATTTTTTTGGTGTATATCTGGATCGTCACAAGTGGACAAAACTCTCGTCTTCGACGTCCAGAATACAGGCGCCAGTTTACGAAGTATAATGTGTGAACACGAGAAATAAGATATTTTACTGCAGAGAAGTAGACATCAAGTTTTGTAAGGTACAAGATCTTGAATCACTCCTATCGATTAATTGACATGCAATGATAGTTTCATGGTGTCCTAGACACAACGGCCTGGAGTAAATTGAATGAAGTTTAAATAAATATGTTTGTACATAAATGTATATAAATTATTGAAGAAGCTTTGTCTTTTTAAGACTTGTTAGAGTATGTATTTATTTGACCGTTTTATTTCATACGTGATTGAGAAGACGCCTGAAATTAAAACGTTCTAATTTTTAAATTAAAATAAGGGTTTAAACCGTAAACGACTGTGTTACTGTTTAAATATTGCACTAAATGCTGAACTTACAAGAAGTTTTGTGTAGTGTAATCTTTCAGCAAAGTGATACCTACTTCTGTAAATTTACGTTCCGTGAGTTTCCTTCCTTTCCGTTTTTCACTTTTCATTAGTGGCCCTCGAAGCCCGAACTAGGTACTTTATAATCATTTGCGAAGAAAGTTTGCGAGCCACAGCATTCTCCCAGAGATATAGTTAGTTTTGACTTATTTTCGGCTTTTAATGTAAAAAAAACCTGGTGTGTACAATAAAGAGTTCTAATCTAGTTTTATCTCAAGTAATGATATATTAAAACCGGCCAAGTGCGAGTCGGACTCGCGCACGAAGGGTTCCGTACCATGATCTATGCAACATTAGACACAAAGATAAAAAAGTCACGTTTGTTGTATGGGAGCCCCCCTTAAAAACAGCAAAAAAATCACGTTTGTTGTATGGGAGCCCCCCTTAAATAATTATTTTATTTTGATTTTAGTATTTGTTGTTACCTCCACCAATCCGGACTTGGCCCCCGTGGTGGAGTATGGCTTATACCTTCCTCAGGGAAGAGACCCGTGCCCCACGGTGGGGACATAATGGGTTGAAGTCTTAGTAATAGAGTCCCGTTTTTACCCTTTGGGTACGGAACCCTAAAAAGAAAGATTTTAAATAACTATTTGTGGATTTTTATCTACTGTTACAGCAGTAGAGGGAATCTAATAACTCCAAGTGCATCAAAGTGTATTATTGTTATTATTTGTATAATTTCAGAAATCCAGCACTATATGGCTATAGGTAATAACCTGTAATTGTTATTGTCATTAGCTAGTTTGACAAGTTTCACATTTGTTTATCTGCTGTTGGTTTTCCATAGATAATAAATGAATCAATACCCCACCGCGGATTAGCGATTTCAAACGTTAAGGTCTGCGAACATCTTAAACAAAGGTTTCCTCGCCATGTTTTTTTTCACCGTTAGCGCGTGGTATTAACACTAGAAGCAACTGTTTGTAAAAATGGCCTCAGTCTGGGAATTTTGCCATTTTTGAGATGTTCTTGACTGTTTATCATATTTGGAACCAGGTGAAGTGATTGTATTGTGTGGAAATAATTATAATAGGCCAAAAAGCGACACAGCTTAATTCTTATCACAATCCGGTGCAAATAACGTCACGGTCTGTGTCTTAAAATCTACTCAATATAAGCTGAATCCCTTGTTCAATAACCTATGGAGACAAAAGCTTCCCCTATCTCGACCACTAAACCGGACCCTTTATGAAATATGAATAGAATCCGGCCCATAATTAACCGTGCATTGCCAACCCGGGTCCAATAGGCCCGTCCTTGTCACCTGCACTCTCGAGATAACCCTTTGGGAGCTGAAGGGTTAACTTGAATCAATAGAGGTGAGTCTAAAATAGCTTCCTACTCGCGTCAGCGGTTTGGTTATATTAGGACGTGAAAGGTTTTGGCTTTAGTCGCTTCAGGCTATATTATAAGCGTTATCAACAGATTGGATTTCCCTAATAATTAGTGAACTAGAGATGTGCAGTAAATGTACAGGGTGAAGCAATATTTTTGGGGAATTTTGTTTTTGCTGTGAAAAACAATAATAGTAGTGATTTCAATTTATGGTATAGTATTATTGTAGGTAGTTGCAAATTTCAACGTTTTCTTCGAAACTGTGACCACAAAAGTCCACCGGTGAACAGCTGGAATAAAGAGCGTAAACAAGTAAAAATAACAATTAAGTTGGCAGGTGCCTACCATAGCCGTTCTCAAACCGTTTATGCTTTTCATTCTCACCACTTATTGTGCTGACATGATTTGTGAATGATAAAGCAAAGTAATACTTGAAAAAAGAAATCTCAGCATTTTTAATAGCATTTTGAAACTAGGCCTGGCAGTGGGTTTTAAATCGTTACTAGAAAGCTGACATAAAATTTTGCTAACAAATTCAATGTCACTGTACAGAATTAGCTCTAGCACTGGCTGTACTGACAACATACGTAAGGATTTAGTTGGTAAAGCATTCTTTTGTGAAGAGATTTATTGTATTCTTCGGCTGTTTTCCATAAAATAGTGCAACTATGTTCCCATTAAACTATAAAACTCTGCAAAATAAAAAAAAAATGCTTGCTAGTTAATTCATTAATAGTAATTAACTTCTTATAATTAAAATTAATGTAGCCTATATACGTCTTACTGTAAGGCACAGACCTTCTTTCAGAGAGAGAGAGAGAGAGAGAGTATAGGCTTAAAAACCATTCGTGCCCACCGCGCCGAGGAATGTGATCATTTCAGACACTCAAGTTTCTCACGATGTTTTTATTGTTCAATTTGATACTTTAATATGATAAGACAAAGATCCTTCTGGATGTTGAAAGTTAAGTAGTTTTAAGTGTCGTGTTAGTATAAACTAATGATTTCATCAACATCATCATCAGCTATTTGACGCCCACTGCAGGGTATAGGCCAGGTTGATGTTGTAGAAGGCGACTAAGGAAATCAATTACCAGGAGACGGGCAGCAGCGTCTTCCTGAGACTCCAACCACATACTGCGATCGCCAACCCGCCTGCAACGCGTGACGAATATGGCAAAACCCCTCATGGTTTTGAAACCAATTTAATTCGTTTCATTGGTTAGTTTTAATATTTTTATTTTTACAATTTTTTCTACTTTGTTTTCCTGCGTAAGCCAATATTGTCTCTGTGCACGCAGCGGTGTGTGAACAAGATAGCACTTTTATGTGAACACACATGTACACAACTAGTCCTGCGTATGTGTGACCGTAATGGAAAAAACTCCGCTATCCAATTTCCCCTTTCAAAACTGCAGAGATGTTTGCTTTTTATTACATACGCTAAAAGGAAAGTGGCGAGAGAAACCGACTCTGTTTACTGAACACATTTTTGCTAACATGGAAAACCTAATAGAGTGCATTGTGTTTGACTTTTATAAAGCAAAGCATAACTTTTAACGAGGAGTGTTACTTATTTTATTTGGCTGTGTAATACTTTCGATAAAATTAGTTTTGACAGTTTCTTAATTCGTAATAAAAAAAACTAAGGCTTCAGTAGCACTGTGACGTCACTGTGTACGCTCGAATTGTATGAAGCGTTTTGTACCACGTGCGAACCAGGGCAGGTTATTTCGACAGATTACAATATGAAAAGTTTTAGTTGTGAATGGTATAGGTACTGGGCAAGCCTACTTCATTTAAAAAACAATGTCTCAGGCACTGCAGCGTCCGAGTGGTCCCTTCACCCATCTAGTGTGAGTTAAGGTGCCACTGGGCGCTGTATAAATCATATTCATATTATTTATTGCTTAGTCACGTACACAGTTATAATTACAGGTGGTATTGGTTTTTGTAGGTAAGTACATGATACCCTGTGAGGGCACTGCAATACAGTTAGTCTTATGACACAGCGTTAAATTAAATTAAATTATTATTATTTAGATATTGATTTCTTACACGCAAAAGAATAAGTAACAAGCATACGAAATCATCATAAGCAGCCTATATACGTCCCACTGTAGAGCGCAGGCCTTCTCTCAGAGAGAGAGTATGGGCTTAATCACCACACGTGCCCACCGCGGATTGGCGATTTCAAGCGCTGAGGTATGTGAATAGCTCAGACACCCAGGTTTCCTCACGATGTTTTCCTTCACCGTTAGCGAACTTTGAATTACTAGCGAGAACTAGCGAAATAACTTCACAAATGTACATAACTTAGAAAGAAAAGTCATAGGTACATGCCCGCACTGGGAATCGAACCTGGGTCTCCCGCTTCAGAGTCCAATGTTCTACCCACTAGGCTACCACCGCTTACGAAATACGAAATATTTAATAATTTCTCAACAAGATTGAGGGTTAAGAAAATATTCATTTAAATTATAATGACAGTTTTTGATAAGCATATTTTTGAGTTTTTGTTTTAAATAAGTCATCATCTAAATAAATCATCTAATTACGTAGACATTTATAAAAACATATTCAAACATGGCCTCTCCAATGAAATCAACATCTTTTTTAGGGTTCCGTACCCGACAGGTGCCAAACGGGACCCTATTACTAAGACTTCACTATCCGTCTATCTGTCTGTCTGTCTGTCTGTCCATCCGTCCGTCCGTCCGTCCGTCCGTCCGTCCGTCCGTCCGTCCGTCCGTCCGTCCGTCCGTCCGTCTGTCTGTCTGTCTGTCTGTCTGTCTGTCTGTCTGTCTGTCTGTCTGTCTGTCTGCACGTCGTCATCATCTGTCCGACCTTTAAAGGGTTGGGAATCATAATAGGTAGCCCATTGAAATTTTCCCGGAATATATGTTATTACGGCGGATGGGCAAAAAAATTATAAAAATTAAGTTTAGGCAGTTGAAATTTTCACATGTGATGTATTTCTGTCGCCACTATAACAAAAAATACTAAAAACACAAAAAAATAAGTTTAAGTTTAACAAAATGTTTAAGTAAACTATAGAAAACGCTGCTGGTTGTACATTTATATAGTGTTTATGTTATTCCTAAGTTACATTAACGTGTTTGTACAACTGTTTGTTTTTTCTGATAAATAAACATAAAAATAAAATAAGTATTGAATACACATGTACATTCTCAGGACTCCCATTAAAAAAATGCCTTTTTTGCTCGATATTAATAACGGCAACAGGAAGACGCTTGAAATATTTACAGAATATTTAGTTTAATACTCGCTTCAAAAATAAATAATTAAATTAAAATAAAATAAATATTTAAGTAGGGCTCCCATACAACAAACGTGTTTTTTTGCGGTTATTTGTCGATCTTTGTGTTTAATGTTGTATAGATAATGGTACGGAACCCTTCGTGCGTGAGTCCGAGTCGCACTTGGCCGTTTTTTTTCACAAGTCTACTGGGCGGCGTGGTAACCGTAGCACCGTAGCACGTGCTACGCCGTAGCCCGTAGCCGTGTATCGTAGCCGCATCTTATTTTATCGTCTCTGTTTATTGCTACCATTACAAAGCGCTCTGGGACACAAAGTATCACGCCAGCTTTAGCTGGTTAGCTTATGTCATGCCAAGTTTTATGTGACCATCTATTGCGCGACCACTTACTCGAACGTCAAAGGATGTTTGAATCGTTATTTTTAAGGTTCCGTACCCGAAGGGTGCCAAACGGGACTTTGCCTCTGCTGTCTGTCTGTCTATCTGCCCGTTCGTCTATCCGAGCTTTAAAGGGCTTTATATATATCGAAGTCGAAACGAGGTGATCCGACAGAGAATCAAAGTCACCGACATAGCCCACCGAATTAGCATGCTGACGTGGCAGTGGACCGGTCATATTATCCGAAGAACTGATAACCGATGGGATAGACGAGTTCTCGAGTGGAGACCGGGGATCGGTAAACGTAGTGTAGGACGTCCTCAGACTCGGTGGAGCGATGATCTTCGCAGGGCGGCTGGCAAGAGCTGGATGAGAGTAGCCGAGGACCGTGCTCAGTGTCGTGCTATAGGAGAGGCCTATGTCCAGCAGTTGACAAGCATAGGTCGATGATGATGATGATGATGATATATATCTTGGGAACCACAAGAGATAGTCAGTTGAAATTTTCACAGAATATGAATTATTACGGTGGATTGCCAAACAAATAATAAAATTTTGAAATAAATGTGGGTCTCCAAGCAACAAGTTTTTTCGCCGTTTTTTTGTTTATGCTCTATCGTAAAAATGGTAATATATACAGGTGTCAAATTTGGCGTGATTGTGGGACTTATTATATATTCTAACGAAAAATGATAAAAAACGGCCAAGCGTGATTCTGACTCGCACTTTTGGTTTTTTGTGGTTTTATTTCGCATTGTTGGTCACGGCTGTTTCAGGTGGCAAACAATAGCTTCTGCTTACACCTCCTGGTGCCTGTTTTATGTAACTACAGGGCGAATTGGAATTCGTTCAACGTACTTTAAGGGAATGTTATTTTCATTGTGAAAAACAGAACTATTAATGATTTACCAGTAATGGTATAACATATTTGTAAATATTCGTGATTGCCGACCTTTGACTTTAAACTCTGAATCCAAATTTGAAGTGGTAGGATGCACCTTAACGTTGAACAATGTTTTCTAATACTTGTTGATATGTTAAATGCTTAATAATAAACAGCAAATTGTAGTTTTATAAAACTCGATACAAGTGTGAGATTATTTGAGTTAATCGGCATTTGAATATGTGGATGTATTAGCGAACAGTGAGATAAAATGAAAAAAAAAATTGGCGTGCGAACATTCAGCGACTTATGAATGTTCATCATCAGCCATTTGACGCCCACAGCAGGACATAGGCATCTCTCATGGTTTTCCAAGCTTCTCGGTATTTTGCCGCCCGCATCCAACGACCCCCCTCCAACGTAACCAGGTCGTCAGACCATCCGGTGGAGGGCCTGTCCACGCTGCGTCGTCTGGTCAAAACTTTTTCGCCCCAACGGCCATCAGTTCTCCGAGCTATGTGCCCCGCCCACTGCCACTTCAATATATGAATAACCCGGGTTCTTCTGCGGATCTCTTCATTCCTGATTCGATCACGCAATGAAACTCCTAACATAGCTGTCTCCATTGCTCGTTGGGCGACCTTGATCCTTCTTATGAGGCCCATAGTCAGTGACCAGGTCTCACATCAATAAGTCATCACTGGTAAAACACATTGGTTAACACACCTTTGTCTTGAGACACTGAGCTATTTTGGACGCGAAAATGTGTCTAAGTTTCAGTTTCCCGAGCGCTGCCCGTCCGCGTCAGATTCGAAGAGTGACCTCTTTCTCGAAGTTGGATCTACCTAACTGGACAGTTTGTCCCAGTTGCAGGTACATAGTGGTCAATAACTTTGAGAATGTTGCTAAAGTGAAAGAGATTTGTGAGGACCTGCCACGATTCGTGACATATTCAGATATCTTCCTACCCTCTCCGGATTCAAACGTGGGTTTATATGCATGTATTTTACGCTTAAATTTAAATTTTTGGTATATTTAACGTAATTTTTCTCTATAAGCGGTTGTTTTCGTATTCTATTTTTACGGTCAGTGTTTTGAAAAATCGATGTTAATTATTTCAGTATTGTAGGTACTATATCAGTATAGTTTTTAATATCGTATGAAATCTATAGATTAAAACAATTGATAACTAAAAGCTGAGTACCGTCATTAAATTTAATGTATTCTTTTTTTATTTTTGGTCGTTGCTTGGAAAATCGATTTCCATTATTTCTGTACACTCAGTCATATAGTTTCCAGTACCATATAAAGATAAAAACCGTTAATAAATAAGAGCTTTTTACTATGATTATGCCCTTGAGTGATACAGGATGATGATGATTAGTCTGCAGGCATATATCGGCACGCGAGCCTTGCACGCAACCATTCGCCGACGACCCTGTAGTTGCGTCAATGATTCTACGTCTAGTATGATATAAAAGCCTCAAAACGACTGCTTCGTTGGTCTAGCGGTACTACGTTTGATTGCCAAGATAGAGGTCGTGGTTTCGATTCCCGATTTGTACATTTGCACAAATAACCTTAGTCTGGGTGTTTTTTTCCCTGTTTGTGACGTCTCTGCCTAGTTACCATAGCACAGGGTATTCTAGTTGAGGACCAGGAAAAGTGATTATATTGTATGGATATGGATGTTATTAATATTATTATTATAAAAAGGTACAAATAAGTAAGGCCTACAGATTTATTATGCTTATTTTTAGAGTGCCTCTCTACTGAGAGAGATTGTCCGTCATCTCTTTGTATTCCTACACAATAGCCTAGTTGACAGAAAGATGAATACTTCTCACAACATAGCGTCTAGAAAACTAGGTCTAGTCACGAGGTACAAACCTCTTTATGGTATATACTACTCCAGACCCTAGCATACTCGTAAGGCACTGGCTGAAAATCACCGCTTTGGGCAAATACCCTCAGCACATTTACTGAGCCAGCTGCCTTTTTCAGCTGCAGGGACACACCGCAGCTAATATTCGTAAAAAAATACTTTATTTTAAAAATCAATTTAGAGGCTAAAAATTTCACCCATGCTGGTACTTGAACCAGCGACCTCTGGCTAATCGTACCAGCGGTCTCCCAACTGAGCCAATGGGCAAGTGCAGGCATCGGCGAAATTTCGAGCCTCCGAATAGATTATTAAAATTGTCCTCACCCGTACTGAGGACAAAAAGAATATTAGCGCAACAAAAAGAATATAAAATACTTTATTGTTTTTTTATCCCTTTATTTTGTTAAAGTCTGTGTTCTGTTGTTGACATAAATGGTTTCCATCTTCTTCTTCTTTCGCTTCATCAACTTTTATTAGTCGCTGCGTCCGCGCATGCCGGTTTTGGCAACTTTTTTATTATGCCGTTTGCTAATACAAAAAATAATTCGGTCGGTATATTAAAAGATTCTCAAGTGGATCCAATGAACTGATTGACCTAATAAAGGACACAATACAGATGCAAAGGCTTTCGTTTTTATTCAAGAACCTCATCAAAATGAAGCTTTTACTGGATACTATACTGAATGCTTGTATATCGTTAGATAATTGTACCTACTTTCTATCCACTTCAGCTGTTCATTACACAAGTTTTTCGATATGGCCGCGATTAGAGAGCAAATCGTGCCAGATATACACGCAAGCCGAGGTTTAATTATCCTTTCTGTATGACGTACGTCAGATTAATATTCATATCGTTTTTCAAATCAAATCAAAATATTTTTGTTCATCGTAGTTTAAAAACTGTGACTTAATGAAAGTCACAATTTAAACATAGTTGTCTATTTCAAGGAAGATCTAGATTGACATGGAGAAGAAACTCAAGTTGTTTAGGTACATGCGTACGTGGCGTGCGCGCACGCAACGACTAATGAATGTTGAGGAAGCGAAAGTGATCTGTCAGGATCGTGGCAAGTGGCAGTCAGCTCTGCCTACTCCTCTGGGATACAAGCGTGAGTTTATGTATGTATGTATGTTATTTAGGTATTTCAATCAATCAATTAGCCCGTACTTGTCCACTGCTGGACATAGGCCTCCGCCGAGGCACACCACTTCCATCCATCTTCGGCCATCCTCATCAATACAATTACAATTTTTTTTATTTTACAATTTGTAAAGTATTTGGAATAAATTCCATGACCGTAGAGTGGCAAGCGCATGACTCCATAAGTGCTGCAACAAATTGTTGAGAAACGGCTATTATTTCACTATTATGATCTGCACCTAGGCGACTCCGAACTAATCCTTATCTCTTACAGAGATAAGCTCGCCCTTGTACACGTAATTTCTTGCGTAATGTCCTGTTAAATGTCTTGTGTGCAATAAAGTATAAAGTATAATAATAATAATCTCTCGTTATCGCCCTGACCTCCGGCCGCTTGGACTCCTCAGCCGGAGGGCGTCCGTCTGGCCATTTTGGTCAGACGAGACTATTATCTTTTTTATTCCCCATGATAATAATAATCCTGATAATCCTTACCGAATGCTGGCTTACACGTGGCAATACCGGGCTTTACCTCCGACTCAACTACTAAAGTAATAAACCGAGCCGGAGCGTTGTTGTTTATATGAAATATAAAATAAAAGTGCATCAGTAGAGGAGCCCACTATCGACCAAGTTGATTACTTAAAAATAGAACTTCCCGATACAATATTTGGTATGTATCGATCTCCTTCATTCACCCAACCTACTATATACATAGAGAGTTTTTCTAAGCTTTTATCACAAGTGAAAACCAACGTTCCTATGATTCTCTTAGGTGACATGAACATAAAGATAAAAATACATCCTTTATTTAATACCTTTGCTCACTTGCTGAGCCGGGCTTCGTCCCTGCAACCACCGAGCCAAATGCTTACTTGCCTTGATCACATCTTTGTAAAAGCCAAATGCACTAAAAGTGTTGGTATGGTAAGTCATCTTGACATCTCTGATCATGAAATTGCTATCGCTTCAATGACTTTCAAAGCCGATAAAAGCAAGAATTGTTATAAGATCGACTATAACGTAGGCGCCGACGAGCTGAGCAACATAGACTGGCATGCTGTCACAAATTAAACTAGATATTGCCACAGGATTCGTTAGTCGTTCGTTAGGTTGCGTTAGTCAAGAGTATCAAATGCAAGATAGTTAAACCTTTGACCCACACTTACAACCTTAGCATTTTCAGCGGAGTCTTTCCATCCGTTGTTGCCCCAATTTACAAGAGTAGATCGAAAAATAAGTCTATTTTGCTCCTGACCATATTTCCAAAAAAGTAAAAAAAAATCCTGAGGATGCAGTGGAGCTTCTTGTGAAAAAAGTGACTGCCGAGATGGATGGGGGTCAGAAGTGTGTTGAAGTGTTTCTCGACCTCGCGAAAGCCTTCGACACCATTTCAGAGCAGCGTGCTGGGCCCTATACTCTTCGTCCTCTAGATCGATGATATCCACGACATCGGCACTACGTTCCCCAATTCTAATCTGATCTGCTACGTAGATGATACCGTAGCCCTCTTCTACGGAAGTACCTGGGACCAAACATATCAAAACGCAGAGAAGGGCATGTCTGCCCTAAAAACTTGTTTAGACCACAACCTTCTCACTCCCAATCTGAAAAAAACAAAAACTCTGTCGGTTTTCATAAAACCAGTCGTTCAGCACCAAAAGAGCTCAATAATATAAAAATTCATTTAGCTTGTACCCAAAGCAGCTGTAACTGTGAATCAATCACACGCACTGACTCAATCAGATAACTGGGTATTGAAGTGGACGAACGCCTATCGTTTAAATACCACATCAGCCGCCTCGCCAACCGTGTCAGGAAGATAATATACGTAAAGTTCCTCCTTCGCAACTCAGCAGACCCAGAAGTTCTACACCTCGTATATACAGTCTATTATTGGTTACTGCATTACGGCTTGAGGAGGCGCTGGGATTACAACAATGATTCTAGCTGAAAGAACACAAAGCGCAGTACTAAAGACAATGCTTCGTAGACCGCGCATGTACAGAACGGCAGCGCTTAATGCAGAGGCTGGAGTTCTCGACATACGGAACTTTATATTTATAACATTACGATTGCAATACATCGAATGACACTAAGATCTCCCCAGTATCATGACTTAATCAAGAATCGCGTATACAAAGTCCCCATATCACCTATTAAGTCACTTTTGCACGTCGTTTTCCGAACTTCATGCACCCCTTTATATAATATAACCGGGTAAATAGCAAATGTGCTATAAAAACCTATACAATATGAGAGGCCAAATAAAGCACACGGAAATGGCTATTATCACTCTCGTACATAGAAATAGAAAATCCATTAAAGGCAATTTCGTAACATATAACCAAACATATTTACTCACACACACACACACACACACACACACACACACATTCTGGCTTGCCTGCCGATCTATACATATATATATCTACGCCAATGCATTCAACTTCACCGTCCAAGTCTCCCGTACTCGTACGCTTATCCTTGACTTACCTCAGGACTCTCAATTACTTATTCGTAGCCGTCCCCACTTTGCAGTTCACAGTCGGCTTACACTCAATATTCGAAAAGTCAGTCTTCAGACTCAGCCCCCGGTTTCTCGTACGCTAACAAGCTGTTAATCTACTATTAACAGCTGTCAGTGTTTTTTTTCTTGTATGAACTTTGGTCAATTGACAGCTGTTAACAGTAGATTAACAGTGTTTTAGTGTACGAGAAACTGGGGGTAAGTCTCGGGAAAAAGAATTCAAGTTATGAAAAAAATCGTGTTCCTGTCAAGTTTCGTTCACAAAACATCATCATCATAGCAACCTGGTTATAGTAGAAACGGGATTTTAACCAACGAAAAGTTTAAAAATATGTTACTCACCAACTCTATTTTTTGAAGTAGATACTCGACGAGTTCCATAACCTTCATACAATGAGTTGCCAAGGAGTTGATATCATAAATCAGGGATCCTGCCTTTTCGCAGAAAATTGTTACGCTGATTATCACTTGCCAACCAACATTTCACCTATTTTTCACTTTGACAACAAACGATTTACAAATTTTTGTATGGCAACGTTTCATTTGGTAGGATTGTTGTTAAGCTGATTATTATAATGAAACAAAACGTTTTGGGTATTTATTATTTTTCAAATCTTTTACTAGGCCAAACAACTATTAGATGAATAACGTTTCGTCTGTGAAACAGTTCCCTTTTCGTAAATAGATGGTTTTGCAAACCTATAGGTTAGGTTTGGTTAGAACTGTGACCAACACACGCACGAGCCGAGCGAGCGAAGCGAGCGTGCCGCGGCAGCGGCCGGCGAGTGCTAGGAAAATTCTATCCATTTTACTAGGTTTTCCTAACCTTTAGGTTATTAATAGCTCAAACCCACATAAGTTACTTAACGAAACTTAATGCAACATTTGGTATACAATAAACAACTGAATGAATATTACGCTAAGTAAAACATACGCTACTTAAAAGTTGGCATTTTGAAAAAATGTCATTATAAAAAGCAAACCAAACAAACAGTTGGCAACTGCGAGGTTGGGAAATAAAAAAAAAATAATAAGAAAAGTTGGTAAATGATTATTCTGCAAAATAATATTCTTCGAAACGTTAGTTGCCAAATGAAAATCGGCCAAAAATGTTTCTGCAAAAAGGCAGAGAACCCATAAATCAATAGTTCTGAAACCACTAAACTTTCTCAAACGTCTAAATCAAGTCAAATCAAATTCAAACATCTATTTGACATAAACAAAGGTAATATATTAAACGGGTCTAACCGCGATTATTTATTAGGTAAAATTTAATTACTTGTGGGTAGACCAGCTACTAAAATTTACCAAACAAAAATTTACCGAACATAACGATATATTTTATAATAGTCCATTTTTTCCTTCGAATTAAAAAACAGACTCTAGAGGAAGAATGCCAATAACCTCCACTGACTAATGACTCCATACTTCATTACAAAGTTAAGCACCGCTCAGTGTTTATATTCTTTTTGTCGCACTAACATGTGCTGAGGACAATTTTAAAAACCTATTTAGAGGCTAAAAATTCCACCCATGCCGGGACTTGAACCCGCTCACCGTACATCGGCACGGTGTCAATTTATCAAACAAGATCCAGGCCAGGAGCTCCTGCAGGTATCATTCCTGTGGGTAATTCCTCCCACCGAGAACTAATAAGCACTCGAGACGTGACCGGCATGAGCCACGCAGCCTGATTGAACGACTGTCCGCTAATGAGAGTTTATGAGTTGCGCCGCGTTTTTGGTCTTTGCACCTGCGTGGAGGGACTGCTGATTTGCTTGGACTGATTTCATTACGCTTTACTGTATAGCTAGATTAATTGTGTTGTAAGGATTCATCATTATCATCATCAGCCATTTGACGCCCACTGCAGGACACAGGCCTCCTTCGTGGTTTTCATAACCACGAGGGGTTTTTCCATAATCGCCACGCTTGGCAGGCGGGTTGGCTTAGGAAGACGCTGCTGCCCGTCTCGTGGTAATTGATTTCCTTAGTCGCCATCCACGACTACGACATCCACGGAAGGAAATGGATGTAAGGGTTGCAGAATAAAAATTATTTATATAAGCAGCCTATATACGACCCACTGTAGGCCACATGCCTTCTCTCAGAGAGAGTATGGGCTTAATTACCACGCGTGCCCACCGCGGATTGGCGATTTCAAGCGCTGAGGTATGGGAATAGCTCAGACACTCGGGTTTAATCACGATGTTTTCCTTCACATATATAATTCCTTTAAAACACTCTCCAAATGCCGTTTAAATAGTCTGTGGTAAACGCTGAAAGTCTGAAACCTGAAGTTCTCCTTCCCTGAAGCAGCAGAGACGCAGATATTAAAAGCAAGTAAGCTCGCGGGTTTCTCCTCAATGTTTTTCTTCGCAAATGCGACGCAAAGGCATGTTATTGCGTTGCCACGGACGCGAGCAATAAACCATGTTGTTTGTCCGTTCATTAGCCATGGCTCTGCTCTTACGTCAGAAACGTTACGTTTTTGCTACAGAATGTTAGCTCAGTGTGTTTTGGTAAGACTGGAAAGGTAAGAGATAGGTAAATAGAAAAAAAAAACTGGCCAAGTGCGAGTTGGACTCGCGCACAAAGGGTTTCGGACCTGGTCCCAAACTAGGATACCCTGTGCTATGGTAACTAGGCAAGGACGTTACAAACATGGAAGTACACCCAGACTGAGGTCTCTGAAAGAATCGAACCCACGACCGCTGATTTGGTAGGTAAGCGCCTTAACGGCTTGACCAACGAGGCAGTCATTATCTATACAATGTTTGAATATTTCAAGCGTCTATATGTTGCCGTTATTAATATCGAGAAAAAAACGGCAAATAAATCACTTTTTTTGTATGGGAGCTCCAATAAAAATTTAATATTTATTCTATTCTGTTTTTAGTATTTGTATTTATTTATACATCATCTATGAAAATTTCAACTGACTAACTATCACGGTAAGTGAGATACAGCCTGGTGATAGACGGACGGATGGACCTGTTTTGTGTTCTAAATAAAATAAAATAAAATAGGGTCCCTTACCCTAAAAACCAGTCCAATGCATGTGGGATACGCGCACCGCGGGTTTCGTATCATTATCAATATTATAACAGTCGAGACACACTTTTTTGTGTAGTTTTTATACGTCCCACGGCAGGGCACTGGCCTTCTCTCAGAGAGAGAGAGAGCACGGGTTTAACTACCATGCACACACTCAGGTTTCCTCACGACGTTTTCCTTCACAGTGAGTGGTATTGCTACTAAAAATTCACAAACTTCACAAAACTTCACACTTTGCTGTTTTTATTATTTGTGGCTACAGCATAAGAAAGACTGCACTATAGTTTGTATTGTATTACATCATTGCTAAAATAGTTATTTTTATAGGTGCCCCCTCCTTGTAATACATAAGGTACTTATAAGTACTTTTATCTCTTTCTTTTTTACACGCCTACCTCAATGTTTTCCTCTCGTGTACCTCCTGCAGGTTGACTGGTAGAAAATGCCATTAGCAATAAGTCCACCTTTTGTACACTGTCTTGGTGCAATAAAGAATTCATAATAATGATAATAATAATAATAGTCATGATTATATTCTTTTTGTTGCACTAACCCGTGCTGAGGACATTTTTAAAAACCTATTTAGATGCTAAAAATTCCACCCATGTCGGGACTTGAACCCGCGACCTCTTGCTAACCGTGCCAGAGTTCTCCCAACTGAGTTTGCCCATTAGCTTAGTAGAATTTCCTATAATAGCCTCTAAATTTTTAAAATAATAGTCATACCATGAGATAGTTCGTTTGAGTCACTGTCGTAGGTTCTAAATCTACTATAATAAACAGAAAACCTAGGAAAAAAAAAATATTTTCCTAATATTATATTTTCCTAGGTTTTCTGAATGCATCCCTATTTCCAGTAAAAGTTCTGTAGTGACTATGCCGAGGTAATGCCGCGTTAAGCAAACGGGCTATTTGTCAAGAGAGAGGTTACTGTTTGCACAGCAACTGCCCCTCCCCCCTCCGCACGCCTCGCCCCGGGGTAGGCCACGGCTATTTCTGGATACTCTTCATTAAATACTGTAAAGATTACACACATATTCCATACCAAATACTAGGCGTTTCAGGAAACTCCGAGTATCATGAATTCGCTGGAAGAAACATTTTCTAGAGCTGATATGTTTATATTTCGGAGTTGGTCACACAATAAAAATAGTGTGTATTTATGAGTAGAATATGGTAACCCCTTAACTTCCACAGGAGCCATCAGAAACATTTTGTATACTTTCCAAGTATGTAAGCAAATCGTTGACAAATATCATTCGAATGCGGAAATGTATATTTAGTTATGAGCTAGTTCTGGATATTTAACTATAAAAATCATTGGCGTTATTACAAAATGTAACAACACTGAGTAGGTATACGAGCAAAAAGTATGTTATAATGGTTAGATCAGTAATAATTTATTTATTTATTTGATTTGAAAAATATGTCTGCGTTTTAAATCAAATTTTTCAACTTTCCGGCCTCCGACATGCAGCAACATTTAGCATAAACACTAATGGATAACTCAACTTTATTTTATATATTTATAAACAGCCATGCCATTAAATTTCGGGTACCTAATTTGAATCTTTACTTCTTATTTATTTTCCATTTGAATAATAAATGGCTAATGAAAGTAGACAGGCGTGTCTACATAAGTTTTGTAAAGGAACATTATTATGCTCCATTGTGTGTAATGCATTCAATTATGTTATTACGTTAGTGTTTGATATTTGCATTTGCGCCACACACAATAATCCTGTACCAAAATATGTAATGCCACAGGGGTTCTTGTAAATAAATGAATTCGTCCGGAAGGCTTGACCTTGTTTGCAGAATGGCTGACGACGAACATTTAAAATGGCGGGTCAGCCTCCGACGCGATTTGGGGTGCGTGTTCATTTAGCTCCAGCTTTTTGTTAATCGACACGATTTTGTTTATATTTCGTTGCTGTCATCGCGATGATTCTTGGTAAATACACTCACTTACAGTGAAGATAAGATATTCCTTGCAGAGGAGCTTATCCAATCACCAGGTTTTAACACTGAATTTAGAATAAAATATGCTACATGAACCAGATTAAAACGTATGATAATTTTTAAATCCATGTAGGTAACTATTAAGTGTTGGGCACTTTAGTTTAGCCACTCAAATTGCAGCGTTTACGTTTAACTTTACACTGAATAACAAAGAAAACACAATTTATTTGCGAATTTATTGATTGTCTCATGAATTCCATTAAAAGATCTTGACCATTTACATTTAATTCAAGTAGTAATAAAAATGTAGTAATGAAATCGGACTACGTGTCAAATACATAATTACCGCTAAGCATACAAAAAATACAAAGAAATTGAGAAACTCTTCTTTTTTTGAAGTCGGTTAAAATGTATGGCAAGAACCCCGCTAATGTGGATGCACCCTATCAGTGTAGTGTAGGGTGACGTGTAGTTTTTATTGTGTCGGGTGAGAGTGTGACGGCGGCGCATTTGTCCCGGGGAAGGAAATTACACACACTCGGCCAGCCCGCTCCTGTTTTATGACGTACCGTATAACAGGGACTTGTAGGATTAGTTGTAGGTTTATGTAGGTAATTAGGTTTTAATTTGACCCAAATACTTTACAAATAGGCTGGGCTCAGTTTTATATGTAAATTAGTTGTGTTCAGATAAGTGTAGGATACATTTATCCGAATCGTAGTAGAAATAGGGTTTATATTTGTGCTATCAATCGATCGATCGCATCATCATCATCAGCCATTTGACGCTCACTGCAGGGAATAGGCCTTGTTTAGAATAGATTTGAATGCATAAGAGGCATTCGGTCGCACTCGTGTGCGCTCGGATGCGCGGGCGAGGTGGGCCTGCGCGCGCGCGCGGACCCACCGGAGGTCGTCGCGAGAGGAGGCTTACGGACGTCGTCGCGGCTAGACGCTCCTCAAACGGGAATAATATTAAACATTGATCTCGCAGGCTGTACCGCGCCGAGATTTTTGTAGGTAGTATAGTTTAGTATCAGGTGTTCGGGATTTGGTGTGGACTACAAGTGGCTGACGGGACAAGGCGTGGTGGACGGGGTGGGCTTCGCCGACAGAGCAAGGACGGCAGGCTCCATCGAGGACTCGCAGCCAGCACCCACACACACACACACACACACACACACACTTACTCAAAACCAACAGCACATTTGGCTGGCAGTTGGGCCCGGCCAGGCTCAATCCACGAGGTGAGTAGGTACCTAGGTTTAAGTTAGATATAAGTTTAGCGGCGTGCATTCATGTCCGATTGCTTCCGCCAGGAGAGACCGTTTCGTTTGTATAGGGCACCAGCTGATGGGCCCCTGGTGTATCGTACGGCTGGCCCTGGCGAGAACAATTTTTGGTAGCAGAGCGTGGTTGTATTCATAGTGTGATATATTTGTTAACCAGAACATTTGTAGTCAAGACCCGCAGGTCATAATTGGTGCATGTTCACAGCTAAATAAACTAGCCAATTTTTAGTCATAAGAAATTTGAAGGTAGTTTTGTTTGAGCGGCATTCCATTACAAGGGAATTCCAACCATTATTCCATACGCACGTAATATTGAGGTCAAATCTGCATTGTATTACATTACGATTGTATTTTGTGTCATTAGGGATAAGTAAACAATAACATTGGTTGAGTGAACAACTTTATTTGGTTGTGTTTGGATACGGAAAATACATCGATTAATTAGGGTTCCGTCGCAAAGTTATTTACTCAACATAGATTATTAAGTAGTTCGGATAAAAATCTGTGTAATTATTATTTGTAAGTACAATAAAGAATATTCTTACCTTATCTTATTCTTATTGTTGTTTATTCGTGTGTATTGACCGATACACGGTTATCACGGGGGTTTGCTTGTAGTATAAGGAATAGTGGCAGGAAATTGTGTTAGATACCAATTTAATAAGTTCAGAACCCGCGGTATTTTGGTTGCGTGACGGTTTGGTTCGCTTATTCAATTGTTATTGGTAGGTATATGGATACCTAGTCTTCATTGTGAGCTGTAATTAAATTAAGTATTTTAATTGAAAAATTATAATACGGAACCAATTTAGGAAAAGGTTCGCGCTTGACTGCGGGTTGTTTTTAGGGAAACATTTACGTCACTATTTCCGATTATTAAAATATACATTAATAGGTATATACAATAATAAGTTTTCCGCTGTGCATAAAATACTGTTGGTCTAGTAGGGTAAGGTCGTTAATTGTAATCGAGGTTGGTACGATGGCTCCCTCCGTGATTAGGACGATCGCAGCAAAAATCGAATCGGAATTAAGATGGTTCTCATTAGTTATTACTTTAATTGGCCGCACTGACCGCGAAGATGCATTACTGTCTCGCGCGCGACAAGTAGACGAGAGATATGACGCGGTGCTCAAGTTGCATGCGGAATATTTGGCCCTTGTGGATGACGAAGGATCCGAGGGGGAAATTTTGTCGCAGGTTGTCGTGCGGCGTAATGTAGACCAATGCGGGGAAATGGTTATGAGCATCATTCAAGCAGCATCAGAGATCGAACGGGCACAGAAGGGGGAGGTTCGGGGGCCGTGCAGGTTGGCTGGCACGGCAATAATGGCACCTCTACCTCCTGTAAATGTGCCAGAATTTGGCGGCGAGTATGCCGACTGGCCAAGATTTCGCGATTTATTTGACAGCGTTGTGCATTCGCGTAAGGACCTTTCGCCCGCGTATAAAATGGCGCAGTTAATGGGAAGGCTATACGGGGAGCCGCATGACATTTTAACGCACTTAGAGATTACGGATAGTAGTTACGAGACGGCATGGGGCCTATTAGTCGACCGATACGATAATCGGCGATTAATTATTGATGGGCTCATCGACAAATTATTTGGAATCCCGAAGGTGTCTAACGTGTACGAAATAAGGTCGAAAATCCTAAACCCGGTCACGGTAGCGGTCAACACGTTGGATCGGCTTAAGTTATCGTTAGGGGACAATAAGTATATTGTGGTTAATAGGGTTTTACGCAAATTACCGGTCGACGTAGTTGCGCGTTTTGAGCAGGCGCATGGCGGCGAGTCAGCGAATCACCTCCCGACGTTTGAGAACTTGAGGGCGTTTTTGGAGGGTGAGTGTAGGCGGGCAGATTGCCAAGGGGCAACCATGTCGCCACCCCCCATGTCACCTCGACGTCCTAGTGGGCCCAAGCCCGTTGAGGCCCGTCGGGGGGGACAGAAATATAATGTCCTTCAATCGGACGTGTGTCCCTTCTGCCGGGAGGGGGGACACATGATTACCGCGTGCGCGGATTTTAAGGCACAGCGTGTGCATAGGCGCAGAGGGGTGGTCACGCAGCGCAACTGGTGCTACCGCTGCTTAGGTGCACACTATGTGCGCGATTGTGGCACGACCACCAGCTGTCGGACCTGCGGGGGGGCCCATCACGAGCTCCTCTGCCTGGCTGAGAGTGGGGAGACATACGGGACCGCGGCGGGAGGTCGCACTGCACCTCTTAGGTCAGCTTCGGGTGGACTGTCGCCCCCCCGTCGGGGAGAGGGGTCACCCGGGTACCAGCGGACGCCCCCCCCTCGGGGAGGGGTGTCACCGAGGGATCAGCGGTCGCCCCCCCCTCGGGGAGGGGGGTCACCGGGGAATCCGGAGTACCACCGAGTGCCGCCATCACCCCCCCGAGGGGGGGATCGGCGCCGGGATACGGGCGGGTGCCCGGAGATAACGCTTGGGGAGGCTGGTTATGCGACTTACTCGACCGCGCTGGGGGCCACGCTGCCGCCCCCGAGTGATCGCTTCTCCCCTGCCCTCGCAGAGTGCCGGCGCTTGATTGCGCACCCGCCGGTGGCAGGACGGATGCCGGTTGGCTACTTCCGGCCGACGCGCATGGCACAGATGAGCCGAGGGGTATACTACCCAGGTTGGGACCCATACATGGCTCAGGGGCCTCCATCCCCTCCCTCAGGAGGGGGGGATGGTGGCCCCCGCTAGGAATTAGCAGCCTGTTCATCAGTAATGGCCCCCCAGCCAGTCACGGTACTATTACCAACGGCTAGGGTTACTGTCTGGGGTACGGATGGCCAGTCAGTGCAAGTGAGGGCACTTTTGGATTCTGGGGCACAGGGATGTATTGTGTCCAGTCGACTGGTGGACAGGCTGGGTCTTAGATTAGAGCCATCACGGGATGGCGCAGTAGGTATTGGTGGCAATCGGGTGCCTCACCTCAGGGGTCAGACTGCTCTCCTGTTTGAGATGGGTGACTCGGCATCGATCACACGGGTGAGTGCCACCGCGATCGTTTTGGACGAAGTGGTCGGGGTCCTCCCTCAGATACGGTTACCGCCAGCGGTTAGAGGGTTGACCAGGGGTTTGGAGTTGGCTGATCCCCACTTTGCGACTCCCGGTCGGGTGGACATCTTGCTTGGGACTGACGTCCTCGGGAAATTGCTACGGAGCGGCAAGCGGGAGCTGCAACCAGACGGATTGGTGGCCTTACGTACCGCAGGGGGGTACGCTTTATTGGGCCCAGTGCGGGAACCACAGGATGCAACGGATTATAGGCCCTTATATTATGGCAGCGTGTTATCGGAGGTTCTGCAAAGGTTCTGGGCAACAGAAGAGCCACCCACAGCTCCTAGGAATAGCCCGCTAGACGAGGAATGCGAGACGTTTTATCAACGTAACACGGTGCGCCTCCCGTCGGGCAGATTTATGACACGGTTGCCGTTTCTATCGAATCGACCTCTGCTAGGGAGTTCCTGGAGTCTAGCAGAGAAACGGATGGTGGCAATGGAGAGGCGTATGAAACGGGACTCCAACTTCCGACGGAAGTATGTTGAGTTCATGCGCGAATACTTGGCTTTGGGTCACATGTCAGTATCCAGGGTGGATTGGCGTCATGAGGAGCACTACGTTCTGCCTCATCATGCAGTCCTGAAGACACCTGACTCCAAGATTAGGGTTGTGTTCGACGGGAGCGCGGCGACATCTAGTGGAGTGTCTCTGAATCAATGTCTGCACGCGGGTCCTAAGTTGACCAGAGACATAGCAGACATTCTAACGGACTTCAGGAGACACCAGGTTGTCTTTGTTACAGACGTGAAGATGATGTTCCGTCAAACAGAGATTCACCCGGACGACCGTCGGTTCCAACTGATATTGTGGCGAGAGAGCCCAGAAGAACCGATGGTCACGTATGAGCTCAACACGAATACATACGGATTAAAGCCCAGCCCTTATGTAGCAATGCGTACGCTACGAGAATTGGCTGAACAGGAACGGCTGCGTTTTCCACGCGCGGCAGCAGTCATTGATAGGGACGTCTACGTAGACGACATTTGTACGGGCACGGATAGTGTTGAGCAGGCGCTCATCTTAAGGGATGAATTGGTGGCGCTCATGGCCTCCGGGGGCTATGAACTCAGAAAGTGGTTGTCGAACTGCCCAGAGGTGCTGGCAGGACTGCCAGCTGAATACCAACAAGACCCGCATTTGTTCGAGGACCCGGATAATCCTCATGCGTTGGCAATTTTAGGAGTCCAGTATCGACCGAGTCAAGATGTTTTCACGTACAATTGTGAGGCCCAGTTGCTGTCGAGGACCTGGACCAAGCGATCGGTCCTTTCGACCATCGCACGAACGTTCGATCCATTAGGTTGGATCGCGCCGGTGACGTTCATGGCCAAATGCTTCTTGCAGAAGCTTTGGTTGGCCCAATTAGGTTGGGATGATCAGCTCACGGAGGAACTGTTACGGGAGTGGACGGCATTCGTGTCCACACTGTCGCATATTAAGGAGATTGAGATCCCGCGCAAGCTGATCCCGCAGACGGGAGCCAAGGCGACCCTGCACGGGTTTTGTGATGCGTCGGAGAAAGGGTACGCAGCCGCAGTCTACCTGCGAACAGGTGAGACTGCTTGCATGGGCGTTGTACGCTTGCTCATGGCCAAGAGCAAGGTTGCGCCTGTTCGGACCCGTTGGACGATTCCGAAGATGGAATTGGCGGGTGCGGCCCTTCTGACGCGGCTCCTGAACCATGTAGTGCAGAACTTGCGTGGTACGGCTGAATTAAATGAAACGGTTTATGCCTGGACTGACAGCCGGATCGTGCTGTGCTGGCTACAGACATCGGTCCATATGCTCGAGGTATTTGTTGCCAATCGAGTGTCACAAATAAATAACTCTGAGACTCCTCTGGTCTGGAGACATGTTCCAGGCGAGTTTAACCCAGCTGACTGCGCATCTCGCGGCTGCCCGGCGCCTGCTCTGGTTGAGCACTCTCTTTGGTGGGGGCCTCAATGGTTGGAACGGCCACATTCGCAGTGGCCATTTAATGAGTGCGGACGGCACTTATTACTACCGGACCAGGGTTTGAGGGTCAACGTGACCACGGTGAAGTCTGCTACAGCAGACCACACTCTCTTGGCTCGGTATAGCTCACTGGGGAAGCTACTTAGGGTCACGGGATGGATAAAGCGGTTTATCCAGAATAGTCGAAACCCTGTCGCGCAGCGAAACGTGTCGCCTGTACTGGGACCTGAAGAGCAACAACGGGCTCTTTTACATTGGGTGAAGGTCGTCCAGGCGAATGATTTTGAGGATGAAATTAGGATCCTGCAGACGGGCGCAGGTAGATTGAAGGGAGGCATGGTCCGCCTCAACCCGTTCATTGATGAGCACGGAATGCTTCGGGTGGGAGGCCGACTTCGGAATGCTGACTTGCCGTACTCGGCGCGACATCCCTTAATACTTCCCAAGAAGGGAGCTTTGGTGGAGTTGTTAGTTGGGGACCGCCACACCAGGAATTCACATGCAGGCTGCAACGCCCTTCTGGCCATTTTGCAGCGTGAGTTCTGGATTTTGTCGGCGCGGAAGGTGATACGGAGCGTTGTGTTTCGGTGCTTGCCTTGTTACCGACTCAAGGCAGCCACAATGCAGCCACAAATGGGGGATCTCCCGCCCGACCGAGTCACGGAAGCTCGGCCGTTTGCTGGCGTAGGTACGGATTTCGCGGGGCCTTTTATGGTCAAGACATCACGCCTTCGGAATGCGAAGTCTGTTAAGGCATATTTGTGCGTCTTCGTGTGTCTGGTGACCAAGGCCGTTCATTTGGAACTGGTAGCCGATCTCTCTACGGAGGCCTTTTTGGCAGCTCTGGATCGATTTGTTTCTCGAAGGGGACTACCGTCACTGATTCGGTCGGACTGTGGTACCAACTTCAAGGGTGCCGACCGTTGTTTAAAGGAGATTGTTTTGTTTTTGGGCCAAAATGAGCGCGAGATTGGCACGGGGCTCGCCGGTCGGGGCATTTCGTGGTATTTCAGTCCACCTGGATGCCCCCACTGGGGTGGGATTTTTGAGGCAGTAGTTAAGTCTTCTAAAACTCATTTGTACCGGGTCATCGGCTCAACGATCCTCACCTTTGAAGAGTTGGCAACTGTGTTTTGCAAAATTGAGGCGGTCTTAAACTCGCGACCCTTGTGCCCGCTAAGCGCTGACCCGAATGACCTTGAGGCCATTACACCTGGCCATTTCTTAATTTGCCAACCACTTAACGCCTTGCCGGAGTATCCGTATACGGAAGTTAAGTTGAATCGGTTGTCACGATATCAGATGTTGCAGCAAATGACTCAACATTTTTGGAAGCGATGGTCACTTGAATATCTGCACATTTTGCAGCAACGCGTTAAGTGGACGGATAGGACGACCCCACCCTGCGTTGGAGACCTCGTACTGGTTAAGGATGCTAACCTATCGCCGTTGTGTTGGCGACGGGGGCGCATCGTTAACTTGATTACGGGAAAGGATGGGTCTCCTCGGATCGCAGATGTGCGGGTGAGGGACGCGATTCTTAGACGCGCTGTTTCGTCACTATCCCGTCTACCGGGAGTTTGAGCGGACCGACAACGGGTCGGTCCGGGGCGGGTGATTGTTTAGAATAGATTTGAATGCATAAGAGGCATTCGGTCGCACTCGTGTGCGCTCGGATGCGCGGGCGAGGTGGGCCTGCGCGCGCGCGCGGACCCACCGGAGGTCGTCGCGAGAGGAGGCTTACGGACGTCGTCGCGGCTAGACGCTCCTCAAACGGGAATAATATTAAACATTGATCTCGCAGGCTGTACCGCGCCGAGATTTTTGTAGGTAGTATAGTTTAGTATCAGGTGTTCGGGATTTGGTGTGGACTACAAGTGGCTGACGGGACAAGGCGTGGTGGACGGGGTGGGCTTCGCCGACAGAGCAAGGACGGCAGGCTCCATCGAGGACTCGCAGCCAGCACCCACACACACACACACACACACACACACACTTACTCAAAACCAACAGCACATTTGGCTGGCAGTTGGGCCCGGCCAGGCTCAATCCACGAGGTGAGTAGGTACCTAGGTTTAAGTTAGATATAAGTTTAGCGGCGTGCATTCATGTCCGATTGCTTCCGCCAGGAGAGACCGTTTCGTTTGTATAGGGCACCAGCTGATGGGCCCCTGGTGTATCGTACGGCTGGCCCTGGCGAGAACTTCGTGGTTTTCATAACCATGAAGGGTTTTGCCATAATCGCCACGCCTGGCAGGCGGGTTGGCGATCGCAGTATGCGTGTGGAATCTCAGGAAGACGCTGCTGCCCGTCTCCTGGTAATTGATTTCCTTTGTTGCCTTCTACGACATCCACGGAAGGAAATGGAGTGACGCTATTCTTAATCCGGCGCCACACGGAGTAATAAACCACTTATTCGAATCGATCGCATAAACCACTTATTTACCACTTATCGGCCACCCTCATCGAGCCGCATCATCTTTGTGCTAAATTTTATCCAAATCTCTTCGGATATTTGAGTGTGATTGCGTGAGATTAATATTTTAAAAGCGCCCAAAAATACCATTTCGGGCGCTAACATACGTTTTTCCACCGCACACAATACGACACACACATTTATTTATTTTAACTTATTAAATTGTACAACGTTACAGCTATGTTGTTACATACCAAAGTTATGTAGCTAAATAACCTTCAAAAGGAGCCTTAAAACAAATAAATCCTTATTTTAATTATCCCGAGCAGCAAAGAGTCTCTACTTATTACGTTGTGCACTAAAGCCAAGTATTCACTAGGCGACCAATTGTCGCAGAACATGTCTAGGAACACTGTTTCTACGTGTCGCCGCGACGTCGCGCCGTGTTCCGCGACGTCGCACGCGACATTGCAGCGACATCCACGTGTCGCAGATTGTGTTCCGTGTTCTGTCTCGCGAGCCAGAACTTCCTGCGACATCAGTCGGGCGACAGGTGTCGCCGAGTGTAGACGCGTCTGCGACTTGTTTTTCAACATGCCCGTAGAGTGGAGCAATGAAGCATGTGCACGCAGCACTAACTGCCACGACTTCCTCGGGCGACATCTCCGCGGCGACTGACTGGTGTGGACAGGGAAAATGTCTCGCGACATGTTGCTTACATGTTCCGAGAACACGCACCGTAGATGTTCTGGCACATGTCTCGCGACTTGTCCCCTAGTGAAATCGTGGCTTCAGACGCAATTTAATCCAGTCGAAAATAGCCACTAGAGTGCGCAACATTAATGCGCTTCAGGTATATTTTAAAACAGCGAGATGTCCAGAAATTCCACTTTTGGCAATACACGCAACACCAGTAAAGTAACACGCATACGACACATAAGGTATATTTAGTATGAGGTAAATAATGGTAATAAAAATTTTATTCATTAAAAACAAACGGCCTTATTTATTAAAACAAGATTCCTTTAAAACAAATCTAAAATTCTGCTTGTTTAATCTTTTCCTTGAAAAATCTCTATCACAAACTATTTTAATCGGTGCTTCGTAGTGTTTTAAGAAATGGATTTTTTGTAAGTAAGACCTTAAGTAAAAATGTTTACTTAATGAAGGTCGAAGCTTTTAGTTTCAGGGTAAATAGAATATTTGGAGAAGAAGGTAACAAAGAAACTGCTCATTTATTCTTTTCCAAATACTTAGACATGATAGTCCCCGTTAAGATTAATACCAGAAAATCAAATCAAAATCAAAATTATATTTTTTTATTCAAAGTAGCACAGAAACTGCGAATTAATGAACGTAACAAGTTAAACTAGGCGTCCATTTCAAAATCTAGACCAGACCTCTTTGTTTTCTAAATAACCGTCACATATGTAGGCTTTTATCCACAGAGAGAGCCTAACACTTTTCTTGCACCGGAGGTACGTAACTATAATTAATTTTATACAGTGCCCCACAAAAGATGTAGAGAGAACACTTTATTGTGCATAAATTTGGAAATTACACGGATGTTCCTTAAGCAAAAAGTACTGACAGGCTCCTGATCAATAAAATGTGTGAATCGTAAAAATCTAAACCGTGAAAATGACTATTTATAAAAATTCCACCCATGCCGGGACCTGAACCCGCGACCTTTAGCTAACCGTGCCAGCGCTCTCCCAACTGAGCCAATGGGTAAGTGCAGGCATCGGCGAAATTTCGAGCCTCTTTAAAAACTCTATATTACGTACAGGCAGCGACATCTGGCCGAAGCAATTTACATCACTTGCAGCCCCGAGTAACCTACTCTAAATAGGTTTTTAAAATTGTCCTCAGCATGGGTTAGTGCAACAAAAAGAATATAATGACTATTTATGTTTATTCCTAGTTTAATATTATGATTTAACGTCGAAAAATTGTAAAATGAAAAAAGAAACGTGTAAATATCCGTTCAAATTCAGTTTTTATTATGTCTAGCGCTCGTGTTAACCTTAGATAATACCATTATGGTGGCTACCAATATTTTCGAAATTTGTGACATTATTTCTGGAATCATAGTTACCCCAAACTTTTATCGATACGTTTACTTGGAGTGATGTAAATACAACATAATGTTTGAACTGCTTATAGTCATTGTAAATAAAGATCAAAGTCTCCTGACTTCCCTGGGGAGGAGGTCTACTTCCTGATATTTTCCTTAACTGTTTGCCTTGTTTCTAGAATAGGCGGGTTTTGTTGGTAAATTGGTGTAAGAAAAATGTGGCATCACATCAGTGGACATATTATTATATTTTGATTGAATTGACATAGAAATTTTTATTTTTTATACATACACTTTTAAAAACTTTTCAGCACACTTGTGAAAGCAAAATTCAATTCAGACAAAAAAAAACACTCCAAACTTAGTCTTTTCAAATATGTTCCTTAATTAACAGATTTTACGTATTTTAATCTTCTAAAACTAATGCATCGAACTGACTTTAATTCCAGACATTTTTGTCATCTAAATAACCCTTAATGCTACAGTAGCCCTTTTGTCACAAAGTGTGCTTTACAAATTTTTTGAACCGCGTTTCTGGCAAGCTTATTATATCCTCAGGGATCTTATTATAGAAATGTATACAATGCCCCACAAAGGATGTCAGCCTAAATCTTGGGAACGAAACTTTATGTTTATTTCTTGTATTTACATTGTGTTGGCTAGATACAGTTTTAAAATTACTGATATTTTTCCTGACGTTCATAATATTCTCATAGATAAACTGACTAGCAACTGTCAGGATGTTAGATTATTTAAAGAAATATCTTAAAGAATCCCTACTGCCTACCTAATAAATAACCTTATCGCTGTCTTCTGTAAGACGAAGATAGTCTCAATGTCTGCTGCCCGACCCCACAGCAGTATGCCATAGGACATAATACTGTGGAAGTAACTAAAATAAACAAGCCCAGCACTTGCGACGTCAGTTAGTTTCTTGATTCTTTTGACCGCATATATTGCAGAACTAAGCCTATTTGCCAATTTGTCTACATGAGGACCCAATTGAAGCTTTGAATCAATTGTGATACTTAGAATATAGTTTCTCATACTAGATCTAGTTTGTCATTCCCCAATATAAGTTTGCTGTCAACTATTTTGATATTTAGGATAATGGAGAACTTGCACTAAAAATGTTTTAACAGAATAGGAGAGGACACGTTTAAGGATAAATAAACATAGTATTTTTTTTTCTCTGCGACTAATACTTTTTGTAATATATTATAATCAGTCGAAAAGTCAATATAGTCATGTGGTAATAAAACGCGCTACACAAACCTTACACCACCTTAGACTATGACGTCACTCCCTGACGTAACGCCTTATATGCATGAAGTGTTTATCAATATTGGAGTGATCTCGTGAATTAATGTTTTATGCATTTACACCTTTATAAGAAAACGTTCAGAATACAATGATAAAACGAAATCTAGAAAGTTTTATGTTATTAGAGTAACTTTATTTTTTACATATTTTGTGACCCGGAAAATCCTGAAAAAAAAAATTTTATTGTTTTATTTTTAAATTTTTCCTAGGTTAAAAGCAATATCACTCCAATCAAACTTAGACGGAAGTTCCCCATTGTAATAGTAACGAGTCTCTGACCACGATTATGAATTTATTTTATATCCTGATTTGCGGTATTGATCCCGTTTCTTGAATAGTTAAGTCTTCACTTGTTAGTTCTTACTCAAGTATAGTAGTATTCAAAGTCAACATACGTACACTCTAATCAGTTACGTTGAGGCCAACTTTACAACAAAAATGTACCGGTTGGCCGGTTATCGACTGTACTGTTCTGATTGCGCTCGAAGCGATTTTCAATAGATTTTATTTTTGTCCCGCTCCCGCCGTTACTGAGCAATAGAGTTCGCAGATATTCCAAAAATGCAAGCTTACTCGTTTAGGTTGGTACTCTTTTTGTTCCGCGTCGTTTCTGTTTATTTCCTTGTACAAAATACATTTTGAGTGCAATTTTATGTTCACTGTTCCATTTAGCTTAAACTTTTTTTTGTTTAAGCTGCCCTGTTTTTCTCTTTGTTCTTGTTTTTTTGGCGTAAATAAAAATGGGAATACGTTGAAATGGGTCACTTAATAGACCATCTGATGATTAATTGAGTTGTTAGGAATTTTATTGAAGTGCGATTGGATTAAAATTTATCTGGCATCTATACATCGTGATATGGTAAGTTTGAATTTCGACAGGTGTTTTCTGAGTTACTTTTATCCATGAATTTGTTGCTGAGAGCACAATTTTTTTATGTACCCTATATTCGTCCCACTGCAGGGCACAGGTCATCTCTCTGGGAGAGAATGGGCTTGATCACCACGCGTGCCCACTGCAAATTGGAAATTTCTCGCGCTGAGGTATGGGAACATCTCAGACACTCAGGTTTCCTCACGATATTTTCCTTCACAGTTAGCAAGTGGTATGGCCACTAGAACTTCACAAATGTACGTAACTTAGAAAACAAAGTCATTGGTACATGCCGGGATTCAAACCCACCGGCTTCGCGAACGAGAAGCCGGCGTTTAGCCGCTCCGCTACCACCGCTCTTAAAGTACCATTAGCTAACGGTAAAGGAAAATGTTGTGAAATAAACTTGAGTGTCTGAGGTGTTCACATAGCTTAGCTTAGCACTGCAGTTACAAAGAAAACTATTTAATGTGTTTAAGAAGAGGAACTAGGACATCGAAATTTATATTACCTATCTAAAAGTGCATACGGCTGGCCGTTTTCTGCGTCACTGGGTCAAAATACTCGTTTTTCAGCCAGTGACATAGATTCGTGTCTGCTGCTAAAACAAGATTATTATTTGATTTGAGCTGTACCAACCTACGATAAGCATTGTTATTGCTAACACCAAAATTAATTTGAATTAATTTTAGTTTTTAACATAATTTCTAAGAAAATTTGGCCTCAGTTGTCAGTAAAGGAATTGAATTATTCTTATTATTAGAATAGAGTAGAATAGAAATCGTTTATTGCCAAAACACAGACAATTTAAAAAAGCAATTATAGCAGAGATTTGCATTTTTTTAGACTGCGTCTAACAATTTTATTATTGGAGAGAGCTCTACACACATTTTTCAGATAATGTTGAGATGATTAGGTCTTCTCTCTATTTTTCTAAAGAACCCGCGTTCAAACTCCCAGTTCTATTTTACTTTAATCATCATCAGCCTATGCTTGTCCACTGCTGGACATAGGCCTCTCCTATTGCACGCCACTGAGCACGGTCCTCGGCTACTCTCATCCAGCTCTTGCCAGCCGCCCTGCGAAGATCATCGCTCCACCGAGTCTGAGGACGTCCCACACTACGTTCCTATTTTCCTTTACCCGCTTGTAATTGAAGAGATAAATATAGTTTTCGTATCACCGAGCAAAATTACAAGATTAGCTTTTCGTTTCGTAACACCAAACAAGATAACTTTGTTCTGAGGCTAACAAAAAGCCTTAAGCCCGCCTGAGCCTAATCTAAGTAGGCTATCGCAGATGAGATGCTCTAAGTAGCATTATATTGAGCCCGTATTTCCAAGATCGAGATAGCCTGTCGACCTGTCTAGTCTAGTCTAGTCTAGGGTGCCACTCTGAAATAGCTGAGATTATTCAAAATAAATTTGTCTTATCTGTGCTCAATTGTGTAATTGCTGAAACACGACAATTGAGAATTTGCACAATAAACGTTTTGAGCTCATTGGAGAGGCTATAGTTAATTAGAACTGAGATTTCCGCACTTAGCCTCATAGTTGGGCCATTGTACGTAGCAAGCGCAAAGGTATGTCAATAAGTCAGACACTAGGGTTTCCTTACGGTGTTTTCCTTCACCGTTAGCGAGTGGTATTGCTACTATAAATTCACAAATGTACGTAACTTAGAAAACAAAGTCATTGGTACATGCCGGGATGTGAACCCACGACCTACCGAATGAGAAGCCGGCGTTCTACCTCTCCGTTGCCACCGCTCTATGTTAAAAGGTAAAAAAAAAAAACAATTTTATGAAACACCTAAATCTTATGAGTTTTTTTTTTATTATTAGAGTAACATAATATTTTGCCTTTTTTTAGACCTGTGAACCCCAAGATAAAAAGGAAAATAGTTAATTTTTTGAGTTTTTCTACGTTTTTATAAGAGCAGTGTTAGTCCATTTTAAGTTTGATGCACGTTCCCATTAGTCATTACAATAACGTGCACGCAACACAAACATTTGTTCTGGTCCCAAGCTAGGATACCTTGTGCTATGGTAACCAGGCAAGGATATCACAAACATGGAAATACACCCAGACTGAGGCCATTTGTACGAATGTACGGCGGCCCCGAGTGGGAATCGAACCCACGACCTCTATCTTGGTAGTAAGCACCTTAAAGGCTAGGCCGTCGAGGCAGTTAAATTAGAGTTTGGTATTTAGCTACAACAACTTTTATTCTAGGACTTACATATTCTTTTATTTGTTTGTTTGTTAGACTTGCTAGGCATTCTTCTACGTCAGACTTATAAATTATAATTAATATTAATTATAATAGCCTATACGACCCCTCCCTAATTTCACCGAGGTGGAAAAGACGAGAGTAGTATGCATTTCTATTAAAAATTTGTTTATTGTTCATAAAAGAGTAGTAAAATTTTTCCTTACTTATTAACTTCACGGGAACAATAAATAAATCTGATTTATTTGAATATAGGGAATGTACGTTGGTACCTATTCTAGTGTTTAATTCTACTGTATCATAGGCACCAGCGTCCTCCGTGATTCTCCTCCTCCACCAATGATTACACGTTCTTTATAAGCTTCCTTGTTAACAATGGTCTATCGTCACCATTAGCTCCATTAGTTAGTATTATTATTCAAGAATCTAAAATCAAGATTTCAACTAATTTCAGAGTAGTTCCTTATCCTAACCCGGGTTTAGTTCCGTGTGGGCGCTATCTCTGACCGAAACAGCGGTTCGGCTGTCCACCTTATTGATTTTCCAACTGGAACATCGATAATCTAGCCGTGATATTTGGCTCAATATCGCTATTTCTACTGTTTGAACAACTATCAAACAGGGGATGTATTAGCAAAGGGCAAGATAAAAAGTACCCGAAACCGGCGTGCGTGTTTGCAACGATTGAATTAATGTTGAGGAAGCGAAAGTGATCTGTCAGGGTCGTGGCAAGTGACAGTCCCTGGTCTCTGCCTACCCGATGTATGTTTGTAAACAACTATCGAGCAGTATGTTTGTAAACAACTACCCAGTGCATTGTACCATGTACCTTTGTAAATATATTGTGTCTTGTTTCTTACCGAGCTAATGGGCAAGTGCTAGCATCGATGACATTTCGAGACTCTTTACAAATTTCTCTGTATTACGTACAGGCAGCGACATCTGACCGAAGCGATTTACATCACTTGCAGCCCCGAGTAACCCACTTTGCAGTTAGGTTTTTACATCGGAATGATATCGCTGTACCTACATGATTATATTCTTTTTGTTGCACAAACCCGCGCTGAGGACAATTTTAAAAACCTATTTAGAGGCTAAAAATTCCACCCATGCCGGGACTTGAACCCGCGACCTCTAGCTCACCGTGCCAGCGCTCTCCCAACTTAGCTAATATTGCTCTGCAGCAGTTTTGTAATTTGTGAAATAATTATTTGTACGATAATCTAACGATTTAAGAAATTTGTTGTGTATCCTTTCTATACGTGATATATGGACAACGTACTGTGGATTCCAAAGTCCCACTATACCTTTCTACACTCGCTAAACATTTCTGCATTTAGAAATTGCAATAAAACCCCTGCGTCACAACGGTTTATGTCGAGCGATCACATGCGGAGGGTAATGTGCCGCTCGTGCCTAAGCTGAAGAAACTTGCTCATTATGCGGGGCGGCCAACATTGGGTAGCCAGGCGAGTGACCCTTGCGAATTTGCATCGCTTCTGGTTGACGACCCCTGCCCGCCCGTGTGTGCCGCGATCAAAAGACCAGTGAGAAGTTTGAGGACAGAAGTTAGATACGATTTATTTCATATATTTTAGGAGTTTTTTTTCAGTTAACGCATTATTGACAACGGGTAATTAAACATTTTGTAGGCAATAATAAATATCCATAAATTGCAAACATAATTTATATTATTATGTAATTACCATAATATTACTATTAAATTTGTATATAATACATTTCTGAGCCAATGCCACCTACATACTATCTCTGGGTCCTGCACGCTACTGTCTTACCATCGGGTAATGATGTAATAAGACATAGACAATCTTTATTCATAATAATAACACCGAGATGATCGCCCACTCCAGCATGCTGAGTAAGAACTTCTTACAGTCGCCACACCCACAATGCACATTTGTCTTATTGTATTTTGTCGGAATCCCGGAATTCACTAAAAAAATATATAATAATAATGTGAAGATATGTTTCCTCCACCAAGAATACATTAAAAATGATCCAGCTCGCGCTTCTCACCTTCCCAACTAATCGATGCACCCCGCCATACTTTGTTGCAGTGATGCCAACCTAACGACCGGTTACTTTTCAATAGTGACAATGACACTTCCGATTTTGCAGATATCATGACACTATTTTATTGAATACTTAATGTCGTGATGTTGAGTATTGACCGGTAAAGCAACTGGGATACAATATCAATGCAAACTAATGCCAGAATGATCAAATGTAACTCTGTTTTCATTAAAATTGTTCAAAAACATGACAATAATAGGGAAAATAATCAATGTAACGAACTAAAATAAAATAAAACAATTATTATAATGATAATTATTTCGGTTAATAATGTATAAATATAATACAAAAATCCCTTTATTTAAACAAAAACATGCACATACAGAACATTGCAGAAGCCTCCTTTTAAGTTAATATTTACCTGTACTTGCCTGTACTAAGAGGCTCCACTCCTTTTACACTATAATTTATTAAATTTGCTTCATCATCATCATTAAGCCACAAGAAGTCCACTGCAATCTTTATCTTTATCTGGACCCAGGCCTCCTCCATGGATTTCCAAAAAGTCCGGTTGGAAGCGGTTTACATTCAGCGTCCTTCTGCCACTTGGATGAAGTCATCTGTCCATCTTGTGGCTGGTCGTCCTACGCTGCGCTCGCCGACGTTGCCGAATTTGCTTACTAATCAATTATGTTACATGATTTAAGGCATATATAGAATCTTTTCCAGTGATAACTTACGAAAGGTTTAGTATAAATAATTGTCAGTCTAAAGCATACGACTTCTATAACATCAAACTCTGTGCCAGTTTCCTATTAACGACTCACTGTGACCATCGAGGCTTGGGCCTTCCGCAGTGCTTCCACTTTCGCATGGTACAATTTTGAGCCCAAAATGTCAGACACAACAGCGACATCGGTCACTCGAGGCTGCGCTGAAAATTTAACGAGCCCTCATCACAAGTCCCGTCCCGATGTATGTACGACTCTATACTCTGTACCAACCGATATCCCTGGATGTAAACAATTAAAGAAAGTTTGTTACTCTTTCACGCAAAAACGGCTGAACGGACCCAGATGAATGCACAGAGATAGATAAAAGTCTGGATTAACACATAGGATATTTTTTATCCCGGAAAAATACACATCAAAATTACCACGCGAACGAAGTCGCGGGCAACAGCTAGTACCTAATATAAATAGACTTAAACTGACATTTCCGCAATTTAAACTTGCAAAAGTTCATTCATCTTTTATGGGGTACTTTATAAGGTCCTGTAAGGTTGAGGAACTAGATTCCTTAACAGATCAGTATTAGAGTTACCTCCGATGCGGTTTAAAATATGTGTTAAGCATACTCAAAGTAAAACAGGCCACAATAACTTTAAGGATTATTTAGAAGACATAGGAACCTAACATGTGGTTCATGAATCCACCAATTAAAAACTTGGTTTTTTACCTTTTATTTCTCGAAGTTTATATTTAAAAAAATATTTGCTTACATCTAGGGAAAGGCCAAAAGGTACGGAGTATAGCCGCTCGGGAGAGCTAAGGTTGTGTATTTTTAGACCCTTTCAGCCGCGGACAATACGGCGTTATTATGCCCAGCTCTGGGCGGAGTAGGCTGCCTCCACACCTTTTTTTGCCCTTTTCTTACGTAGTAGTTGGGGTAAGTAAACTGTCAGAATTGTTATCTTAGAGATGTCTTAGAAACAAAACGAATTAAAATAACTTATATAGTGAATCGCTCCCTTAGTGTCGATAAACAAACTCACTTCCGACGAACAAGAAGTTGGGATTTTATTGTTTGAATTTTGATTTCGCAATTATGTTTATACTATCGATTCGATTCGATTGTACAATCAAATCGGTGAGCGGGGCAAGAGTGGCATAGTAAGCAGTATTTACACTAATGCCCTTGCTACTTTTCCCCGCATGCCCCAGGAACTTCGTGTAAACGTTTTAACGTTTTTCTGTAATTTATATCTCTTTAGACATTGTAAACTTAAAGATAGCGAAGGAACAGTTTTACGACGTACTTACAGTGCAACCAAACATTGAAGTGATATCGGCTTGCGTTCTCACTTTAGTATTTTTGGGATATTTTTAAAGGAAATTTAGGTTTAGAAAAAAGATATTCTAAGCGTGTACAACTAAAAGGTGACTATGTTGAGAAATAAAATAACATTTGATAAAAGTTAATTACATCTTATCCAGTCTCACTACCTATTGAACCCCCTTAGTAGTAGCAATACCACTCGCTAACTGTGAAGGACAATATCGTGAGGAAACCCGAGTGTCTGAGCTATTCACATACCTCAGCTCTTGAAATCGCCAATCCGCGGTGGGCACGCGTGGTGATTAAGCCCATACTGTCTCTCTCTCTCTGAGAGAAGGCAAGTGCCCTACAGTGGGACGATAGGCTGCTTATTTACATAATCAATCTAAAACCTGGAACTCATGCATTGAACCGGCTTTATTGTTATCTAGATAATCTTTAATGTTATAGTTGCCCTTTTGGCACAAAGTTTGCTTTACACATTTTTTTAACCCCGTTTCTGGCAAGCTTATTATATCCTTAGGGATGTTATTGTAGAAACAATGCCCAATAAAGGATGTATTAACCTTTGCCAACCTGAATGTTGGGAAAGTAAATTTATGTTTGTTTCTAGTATTAACATTGTGTTGGCTACCTACAGTTTTAAAGTGACTGGTATTTTTCCTGACGTACACAATATTTTCATAGATATATTAATATTGCCGTGTGGCGCCGGATTAAGAATAGCGTTACTCCATTTCCTCCTGTGGATGTCGTAGAAGGCGACTAAGGAAATAAATTACCAGGAGACGGCAGCAGCGTCTTCCTGACATTCCAACCGCATACTGCGATAGCCAACCCGCCTGCTAAGCGTGGCGATTATGGCAAAACCCCTCATCGTTATGAAAACCATGAGGGAGGCCTATATTCTGCAGTGAGCGTCAAGGGGCTGATGATGATGATGATGAGGTACTTTAACAACTGTTAGAATATTAGTATCTTTCAATAAATCTCTTAACGAATTTCTACTGCCGAGCTTATATATGAATCTGATCGCTCTCTTCTGCACGACGAAGATACTGCCCGACCCCACAGTAGTATGCCGTAGGACATAATACTGTGGAAGTAGCTAAAATAAACAAGCCTAGCAGTTACGACGTCAGTTAATTCCCGGATTCTTTTGACTGCATTTGCTGCAGAACTAAGCCTGTTGGCCAATTTGTCTATTGAGGTCCCCATTGAAGCTTTGCATCAATACAGTTTCTTTTACAAGCTGTAGTTTGTTATAGGAAACGTAATTCTAAATGACATCCAATAATACGAGTGGAGAGCTCGGTTACTTTGAAATTGTGGCATTGTTCGTACCACCTATTTCACAATCCAAGGAGTTTTAAAAACCTATTTAGGCTAAAAATTCCACCCATGCCGGGACTTGAACCCGCGACCTCTGGCTCACCATTCATTGTCTTCAGCACGGGTTAGTGCAACAAAAAGAATATAATCCAAGGAGTGTCCAGCGAGGTCCACACAAACTATATTGTGAAGTTTATGTGAACATCATACATTGTACTAAAACGAGAAATTTTTATTGGGCGCTATAAATGTCGTTAAGTATCGCGTGTATCAAATGCACTATAACGGGCCATAAACCGCTGAAATATTTACAAGGCACCAGTGTAAAACTACTCCAGTTCGATTTAACCGAACTGCGCGTGAAACTCAATATATAACTTAAGGTTTCGATTTTTTAGATTGAACAGTTCGCTCGCGTAGAAGTTGGGAATATTTATGCGAAGATAAACCGGAAAATTTCTGGTTTATGAAGAAAGTCGCCCAGCGCGCCGTGAGACGAGTGAAAAGTACAAACTGGCAAACTCAACGTAGGCTGGACCGACGATCTGAGGCAGAATGCTGGCAGCGGCTGTATGAGGGTGGCTGAGGGCAGAAAGAAGTGGCAAGCCTTGGGCGAGGCCTATGTCCAGCAGTGGATGAGTACCGGCCGATTGATTGATTGATTGGTGAAAAAACTAACCCCAGTTTCTCAAAAACTAACAATCTTTTTTTCTAACTTGGGCTGACTTAGTATCTACAGTATGTTTCGTACTTTGCTGTAATAGTATTTGGGAGGCCTGGCATCCTAAGATACAGATCTCTGATCTAGTTAAGGACCCAGTCTTTCCACAAATTACTTCAAATTGTGCCATATTGTACCACCTCTTTTGTACCGTATTTGTGGATGGAGAAATACAGTTTATTTGTATTTGTATTTTGTTGTATTTGTATCTTGTCAGTTGGCCAAAGCGTAGGTACCTATACAGAAAAGAAACTGACAAATTGAAACTAAATTTTTTTATTCATCATAAACTTTAAAGCTATCAATTTCAGAATTAATAGATAATAGTTGCTGCTATCAAAAGGTTACTAGTAAGGATTAGTGTAGTATAAGAACCATTGCTCACGATAACCTAAAAACGCGATTTAAACGCGTTTAACGAGCGCGGGCGCAGCGCTTCCGCAAAAACGGAATGTTAATATAGAAATATAAAAATCTGTCTAAATCACTGTCTTTAGGGAGAGTTTTATTGACAATGTCATTGTATTTTCAGATCATAGTCCGGTATAGTATCTAGCAACAGACTAAATCACTACAAGCTCACTTTCAATTTGTCTATAAATAATAATTAAATAAGATTCAGTTTAAATTCGTGTCAATTTCAATGAAAGCTATAACAAATATGTATGAATTCGCAGGTTCGAAAAATCATATTTCCGTGAAATGAATTCAGCGCCCTCAATCATGTATAACGAATCTCTTCAGTGGAATTCAGTAAATATGACGTGAATGTGTTCATTTATGCCTCGATGTCACTCAGTGAACGGAGTTGTTACAGTCAGCAGTCTGATGCTGTTACAGTAATTTTAATTAATATATTATATTTATATTCTTTTTGTTGCACTAATCCGTGCTGAGGACAATTTTAAAAACCTACTTAGTCATGGCATGGGTGGAATTTTTAGCCTTTAAATAGGTTTTCTCTGTAAACGTTGTTTTGCCATTTTAATTAGCCTACGACCTCAGACCTATCAAAAAAATTTGAAAAATCGGTGAAGTTTCGGAGTTCGATAACAAACACTGTGACACGAGCTTTTTATTTTATTAGATATGCTGTGCTCGTAGACTAGTTAGATTATTACTAAATAAATTATTGCTTTTAAACTGGAAAACACTTTTAGTAACCTATTGTTATTAGAATTGAGACAACTAGGAATTTACAATGTTTTATTTCAATTTCTTAACAATCTTTTATTTTACATTCTTTTTTGTTGCACCGTGCTGAGGACAATTTTTTTTAAACCTAGTTAGAGGCTTAAAATTCCACCCTGGGAACCCGTGACCTGTTAGCCCAGCACAGTTCGCCAGAGGTCGCCGGTTCAAGTCCCGGCATGGGTGGAATTTTTAGCCTCTAAATAGGTTTTAAAAAAAATATCCTTTATTTAGTAATTCTGAGGAAATAAACAAGAATACGCGCCCACGTGTGCCCGCGCTTATGCTTTTTCTCTATTGCAGCTGTCAAATTGGTCTACGCAATTAATAAATATATATCTGAATAGATGTTAATGAAGCTACTATGCTATTGTTTTTATTACAAAGACGTTCAGTTGAATTTCGACTATCAGGGTAGACGTGCTAATGTGAGTAAATTGGATGGAACATAGCGCCCTGAAATATTTTACTACTAGTAGGTATACTTTCTTGTTAGAATTAAAAGAACTTTCAACATTTTATTTTGAAGAGTTTTGATTTGAATCTTCTGTTACTTCTACCGTAGCGTTTCTCTCGTCGGCGAGGGGGTGGCTGCATATTCAATACGAGTTTGTGTGCCAATTGAAATTGTTTTCAGTTCTGTTGTCTGCGCTGTTTCTGAAACCTAGCTATATTGAAGAGTAATTGACTGCGTGCGAGAATATGAGCAGGCTATATTTATTGAGTGTAAATAATTATTTCACAAGGTAGTTCGAAATGGGAATTATTTAATTCCATGTGAAAAAAACGACACTTTTATGTCAATGCAGCAAATAAACTCGATATCTATTAGACGATGTCATTAGAGGGACGACATAAAAATCTCAATTTTATTGCTGGAAATAATAGTCATTTATGTCTAAACTTGATTATAATGAAGTGTTAGTTATGTCGAAGTGAAAAGTTATGTTGGAAATGCGTGGCCTCCGTTTAATACTGTTTGGTATCCTACTACCCCACAGATGGAAAAAATTACCAAAACATCACCATTTTCATTTTATTTTTATTTTTTGGGGGTTACAACAGGATGAGTCACACATAAATATAACTTTATAGTGAAATACACAAGTGAGTAAGGTAAATTAACACATCCCTTAGAGTATCCCACTGTGAACACAACTGATTGCAGTTTGCGAAGAGCAATGTTTTGCTCTGTGACAAGCTAGGCCTCGTTTCATAGAACTACAATTCACGGCGCTCAGTGACAACCCGATGCATATCGCAAAGTCGATTAACCAACAGGCTAACGAGTAGGTAAACTCAGCCACGCAACGCACATCGAGCCGCCGCACCGCAACGAACCACGAACCACAGCTCCACGAAACGTGGGCCTGGATCAGCCTATTTATTATATATATATTAACAAATAAATACATATATATTGCCACTATTTGTTAAAATAGGCTGATCCAGGCCCGCGTTTCGTGGAGCTGCGATTCGTGGTTCGTTGCGGCGTGGCGGCTCGATGTGCGTTGCGTGGCTGAGTTACCATTTTATTTCAGATTACAAATCCATGGTTCTATTAGTAGGTACACGCAACTTATCTCTATTTTTAGTACTTAGAAACTACTTACTTGCTATTATTTATTTTATTTACATGCGATCGACACCAATGCTTTAAAAAGCGTGTGTCGTATCGCTCGGCAATCACGACCGGGAGGCTGTTGCTGCTGGCACGCAACCTGCTTAAGGTAGAAGCTTGACGCTTACGCAAGGTGGCCAAAAAACAGTCTGTGCGCGCCCCCGCAAACATACTAAATACACCACATAAGGAAAAATTAACATGTAAAGAGTACAAGAGTTAATATTACCTGAACAGTATGTTCAATCTCTCGAACTCCTGTATATAGGCATCTCCTTTAGCTAGGAGTTCGGCATTTTATCAAACTAAAGAATATGCAGAAAAATGTAGAAAAACGACGTAGAAAGACGAAAAATTTACCATTCAAATTTTGTTACTCTTTTGTAATGTAAATGGTAAATGCTGTCTGTAGTTTAATTTTTTTTTTGGTTTTTTTCTGTAGATATAAGTTACTAGAAAGAAGCATTTTATATATCATCTAAGCGGCACCGTTTAGTGACAAACGTTCAGTGTGACAAGTGAAATGATCTCTAAGTTGTGCAATTCGTTGGGCTGCCGGCCGGTGTGTCCCGCCGGTGTGTGGCGCGCGCTGAATTAAACTTCAATCATCCGCCCGCAAGCGCAATATGTCACGATGTGGAAAGCCACAGAAATCTCTTGGTTTCATTTCGAATATAAAGTGAGCACTCATTCGCTGGAGTGCCTCGGACAGATGGATTATTTTCCATGGGTTTATTAATTTACTATATGAGTACAACAGGGGACAATCAGGAGAAAATATAAAATTACAAGCCAAATTATATAATTTTTTTAAGAGTTAAAATAACAAAAACATTACATTTAAATGAGATCATGGTGAGAAGATGGCCTTTCGAAATTTACTTCTAAATGATGCTAACTTTACTAGGTATATTCTGTAGTACTATTCTTAGCTTAATTCCGTATTCACTTACTAGATTTTTTGTCGGAATAGTCCTTGCAGGCAACCGACGACGCGAGCTCCGTCTCTACTCACCATCACTAAGCTTTCCGAATGAGAGTTAAACCTGTTTCGACTCTTCCGACAAAAAGTCAAGTTAGTGAATTAGAAATAAAGCTAACAATGTGTCATAAGCAGCCTATATACGTCCCACTGTAGGGCACAGGCCTTCTCTTAGAGAGAGAGTATGGGCTTAATCACCACGCGTGCCCACCGCGGATTGGTGATTTCAAGCGCTGAAGTATGTAAATAGCTCAGACACCCAGGTTTCCTCACGATGTTTTCCTTCAAAGTTAGCGAGTGGTATTGCTACTATAACATCACAAATGTACATAACTTAGAAAGAAAAGTCATAGGTACATGCCCGCACTGGGAATCGAACCTGGGTCTCCCGCTTCAGAGTCCAATGTTCTACCCACTAGGTTACCACCGCGTATAACAATGTGTAGTGCTTACGAAAGTTTTAGTTCTAAAAGAATATTTATTGAAAACCTATTTAGACACTAAAATTCCACCCATGCCGGGAGTAGGTTTTTAAAATTGTCCTCAGCACGGGTTAGCGCAACAAAAAGAATATAATAATATTTATTGCTTATTCGAAATTCGAATTCAAAAATGTTTTATTCAAAATAGCACAGAAACTGCGACTTAATGGAAGTTACAAGTTAAACTAGGTGTCCATTTCAAATGTCAGGCGAGTCATCAGTAATTTTCTCTTCAAGTAATCACCCCCACCTCTCACCTCAACCCCTTCGGGTTCACAGACATATAAGTAAAGTGATATTTTTCCGCTTCGCCCGACTTGATTCGATCACTCACGAATATAGACAGGTGGCGTGCGTGCGATGTAGGTTGTGTCACTCAAACGGAAAAACGAGGATATTGAAATGTTTTGACGAGTATATGCAGCAAGTGACGTTGCCATTACGTTTATATTCCCTTTATCGTTGATTTCCACAACCAAATTCACCATGAATTTTGGGTGGTTTGAAAGCCATAGCAAATTGAACGTGCCTAAACGATATCTATGGAATACGCTAGATTGTTTTTTTTTAAAGACACTTTCGAAAGATATCTCTACACAAACTCGAATCTGTGAGAATCATTAGTACAACGGACACCGGGTTCGCGGATGATTGTTCTGATAAACGGAGAGGCAGCACTAATTGTAATATTGCTCAACTCAAACCAATATTTCACAACTCAATTTTTTATTTTGCTTGTATACTTAAAATGAATAGTCTAAATAGCTTGCATTTTAATTACTCATTACATAACCGCGGCTTTCACACCACCCAGATTTCAGCGTGTATAAGTTTAAAATGCATAATAATAATGAAATAGTAATAATAATAACCTCAGCGAGTCAGTTCTCCTCACGATGTTTTGTTTGACAGCGAATGGCAATACATATACAAATTCACGAGTTTACGTTAAGAATGGGCTCTAATCTAAGATTGAAATGCTGCCAATCTAACGGTATATATACGTTAGAACGCGCCACGCTTTTTATGTAAAATAATACTTAAACTAATAAAAATAGAGACTACCCGGTGGAACTCTATGACTACTGACGGACTGTTGGTCACAAAAGGGCTATTTTACCCGACTGCGGCGGTACCCAAAAGGAGGGTAATGTGTTTAGCTCGTATGTATGTAAGTATATCCGATTCAAAATCGTAGCACGACGCGACGTCGTATCGTGTGTATATGTAAATATATCGAGCTCGTCCAAATTAACTACTAGAGCGATGGTTGGTGAGCGGCACAACGCCGGCCTCATATTCGCGAAGTTGTCGGTTCGAATCTCGGCATATCATCATCATCATCATCATCATCAACCCATTATGTCCCCACCGAGGGGCACGGGTCTCTTCCCTGAGGAAGGTATAGGCCATACTCCACCACGGGGGCCAAGTCCGGATTGGTGGAGGCTTGTAGACTAGTGGCTCGTCTACTGTCAGAAGTTGTCAAGCTGCCCTAAGGCCTCTGACTTGGCTTAACGACTGCCATCTATCGACGGCAGCCGGCACCAACAGCTTAACGTGCCTTGTGAAGCACGGAACCGCTCGGAAAAATGCCACTAGCGTTCTCGGCATATACCAATGACTTTTTTTTCTAAGTTACGTACACTTGTTAAGTTGTAGTAGCATTACTACTCTCCAAAGATGAAGGAAAACATCGTGAGGAAGCCTGCATATCTGAGTTGTTCATATACCTCAGCGCTTGAAGATCCGCGGTGGGTACGCGTTGTAATTAAGCCTATACTCTCTATCTGAGAGAAGGCCTATGCCCTGCATTGGGACGTATAATTATAGGTGACATAAAAGACCGAATAACCTATAACGGTCTATATACGTTACAACGGGCCTCGGCCTGTAAGGTTGTGCAGGAGTACGCATATGCAAAATGCGCGAATTCTAATCCCGATGTTTTCTTTTCATGTCAAGTTTTGATGTGAAAACTTTTAAGCACAGTTTAACTAAGCTAGTACTGCTATTTTGTGTTGTGTTTCTGTAGTCTTAAGATAAAAAATCTTATGATTACACTTCGGTATAAGCACATTTAGTCATTAGTTCTTATTGTACAACTCATGTAATTTGGAAGAAGCCTGGCTACCCATAGCTGAGGGAATCCTAGTTTGGGAGCCAGTAACTTTTTTTTGTAAGGGTCTTACAATAAAGTTTTTTCATTTAATTTACACTTTTTTGAAAACTGAATAAAAGTGAAGCGTCACTTGGTGCCGGCCACGGAATTGTGTATACTTTACGTTCTCATCAAAATATGATTATTTATTATCAATTGCGTCGTGCCAAAGATGGCCTCCCAGTTCCTTGTGATCACCCCAGTAAAATAGCAGTTCTCCAACGTGCCCCTGTCCTCCATTACTGCTCTCGTTATCAGTTGCCATCGCCGCGTTTTTGAGAGTTGTTTTAGGTCAAAATGGCCGCTTTTTTCGACGAAATTTGTATGCAGATGAGGTCGTTTGTCGCCGCGGCGCCGGCGCCCGGCTGGCGTTGATTGGCGGAGTCTTGTAGCCAGACGTGCGCAAATTGTATGTCGATAAGATCGACTCGCTCATCTTTCATTTCGTTTTCCGATAGGTTTCCTATCTTTGTATCTTAACATCACTTTTATCATGTAGATCAGGTCTGTAGGTTACATAATTACCTTAATTCTCGACCGTTGCAGCTACCGTGATTACGGGTGACTGCAGTGGCGAGTAAGGTCAAATATCATAGTCAATGTTGGTGGTCTACACTTATATTACGTGTATATGTACCTCAAGTTTCCACAAATTCCTCGCAAATAAATAAAAAGTTTTTAATGATACATTACTTAAATTTAAAAGCTATTTGAATATCTTTAATTTATTTATTATTCGTGTGGCGCCGGATTAAGAATAGCGTCACTCCATTTCCTTCCGTGGATGTCGTAGAAGGCGACTAAGGAAATAAATAACCAGGAGACGGGCAGCAGCATCTTCCTGAGATTCCATCTGCATACTGCGATCGCCAACCCGCATGCCAAGCGTGGCGATTATGGCAAAACCCTTCATGGTTAGAAAACAATGAAGGAGGCCTATGATGTCCTGCAGTGGGCGTCAAATGGCTGATGATGATGATGATGATGTGTGTTCTTTTCTTCTGTGAATGTTTTGTTGTATAGCCTGTTGGATGTCTGAAATAAATAAACTCTAAAATATATAATATAATCATCATCATCATCATTCAGCCACAAGAAGTCCACTGCTGGACATAATATAATATAAGAAATAATAATAAGCTAACATCTACTTGACATTTACAACAAACAATTCTTCTGAATTTAATTCAAATCCAAATTCAAATATTTTTATTCATTGTAAAAACAGAATGTTTACTTAATGAACGTCAAAGTTGTTAGTTTCACAATTGATGGATTACGTGGAGAAGAAGCTAACAAAGAAACTCCACATTTATTCTTTTCAAAACACGTTTTAACTTAATTAACAGAGTTTTCAACTTAAAATATTAGTCATTAATGTGTTGAACACTAGTCACAATCGTCCTTTAAATAATATTAATCTACTGTTTAATGCGAAACATCTTTGTCTTCTAAATAATCCTTGATGTTATAGTAAGCCTTTTGCACAGAATGTGCTTAACACATTTTTTAAATCGCGTTGGAGGTAACTCTAATATATCTTGAGGAATTTTGTTGTAGAACCTTATACAGTGCCCCATAAAGTAACTTTTGCAAGTCTAAATAGTGGAAATGACAATTTATGTTTATTTCTAGTATTAACATTATGGTGGCCACCAACATTTTCGAAGTCTTTGATATTTTTTCTAACGTACATAATATTTTCATAAATGTATTGACATTGATTGATATTTTCCATTTCTTATGGGTGGCTTTAAGAGGGTCACTTTTACGATATCTTGAGCAGGAAACATAGTTTCTTTCACAACAGAAACTAGGCTTTCCTAGCGATTTTTCCGTTCAAGTTAGCGAGTGGTATTGCTATTATAAATTTACAGATTACGTAACTTATAATAAAAAAGTCCCAACCTCCCAAATGAGAGGCCGGCTACCGTTGCGCTACCACCGCTTAGAGATAATACAATGTTACAACGATTTGACTCGTCTTATTTTAACTTAAAGATATATATAGTTCTTTGAAGAACTGATTTATGTCAATCATATTGATCCTTCTGATCGAGATCCGCTCATATATACAAATAGCCTTCAGGCTCCGGGTTTGAGTAAACAATTGAATTTAAATTGGAATTGGATAGTTCGTGGGATTGTCAGCAATTGATTTTATTGGGTCACTTATTGTTAGATGGAAGGTGTGTTCGACAATATCGCGGTGGCTTATGGTGTTTGTGGATATTCGGAAATATTGTGTGAAAGATGCTGAATTTTTTATACGTATATATAATGAGCTATAAATAAATAAAGTAGTCTTGGAAAAAAAAACCATGAATTTTTAAGACAAAAATTTTGAAAGTAAATAAGAAAATTAAATTTCTCTGACAGAGAAGAAAAACCAATCCTGCTTCATGGGTCATTCTGCAAAGTTAGAACCTTAGACCCGTTAGACCTTTAGTTAGACGAGGCTTAATAAATCCCAGGGGTCACCAAAGTAATAGTTAACTGGTTGTTATTTTAATTACTGGAGCCGTTCGGTTGTGAACAATCCCTCGCTCGGAACTTGATTAAAATGAAGATTAGGCAAAAAAGTTTCTTTTTTTACCCTCTTCTGGAGTGAAGTCGTATAGACAAGTGACGTACAGAAGTATTTGAAAATAAAAATTATTAGAGAATTGCCATTAAAGTGTAGAATATCCCCTCTGTTACACGAACCACACCAAGAAACAAAAATAAAACAAAAACAATGATTTTAAGATAGGTGTCGTTTGTCATCCTAATATGTAAAGCTTAGTATTTCGCAAACGGAACCCTAAATAAAAAAATGATCTTCCGGTGCCTGCAATATTTTTAAACGAGCAATCCAACAACACACTATGGCATAGAAAAAAAAGCATCCCGTGTACATAATACGCTTCGTGACGTAAAAACAAAAAGCTGAAAGTGAAGCGTCTATTGTGCGCTAACATTTCTTTTGTATTTTAAGAATCCAAATATGCATTACACAGTACCTTCTTTTTGTTGTTGCATGCCGGCTTACGTGCTTCATGTTATAATTATTATATTTGTGATAGACTCTCTGTATGTACCTATGTACGTACACAGGTACCTGTGTACAGACCCATTGTTGTTGTAGCTCGTGTTATGCAAATAAATAATTTATCTTTTCATACATCTATTTATCAATTAGTTTAACACCTAAACTTTAAGTATAAAGAAATTTTTACTTGATGTTCAGTTCGGTATGGGTGGTTTTTGCATCGAAGGTCAGTTTTTTTAACACCAAGTAAGTATTCCGCGCCTTCCTTGTTCCTGGGAAGCCAACTCGAATCGTCCGAGAAAAAGTTCCCTTCCCTTGTTCATTCTGTAATAATTAAACAGGTGAGTTTACGACGCTTAGCCGCGATTCGCTCTGATCAGCTTTCTCTTTCCGACGCAGATATTAGCTAATAAACTTTCTCTCTCTGTTGCAGGTACGGTGTAGTAACCGTTTGTCTCGCCCTCCGCGCCAGAGGATTGGCTTTGTAAGGTGAATGTAGAGTTGATTTTGAAACAAAAGTTTTCTCGGTGTGTTTTAGTTATTGCATGTTTTAAAAAAAACAAATATTTTGTATCCTCTCTTACAATAGTTGAATGTGATGGTATTAAAAAAATTGCTATCAGGGAAAAGCTGAATAAAATTAAGTATACTTTACTTAGCTACACTTTGACGTGAATTTAGTTAAGATTTATTTGTGATAAGAGTTTGTGTACAGAATAGATTCAAACCAATTTATGTGCTCCTACAGATATTGATAGCTATTGAATACCAGAAAAGCTGAAAGTGTAATAAAACAAACATTCAACTACTATTATGATTGAGACAACATAAAATTGAACGTGAAGTGAACTGTAATTGTAAATGTAATTGAATTTTCGCCGTCCACTGTTGTACGGATCCTCCATTGGCTCCCGTAATACAGATTTTTCTAGCTTGGGAGTCTGAAGACTGACTATCTTAGTTCTTTGTCAGCCGCCTATTTACTACTACTTTACGTTTATTTAAGCTTTTTTGCATTCGGCTTTGAATAAAGTTATTCTTGTAATACAAACAACTTTTAGTGTTCTACCGTAGTAAGTCCTTAATACATAACTCAGACCGGTGTCAAAACAAGCCCTTACTCACACAAGTACCCGTTATCAGATAGCGCCACGCAATTACAGCTCTATTCCGTTAATCCTGATGACCAGATAAGGGATCCGGGAGTGGACGCTGCGCCGCGCCGGGCCGTCGGGCCAGGCACCGTACATACGCGCGATGATGGCCATACTTACTCATATTCTAAGGCCTTTTAAATATACGTAGCTCAGAAAATAAAGCCTTTGATACATACCGGAATCTAACCCGAGGCCTCCCAAATGTGTGGCATGTGTTGTACCGACATGCTACCAGCATACATACTCTACTTTTGTTAGGTCCAACTAGCACTTTGAGAAAACATTCCTACTACAACACTATAATACGTTAATAGTATTGTTTTTAACTACCAATCGGAAAAATACCGTGAATCAAAGCAATTTGGACATAAATTCGTGTAATTGAATCTCAACTTTGTGGTCGTAACAAACAATTATCTTCGAGAGTAAAAAATAAAGAGTCCAATGTCACGAACGAACGGGAACTTTTAATTTTGAAACTTAAGGCTTGATTCCCCGAGCGCACGGATTGGTATGGGACTTATTACGCTGCGCGAGTGAAAAGTTGGGGGAGAAGTAGACATTTTTGAAATTACCGAAACACAGATCCTATTAATAGAATTTTGACGACCGACGTGACTAACACATTCAATGATAGTCATTTTGGTGTACTTTTTACTATCCAAAACTGAGTGCAGCTTAAATAAAACCATAATCTAGTGATAATTTAGACCCATTGTTTCGTACTGTAATACGACTTTTAAATTCTGTTTTTATTTGTTTTCTTACAAACAACACATTCTGGAATGGTTCGCGTATTTTAGATAATAAAAGTTTTTTGTTCTGGTGACGATCCGTGATCCAATCTAAATACTCGCACTGGTGCCTTCCGGGTGATCGTCGCGCCTCTATCGGCGACGTGACACACTCTTCACATTGATGAAAATTCAAACGTGAGAGGAATTGCGCTCTATGTGTGTTTTCGTGATTTATACGGAATCATTCAGAGTCGAAGACGTTAAATGTGCCAACGAGTTTTATTCAGCCCTATGGACGTTGAAGAATAATTTGTAGTGCCTGGAAAACGCCCAACAAGGACTGACGCAGAGCAGCGAGCCCGAGCGCGCTAGAGTTAAGGTGCGGAGACCGGTGAGTTGCCAGGCCGATACAAATTCTCATAAATACCCATGTTCGCGATTTTTTTGATAATATATAGTTTAAAAATCATAAATATAGTGACCATCAACCGTAGTGATAGAACATTGAAAAGTAATAAATATTTTTTTCAGATTTTAAATGCTAACCATTACGGATTAAAATTTATTTCAAAACACCTGATTTAGGGGTAATGTACCCAACCTTAAAAGAAGCCTTTAAACGTTCAAAGGTTGCTCATTGTTCATTTACGACTTATTACAATGAGGTGGGTTCGGTTCCGACTGTGGGCCGGCGTATGTTTGTACAAATGACTGGCTCTGGGTGTGTTTCCACGTTTGTGATGTCCTTGCCTGGTTACCATAGCACAGGGTGTCCTAGTTTTGGACCAAGAAAAGTTGAGATATATAACCCTCCTTGGCAATATAATAATAAAATGGTTGTAATATAAAAAAGGAAAGTATCTTGATTTATTCCAACTGCGACTTTCACTGTTTGGATTTGCATTGTATAGAAAAGGGGCGGGTTTTGTCTCCGTTTGTTTCACTTTGGTAAAGTCAATTTCCGAGCACGTGTATACTTCGATTGAATTAAAACTGTTTCTAATTAAACTCGTGTTGGTGAAGTATTTTCGTTGACCTAAAAATGTCAATGGGTCAAAGTAATGCTTAAGAACTTTCTGTTTCTTTGTAAATAAAAGTCAGGGTACTTATCAGTTATACCTTAAATATTGATTTTGATTTGATTTGTGAAGTTGTAGTAGCAATACCACTCCATAAATTTGAAGGAACACATCGTGAGGAAACCTGAGTGTCTGAGGTAGGCATATACCTCAGAGCTTGAAATTGAGCTTGCAATTAAGCCCATATGCTCTCTCTCAGAGAGAAGGCATGTGCCCTGAACAGACAGTCATTAGAAAGTTCCACAGATGACGTTTAACAGGATATTCCATAAGAAATAAGATGTTTGCAGGCGAGCGTACTGTTTTCTTTGTGACTTCTTGGGGGGTTCAAAAGTGGTATTGGATGATGCAGAAGCATCTCTATGCATACTATACCGCTTGTAAAATAAAGTAAAGTAAGTAAGTAAGTAAAGTAAAGTATCGTTTATTCATGTACCATGGATGTGCCAGCAAGACTCTGAACCAAGGCCAAGTCCTCGAAAAACATTAATGTACCAGGGTCCATTAACACGGAAGAACAACCCTCATATGATACAATATCGCACAATGGAAGTAATTTTTGGAAAGACTGGGTCCTAAACTAGATCAGAGATCTGTGTCGTAGGATACCAGGCCTCCAAAAAACTAGGACAACTAAGTATGAAACATACTTAAGTCAGGCCAAGTCAAGACTGACTGAGAAATTACATAAATAAAGAAAATATGCAAAAATACAAATAAAAAACAAAAAAGGGGTGTTCATACTCGTAACTCAGCCCTACGACTACGTCTTGGGGTCGGGTTTCAGCCACTGAGTGTATGTTTGTGTGTGTGTGTGTGTGTGTGTGTGTGTGTGTGTGTGTGTGTGTGTGTGTGTGTGCGAGTTAGTGTGCGTGTGCGTGTGCGTGTGCGGGGTGCGTGTCCGTGTGCGTGGGCGTATGCGTGTGCGTGTGCGTTTGTTTGTGTGTGTGTGGTAATGAAGATAATTTCTGTTTTTGCTAATATTTTGTAACATCATGAATGCTACGTATTTTATTCAAAAAGTTATAGAGCTTACCAGATCTATAATGGTAAAAACGCTGTGCTGATGAGGTTTTTACAAATACAGCTACGGATAAAGATAAAATGTAATTGATTGCCTTTACAAAATATTGCTGTTTATGGAAACCCGTAACTCGAAGCGGCACGACCCCCTGTTATTATCATTATTTACACTCGCTGATTACAGGCCGCGTGTAACGATCTCGCTGATTTATCACCGTTTTTACCGGAGCCAAATTAGCTTGATTAAACACGGATTCTCCTTGGCGCGGCGGGCTTTAGGAAATTAACGACAGCTTTGATATTTTGCTTCTACTGGTGCTTTTTTCGCGTCAATCATTAACTATTAGATAGATAGAATATTCTTTATTGTATGTACACCAGGAAAATACAGTACAGTGCAATTGGCGGCCTTATTACTAAAACTATTTCTTCCAGACAACCATTGCTACTGAAGTTCGTTTTAATTATTGGATGGTATTTATTTTCTTAAACAGAAAGTTAATGTTTTTGGATGTCTAGAAATAATTAACGGAAATAAGGTCATATTTATTTTATTTTATTTTATTTTACAGTCAACAGATGTTAAGTTAGAAAAATATTACATTCACATTATAGAACTTAAAGTCTATCTTAACACCCAATTACAGGCGTGCAACAACACTCTTGACTGACAGCTACTTGCAAAACTAATTATTGTCTGGCTTAAAACGTAAAGTGAGATCCATTAATGAATTATCACAAGTTTTTGAAATTAAATCTAAATAGACTATAGGAAAATAAACGGCATTTAGAAACCAAACAAAAATCAAATTCAATTCGGTTGCAACATTTTTGATCTCCACACTACTAATTTATCGTTGTAAACGTCTAGTTCAAGTGGTTTTTCTAAAGCATTGTACAGATTCTGTAGACGATTGAAAGGTGCAGATTACCCACATTGGTACATAACTTGGTTTGGGCTAAATTTTATGTTGTAAAATAATACTTTCTTTTTTAAATAAGGACAGCTTAACACTTAAATTCAGTCATGCCTGATGGTAAACAAAGACAAGCTCTTAGACCCAATAAGATGTTACGAGCTTGCCCGTGAAATAATATAAAAAAACTACATCCACACAACACAATCACTTGTCCTGGTCTCAAACTAGGATACCCTGTGCTATGGTAACCAGGCAAGGATATTACAAACATGTAACATCCACCCAATCTAAGGCACGGCCCCCAGTGGGAATCATACTCACTCACATGGCAATCAGACGTTATGCCGTTAGACCAACGAGGCACTCTCTAGTTTTAAATACCCCCAGGTTATATATCACTGGAAAAATGGAATATAGCAACGCGTTCCTCATCTTTGTACTTATTATAAACGGATTCACGAATAACGTTTTAATTTGATTTTTTGCGTTATCAAAGAGGAAAAATTCTGCGATAACTTTTTGTGAAAGGAAGTAAGAAAATAAGAATCTCTTTAGAAGAATATTCGCATTCCTTAATTGCGCACCTCATTTAATTAGGTAACATTCAAATATGTTAATTTTGATAATTTAAATCAATAGGTAACAAAAGCTTCATTTGTAAACTTTCAAATCTTTTATCTACAAAGTTGTATTTTTTATTGCTGCATTTTATGTCTTAAATGGCGGTGGTAGCCTAGTGAGTAGATCATTGGACTTGGACGCGAGCAACCCAGGTTCGATTCCCAGTACGGGCATGTACCTATGACTTTGATTTATAACTTATGTAGATATTTTAAGTTATAGTAGCAATACCACTCGCTAACGGAAAACATCGTGAGGAAACCAGAGTGTCTAAGCTATTCACATACCTCAGTGCTTGAAATTGCCAATCCGCAGTGGGCACGCGTGGTGATTAAGCCCATACTCTCTCCCTGAGAGAAGGCCTGTGCCCTACAGTAAGACGTATATAGGTTGCTTATGTTATATCAGCACTGTTAACTATCTTTTATATAATACACTTATTTCTAAGGCAAGCACTCGTTGAGTTTGAGGTAATTTCAAGTGTAGACACCTCTCTGAAAACCAACTGCTTTTCACTAACGACTTCTTTCTTAAGCTCTGTACGTTCCTCTCTTCTCTTTGCCAAGCGAAATAGATCTTTGACGCTGGCAACTCCAGTCCATTATCTGTACTTAATCTAACGACTACTACTCATTTGATTGCATCATTATCACTCCCCGAGCGAATCATTATTAATAGCACAGCGGACCTTGCAGGAAATCTCTAAAATCCCACAGGACGCAGGAAAATTTACGGTACCATTTAGTAGGTTAAGGCCTGGTAAGCCATACCCAAAAATCTTACTCCATTAGGTCCGTGGAAAGTCGATTCTATACCCTTGTTTTAAGGGGGTCCCGATAGAGACGCTTATGTTCTCGCTAGATGAGACCAAACGTTACATCTTAAATGCCTTGTGGTGCTGAAAAAGCCTTTGTATTTGTAATGATATATTATTTCTGCGTAGGTGCTATAACGTTGTGGACTGAAAGAGGATGTAGTGACTAGAATTGAGAAAGGAATGTTCTCTAGCTTGGACAAATGGAGAGAATGAAGGCAGGAAGATTAATGAAACAAATATATCGCGCAAATGTGGGTGAAAGGACCACTAAGCGACATCCTAGGCGGACATACTGCAAAAAAATAGGGGATCTATTAGCAAAGGGCTAGATAAAAAGTACCCGAAATCGACGTGCATACATGCGAAGACTAATGAATGTTGATGAACCGAAAGAGGTCTGTCAGGATCGTGGCAAGTGGCTAACCCTGGTCTCTCCCTACCCCTCCGGGATAGAGGCGTAAGTTTGTTTTATATTAGGTACTGTAGGAGGCATTCAAGTTACTTTTATGTCGCAATGACGAGAGCTTGCCGAAAAAAAACAACTAATAGAGTGCATTTTCATCTGTATTTTCTTACATAAAAGAAAATCCTTCTCTGAAACCTTATTAGATATTTGCTAATAAGGTTATATGCCAACGTAGGCGTATATGCCAACGGAAAATAGACGATGTGGCTTAAATAAAGTTTTGGGCGCCAAGGCAGTGGTCCGTATTTTGTACAGATAAGGGTGGTAATTAGTGGCAGTTCTTTTGGCGCGAATTCCCTAAGAGCGCTGAGTCAAGTCGTTTAATATTCGAAATGGCGCTCCGGAGAGCAAGGCCCGTGATTTACTCACAGTTGCTGGCTATTTATAGAGATGTACCTTCTTTTCCGGGTGATTACATCCAGAGCGGTGGTAGATCACAGGTAAGACCCATTGCTTCACATCCATTAGATCCTGGGTTCGAATGTGGAGTAAGTAGTACACACCTTATTGACTGCCCCGATGTTCTAGCAGTAGCACGTCTGATTACCGTGCCGGAGGTGATGGGTTCAACTCCCTCAGAGGTATTTCCAGGTTTGTGATGTCCTTGCCCGGTTACCATAGCACAGGGTATCCTAGTTTGGGACCAGGTCAAGTGATTGTATTGTGTGGAAGCTATTGTTATTAATTACATGCCAGAAATGAATGATGACGATAGTTAGTTAGATCGGAGATTTAGGCACTTAGGTTCGTCCATTGCAAGAAAGGCTGTGATATCACTTTAATTGCCGGGCGTATTACTTAATGATAAATTGTACACCCACTGGCAATGTAGATACAACACAGGCTACATCCATGTTCCTGTTTTATTTATTCGTTTTGTCTGTAGTGTATTAAGTTTTCTTTCTGTTGTTGTGCATATTATGTTACTTATTTGCTTATTTTGTTTCTGTGATGTATCTTCTTCTTCTTCTTCATTGACGACATCATGATTCGAAATTGTATAAAAGGAAAATACTGCGAATTATTTGAGAAACTTTTGTTTATTGGAAGTATTTTTATCATCGAGATCATCGATAAGAATAACTTATTGGCAACTAAGTGCTCAAGTATTTTTATCATCGAGATCATCGATAAGAATAACTTATTGGCAACTAAGTGCTCATGCTAAGACTGCCGGTGTATTCAAGATCCATGCCTACCGTACAACATAATAATATCGAAAAAACTTTTTCAATACTAAGTTGTAAGAAACAGTAAAGAAAGGCAAATGAAATTTCTCAGTTTCACATCTACCTGCTCGTTTTAAAACTGCTGTTAATTTTAGTTTGTGGTTGTAATTTGTTTGAATAATAATGCAAGCATAATAATTAAACGACATTAATAGATAAATAAAACGTATAGATAGAGAACACTAAGGTAAGTAAAAAAGGAAATTACACAGATATTTCTTAACCTAAGAGTACAGATGTCGGTCTTATCATTAAAAGTGATCTCTTCCAGACTACCTTTGCATATACTGTATTAATATGTATAGAACAAACATGGACAGTAATAATTTAAGAGGTGAATTATACATGCTTAAATAATTAAGTAACTATATTAAATTATTCACATCTCCCGTGGATGTCGTAAAAGGCGACTAAGGAAATAAATCACCAGAAGACTGGCAGCAGCGTCTTCCTGTGATTCCAACCGCACACTGCGATCGCCAACCCGCCTGCCAAGCGTGGCGATTATGGCAAGACCCCTCATGGTTGGGAAAACCATAAGGGGGGCCTATGTCCTGCAGTGGACGTAGAATGGCTGATAATGATAATGCTGAAATTCACAGACACAAAAAATATAAATAAATAAAAATACACATTGTATCTAATAAACAAAAATCTCGTGTCACAGCGTTTGTTACCAAACTCCTCCGAAACGATTTCACTGATTTTTATGACATTATTTGTGTATATTTGGTAGGTCTGAGAATAGGCCATGGACTAATTCATAATCACAAGCAGCCTATATACGTCCCACTGTAGGGCACAGGCCTTCTCCAGAGAGAGAGTGTGGGCTTGATCACCACGCGTGCCCACCGCGGATTGGCGATTTCAAGCGCTTAGCTATGTGAATAGCTCTGAGACCCAGGTTTCTTCACGATGTTTTCCTTCACAGTTAGCGAGTGATATTGCTACTATAACTTCACAAATGTACATAACTTAGAAAACAAAGTCTTAGGTACATGCCCGCACTGGGAATCAAACCTGGGTCTCCCGCGTCCGAGTCCAATGCTCTACCCACTAGGCTACCATCGCTTGAACTAATTAATGTGGCAAAATAACGTTTGCCGAGTCAGCTAGTAAATACATTAATTTATAAGCTACATCTACTTAACAAAATATTCATGTTGACAGAACATAAATATAACACAAATGAAAACAACACAGCATTACTAATTTAACAAACAGAAACTTTATAAGAAAATCCTCTCATTAAAATTAATATATTGACAACAAAAGTATGCCCGGAACTGGGATGAAACACAAAATGACAATAAATAACAGAGCGCTCTGAAAGAGGACGAGCCAATATCGCGGCGCGTATCGATTTCACTACGTGGTTTATTACTTTAGGGCTCTCATGTACTGGTGCTGCAGTTAAAAATGTATTGCATATTTTAATAGCAATTTTCCATGCTATTTTACGTCCGTTTTTAGTAGGGGAGGAACGAATGAATTTTAACGGAAGTGAGAATAGGAAAAATCCTACGGCTTTGACGGCAAAACTGTTTAGCTGAACTTCGATAACGAAGGTGAAATTCTGGTAAGGAATTCAGAAATAAGGATTACAAAAAGTTATCAATTTATTGTTGACTCTTATTCCAATAAACATTTTTTCAACATAAAAAATATTAAACTGCGATTATTTATTAGGTAAAATTTAAATACCTTTCCCGACGTTTCGGTAATGTTGCAGCTGCCGTGGTTACGGGTATCGGGTAATTTATAGGGTATAAATTTTACGTAATAAATAATCGCGGTTAGACCCGTTTAATATATTACTATGTATGAGCATCGCGTATCATTAACAAATACAATTTTTTCAACATACATGTTTTTCGGTATTTTAAAATTAACCAATTTAAAGTCGGTGGTAGTCCAGTGGGTATAACAAGGGACTCGAAAGCGAGATACGCAGGTTCGATTCCCAGGGCATGTACCTATGAATTTATTTATTTATTTATTAGTAGCAATACCACACGCTAACTGTGAAGGAAAACATCGTGAGAAAACCCGCTACTTAGTTGGCTCCACACATTGTGGGCTAGGCCGACTAAGCCGTCAGCTGGCCCAGAACCTATACGGTGCTGGGCAAGCCTAAGCCACCTAAAAAAACATGGCCCTGGCACTGCAGCGTCCGAGTAATGTAAGTGAATGTGCTACCAGACACTGTATAAATCATCTTATTTAAAGGTTCCTTAAAATAATCGAAATCACTACAAAAATAATGGATATTACGTAAATAATGCTACTTCGCACTGTAAAAAAATGTCGAATTGTAATAAAATGAACCGCCTACATATTTGATTACGAAATAATTTATTATATTCTTTTTGTTGCACTAACCCGTACTGGGGACAATTTTAAAAACCTATTTAGAGGCTAAAAATTCCACCCATGCCGAGACTTGAACCCGCGACCTCTGGCTCACCGTGTCAGCGCTCTCGCAACTGAGCTAATGGGCAAGTGCAGGCACCTATCATGTAGGTACAGCGATATCATTCCGATGTAAAACCTAACTGCAAAGTGGGTTACTCGGGGCTGCAAGTGATGTAAATCGCTTCGGTCAGATGTCGCTGCGAAGTTTGTAGAGAGGCGCGATTATTTATTACGTAAAGAGGCTTCATCGATGCTTGTACTTGCCCATTAGCTCAGTTGGGAGAGCGCTGGCACGGTGAGCCAGAATTTTTAGCCTCTAAATATGTTTTTGAAATAATTTATATTGCTATAAATTATTAAATAGCTATAAAATAAATATTTCTGCTGCAAAATAAAGCTGCAATGTCAAAACCTCTGGTTTAAATGTCTTTCCTTTTTTGTAACAATCATTAGCACTACACAGCAAAAGACGCTGTCCCCCATACTGACAAGATAATAGTGAAAAATATCATGTCATTACAAATGAACCATATATTATTCGTTGGACAGGAATCCTGTTAAGTAATTAAGCAAATAAGGAATACTGAGAGATATTCACCCATTCAGGAGCTATATTGCCATATTTAGACACACACACACACACATACACACACACAAACAGACAGAAATGCGTCAAACTTATTACTACTCACGTTTATCAAATTCGGGGTTCAAAAAACGGTTCGATCCAAATCTAATCTTTGGCTACGGATTTTCGTAGCACGTAGCAAACTGCGTAGTCTGCCTACGATGTTTCGTAACGAGTGCTACGCTGCGTGCCTCGTGGTCGTGCATTTAAATTGAGTCGAATAAATGATTTCGTTTCAAGAACAACGTGTTGAAAAGTAGAACTTAATGAAAGATCTACTTGAAAGCGGGTTTTTTGTGAAATTAAATTTACAACATAAACGTAACATAAGCTCACGCCTGTATTCCGAAGGGGTTGCTTGTATAAGTCCCATTGCATGGCACAGGCCTTTTCTCAGAGAGAAAGAGTAGGGGCTTAGTTACTACGCTTGCCCACCGCGGATTGGCAATTTCAAGCGCTAAGGTATTTGAATACCTTACACCTTCTGGTTTTCTCACGATGTCACTCTTCTCGGTTAATGATTGGTACTGCTACTACAAACGCAAGACTAATTTTATAACTGACATTCAAGTTATAACACTCATTGCACACGAAAACACAATAAAGGTAAAGTAACAAAAGACAGTACTAAGTAATTGACATAAATTGACGGAATTGAATTAAACGATTCTATTGATATATAAAAAACCGGCCAAGTGCGAATCGGACTCGTGCACGAATGGTTCCGTAATATCCTTACTAATATGTATGGATGGATGTTTGTTACTCTTTCACGCAAAAACGGCTAAATGGATCCGGATGAAATTTTCCACAGAGATAGATTATATTCTGTTTTAGCACATAAGCCATTTTGTATCCCGGAAAAATATACATCAAAATTACCACGCAAATAAAGTCGCGGGCAACAGCTAGTTGTCTAAAAACCTATTAAGAGACTAAAAATTCCACCCATTCCGGGACTTGAACCCGCGACCTCTGGCTAACCGTGCCAGCGCTTTCCCAACTGATATCATTCCGATGTAAAAGCCTAACTGCAAAGTGGGTTACTCGGGGCTGCAAGTGATGTAAATTGCTTCGGCCAGATGTCGCTGTCTGTACGTAATACAGAGAAAGTTTGTAAAGAGGCTCGAAATTTCGCCGATGCCTGCACTTACCCATTAGCTCAGTTAGGAGAGCGCTGGCACGGTTAGCCAGAGGTCACGGGTTCAAGTCCCGGCATGGGTGGAATTTTTTGCCTCTAAATAGGTTTTTAAGATTGTCCTCAGCACGGGTTAGTGCAACAAAAAGAATATAGCTAGTTATCTATACAACATTTGAATATTTCAAGTTACTACCTGTTGCTATTATTAATATTGAGCAAAAAACGGCAAAAAATTACGTTTGTTGTGTGGGAGCCGGCTCTAAATATTTATATTATTCTTTTTTTAGTATTTTTGGTTATAGCGACAATAAAAATACATCATCTGTGAAAATTTCAACCTATCACGATTTATGAGATACAGCCTGGTGACAGACGGACGGACGGACGGACAGCGGAGCCTTAGTAATAGGGTCCCTTACCCTTTACGTACGGAACCTTAAAAAACGTAAAGTAAGCTTTCTGTACCTCTCTACTTCTGGATGAAATGATACAGATAGCGATAAAGACGCTTTATCGTGGAGAGCTGCTGTCACGCAATGGTAATAAAAACGTTTCTTTTGTTTGTAGACGTGACGCAATGGAAGTGAAATTCCGGCATTTCTTTTTAGAGCCTCTTTTGAGGCCTATATTTTAATATTTTCTCCTTCCGGTACTTTCGCTCGCTCAGAGCTGAAACGTGTTTACTGGTTTTTTAAAATGTGACTGTTCGGTTTTAATGAAGACTCTTCATTGAAGAGTGGGCGTTATTGATTTGACGGGAATATTAGTGCGTAAGACACTTTGTGTGAAGTGTTAAGACACTTTTTCTTATGCAGCCTATGTACGTCTCACTGCAGGGCACAGGCCTTTTCTCAGAGAGAGAGTATGGGGTTTATCACCACGCACGCTCACCGCGGATTGGCAATTTCCAGCGCTTAAGTATGTGAACACCTCAGGCACTCAGGTTTTTTCTTCACGATGTTTTATTTTACAGTTAGCGAGTTGTTTTGCTGCTATATCTTTACAAATTTACATAAATTTGAGCTTTTCTCGAACTTCAAAGAATTTTTTTTTAATGGTTTAATCACAAATGTACAGTTTTATTTATTTATTTATACTTTTATTGCACTCAAAGAAATCGTACAATGCGGCGGACTTAATGCCATAATCATTTAGGTAAGTATTCAGATTTTTTTAAAAATCCGTTAATTTTGATTTCCTTGAGAGTGTCAAAATATATGTTTTTGCGGCATAACGGCCGTTCCTTTTTTTAACATTAATTTAGAAGTTTGAGTTTTGGACAGCTTCAAGGGATTGTATACTTGAGTATATGGTTTTAATTTCAACTCGATACCTCTGCGCGTTCTTGAGATAAATGGTCTTGATGGATGGAAGGACAACAATAGGATCCCTTATAGGGTTCCGTTTTTCTTTTTGAGGTACGTGACCCTGAATACGAATCACCAAATGTTTTCTTGAGCACAAAACTTGACAACTACTAGACTAACTTGGATATATTTTTTATTTTTGCTAAGGCGCAAGTGTGTTTCTTATGGAGATAAAAATCGTAAAAATTGCGAAGCAAACAGTAAAAACAACACTTTTCTTTTCCCACAGAAACCACGGAGTAAGTTAAAACATCTTCCCCAAACTGTCAAGCGACAGGCCAATAACTTTTGTCAAAATGAAGTCTGATGGGTCAGCTAGTTATGAATAAAATACTTCCACAGCTAGATAAAACTCCAAGTGGAAGTTCGAAGAGTAATGGATTGGATTGGAAAAGAGGAGCATTTTTTAATACCTATTTTTATCTCTTAAAACTTCTGCACCGTGAGCTGTAAAATCGATCGCGGGTTATAAATTACTTTGCCAACCCTTGAGCTGGGCGGCGCGTTAATATTTCAGAGCTTTAGCAAGCAAAATACGGGCTTGGACAGCGTCGACGCAAATACATTTGGCTCGTATGTATGTATGTATGTATGTCCGGTTCTACGTTTCCTCACAACTCAGATATTCAGAAATAAGATAATTGATTTGTCGTGTTTGGGCGAGTGGCGATATGTTTCAAACATATCAAAGAAGCATAAATCTAACTAAAAAATTTTAAGTATTTATAATGACAAAAAAAATACTGGGATAAAAATTAACCAATGACCCGACTGCTGGGCAATAACGACTAAGCAGGTGGGACCCGAATTCAACAATGTAACTCCTTGCAAGGGATCTAGGTTGGTTGGTCCTGTATCCTTAGTAGTTAGTGCTCAGCGGTCGAGCAGTTGTTTATTTTTAGGGTTCCGTACCCGTATTACTAAGACTCTTCTGTCCGTCCGTTCGTCCGTCTGTCACCAGGCTGTATCTCACTAACCGTGAAATTTTCACAGATAACAACAAATATTAAAAATAGAACAAAGTAAATATTTACGGGGGGCTCCCATGCAACACTTTTTATGCTCGATATTAATAACGGCAACTGCTATTCGCTTGAAATATTCAAATGTTGTATAAATAATGGTACGGAACCCTTCTTGCGTGAGACCAACTCGCACTTGGCCGGGTTTTTGGCTTTTTCAGATAGCATAATCATGATGGGTACATACTGTCTTAATGTAGTATCTTCACAACAATTAAGCTTACCGCATTTAGCCTTTTTAATTAAGGTAGGCGTAATTTTGTCCGACATTTCGTCAAACTTTGCCTCAGGCATTTCATTAAATCTCCCATCTTGGTTCGAGTTTAATATATCTAAATCACGTCAAGGAGTGAACGAAAATATTTCCACGTGAAACTTTGTACCTTCACTTTACAATTTTATTAGACAAGAGATGTGAAAAGAATCAGTTGGTTGATTTGGTTACTGACATACTTGTACAACATTTTTTTTAATACCACATTGAAAATTTCATTACAAACTTATTTCTCGTTTTAATATTAAAACAAACGTTTAGGTATAAACGAATCTTGTGTTGTTTGTTAGGTTATTTATGCCGTTATCGGTGAAGGAAACGATCAGGATTGTATAGATGCTAGGTAAGCCTACTCCATCTAAAACAATGTCGCAGGCACTGCAGCGTCCGAGGGTCCCTTCACCCACCTAGTGTAAGTGAAGGTGCCGTTGGACGCTGTATAAATCATATCATTACGTAGATGCAAAGGCCAAAGTTTTTTTAAGCCGCAGATGTTGTCTAGCTCTTGTTGAATCATAACAAGGTCAAAGTGGGCTGGTCGTTGGTCGGAGGGCAGAACACCAGCCCGGGAAGACGATATTGTGAAAGCGGCTGGGAAACATTGAACGAGACTAGCAAGTGACCGGGCGGGGTGACGTGAAAGAGAAGAGGCCTATGCCCAACAGTGGGCTCTGTTTACGAGCTGAGCAGATAGAAAGTAAAAGTCAAAATTTTAATGCAAAGAAGCGCAGATACTGCAACTTCATGAACGTTACAAGTTAAACATAGGTTCATTTCAAAGTCTAGATTGTTTTGGAGAATAGTGGACCAAAACGTTGCAAACTTGTGTTCTGTTGACAAATGAAGAGAATATTAATGTTTGAGTCAGTTGTTATGCTCAACACTGACTGTTCTTTCTGGTCTATTTGGTTTGTGTGTGGAACAACAACTTTCAAGAATTAATTGTTTCTTATCATTAACCTGGGCGGTAATTTAAGGCTCCAATGGAAGAGAAGTTGTACGATTTGTTATTGCAGAGTTTCTTTTATCTTTTACACAACTTTGTGAAATTGAATTAACGATTCGAGATGGTTTAAATATTGAAATAAATAGTCTGGTAGAAGAACATTCCCTACTTGACCTGAATTAACTAGAAAAAACTTGCTTTTCTTTAATTGAACATACCAAAAAGGGACGACCCAGACGGACATACTTTAACCAAATAGGGGATGTATTAGCAAAGGGCAAGATAAAAAGGACCCGAAACAGGCGTGCGTGCATGCAACGACTAATGAGTGTTGAGGAAGCGAAAGTGATCTGTCAGGAACGTACCAAGTGGCGGTCTCTGGTCTCTGCCTACCCCTCTGGGATACAGGCGTGAGTTTATGTTATGTTATGTTTATGTTAAACATACCACTAATAAAGAGAGACTAATTTGTTATTAATTGAATCTTGCAGCTGGCGCCGGCATTTTTGTGAATAAATTGAAAATGTCAGTTCTATACTCAAATTTCATTACGGTATCACAAAAAGACAGTCATTCACTTTCTTCTTAATGAGTTTCGGTCAGCGACTAATGAATGTTAATGAGGCGAAATAGGTTTGTCACGATAGCGGCAACTGGCAGACCCTGGTCTTCTGCCTACCTCCCAAGGCCTACCCCTTACTAGATTAATATTTTACTGAGATTTCAGCAAAATTGTTTTGTTTTTGTTTATTTCAGTCTCCAATTCAATTCGCCCTAAGAAGTTTCTAGGTGACGTCACTAAGAGGCTCACGCGATTCCATTGTCACCCGCACTTGCGAGCGGCGTGCAGATGCCTGCGGAAATTGACTTAAGTTGGTCGCCTTCCGAGGCGGTGAGTTGTGAAATTGACTTCTAGCCAGTTCACGCCACTCATAGCAGGCTTCACGTCGTAGTTGGTGCATTCTTATGCAAGTAGGAGTATATTTAATTTATCAGTTTTGAAGTGCGTTAAGTGCATCTCAGAATCCGATTCTTTCAGATTCCTCAGAGATTCTGGATTCGAAACTTTATTTTCTATGTTATTTGCGTATATATTTGTGAGTGCATAAATATTCTTCTCTATTTGTTATTATTAAAAAATAATGCCTCTTGCTTTCAACTACATAACGGGAATGGCTGTTACTTGACATTAGTTTGTAGTCTACTAGGGCCGTTACCATCCGAATGTGATTGGTTTTATTCCGTTAAGACCACAAAACAGAATATAGCCGATTGTACTACAAAATATACCTAGACATAAAATGTTTGTGTTCTGGAATGTATACCAAAGTATATGACGGTTGCCAAAATGGGAGTCGGATAAACTTTAAGTAAGTAGATAAACTAATTAAAATTGAAAGCAATGGACGAAGACGGGTGAGATATTGTGAAATTGCTTAGTGGACTACAGCTATTTTGAAACTATTTTGTAATATCTTTGACCTGGTTGAGCAATAAAGTGTTCTCTATCTATCTACAATAGTGTCAATAAAACCAAATTTACCGTGCTAATATCATTCTATCGAACAACTATACATTTCGTAAACGCTTTCAGTTTGCTTAGCATGCGCGTTTTGACTCTCTCTCGACGTCGAGTGAGAGACTTAGAAGTACTTGCCATGTCGAAAGTGCGAGCGTGGTAACCGAGACTCGAGATAGTCAATAGAGTGCGGCCTTGTCTACCAAAAAGTAGTTCTTGGCATATTAATTAAAAGTGTTGTATTTTTGTCTGGCAACCGTGTAAAAATTGTTATCAGTTTTTTCCGACAGCGGAACTTCACTAGAAAGTTAGGAATTGCGTTTCGTTCCTACGCAAGCAATGAGTCAAAACCATTAATTTTTATTTGATTTTTATAATGAGTAGTAACAAAACGCATTCCTGTAATTTTCTGAGGTTTTCTTGTTTTTCTTTGCTTGAACAGGGTTCTTTTTAAAAGATAAATAGTTCTATGCACTAAGTATGGAATAAATTAAGAAACGAACATCAAAATGAAAGTATAATACAGCAAGAACACAAAAAACATTAACAAAATAATTGTATTTTCTGTTGAATTATATGATCTCGAAGCCTTGTCTTCACCTCCATGGGTACCAGACATGTCTCGGTCGTATATGTCAAAATTAGTGTCTAACTCGGCCGAAATTATCTCGGCAATGCCGCCATGTTACCAGTTGTAGACAAGTCTCGCTCGTCTCCATTTCGGTCGCGGTCGCCATGCTAACGTCGAGACATCTCGTGCTCGACAGATAAATTGACAGATTTGCATAGAGAAAGGCATTTCTCGAGCGTGGCATGCTAAGCGTACTGGTCAACATCGGGTCGCTCTCCTAATCATAATAAGGGGCTGAAGCGTTGGCAAACAATAACCATGTCGTCTGGCGTCGAGCGGCGCGGCGGGCCGGCGCCGGCCTGCTTACAGCGGGGCGCCTGCGTCAGCTGGGGAGACATTGTTATCAAGTCATTTGGCATACATTTAAAGGATTTTATAACTTCTTATCGCGTAGTTGGCTGGCTCCTGCACCTTGCATCATTTTCATTCTTTTCTATTCAATGCTCAGTGGAGACATCTTCCAGCCCTCTTGATTCTATGTACTTGTATTGTACTGAGAATATTTTTCATGGTTTATTGTGTCAATTCAATGCACATTGCAAAGTCGGGCAACCCTCAAACTACATACATACATACATTTACATACATACATAAACTCACGCCTGTATCCCAGAGGGGTAGGCAGAGACCAGGGACTGCCACTTGCCACGATCCTGAGAGATCACTTTCGCTTCCTCAGCATTCATTAGTCGTTGCATGCACGCACGCCGTTTTCGGGTACTTTTTGTCTTGCCCTTTGCTAATACATCCCCTATTTGGTCGTGGTCGAAGTATGTCCGTCTGGGTCGTCGATGTATATCGAATTGTCATAATAATCTATGAATTGTAGCTTTATGAAACGCGGGCCTGGTTACCGGGGCGGGCGCCTGCGTCAGCTGTGGAGACGTTGTTGCTAAGTCATTTGGCATACATTTCGAAGGATTTTCTGAACTGTAATTCAGACTGCCTTGTCGGTTCCGTGTAGAGATTTGTTTACCAATGTAAAGTTAAGATTTTGCATGTTTCGTATAATGCCCTTATAATGAAGCGGCGGTAGCCTGATGAAGGGTGATTAAGCCCATACTCTCTCTCTGAGAGAAGGCCTGTGCCCTAAAGTGGGACGTATATATAGGCTGCTTATGTATGTATAATGTCCAGTAAATAATTTGATCAAAAATTAGCGCAGCGGGATGAGTTTGCGAAGGAAACGCAAATGAACATTTTTTTGGGTTCCGTTCCCGAAGGGTGGCAAACAGGACCCTGTTACTAATACTTCACGGTCCATCTGTATGTCTGTCTGTCTGTCACCAGGCTGTATCTCATGAACCGTGATAGCTAGGCAGTTGAAATTTTCATGTATTTCTGTTGCCGCTATAACAACAAATATTAAAACAGAATGAAATAAAAATTTAAGCGGGGCTTCATACAACAAACTACTGTTTTTTTAATTATAAGCTTCTAAACAGTAGTTTTGGAACAAGGGCCGTTTTGTTGAAGGTTTGAAGAAACGCCAACTACCTTCGAAAAGTAAAAAATAATATATTAAAAAATGACGGCATTGGCGATATTCGAGTTACAAACAACACAAAAACACACTGGCTTTGCAAATGTTTGTGAGCCTAAAGACTCCATCTAAGAATATCGCGTAAAAATTGCTTCTTCCCAAACTCCTGAAACGTACAGCGTTCGATGCGCTGTTTATAAATTCATAAAACCTTATCGCGATACTTTGTCTCTGAGAACCGACGCGTGTTTTGTCACGAAAGAAAACTCCATTAGGAGCGCGCATCTGCTCTTCCGACCTATTTAGAGCTTCACCAAGACATGACTAAATTACAGAGCCGCTATGCTGCTTTGAGCTACAATTACGCGAATTAACTTTTCACCACGGGAGTGTTATAGTTTAGCTCGGCTTTTTAATCGCTTTCGGGTTCTCAATTCGACCGTATAGGTATATTTGTTTTAATGTATGTTCAGCAATCATCATTTCTTTTATTTTAGAAAGAGGCTATCTCTAGAGTGGTTGTAAAGTATATAAATTTGGCCAAGATCTGTTGATAAAATCGATGAAAAAATCATCGAATCAGTGCGTGTTATTTTTTTAAGTAGGTTTTTTGAAAAGGCAACACCGTTGTTGAGTCATTTTAAGTTGGGACGTAATAGGAAAGGTGTGGAACATAAACAATTTAAACAATGCTCGGTATTTTTTTCGGTTAATCGTGTTTTTTGGAAATTATATTTAGATACGATGAAAGAAAGGGGAAATTAGGGGAAAAAATAATCGGGCTGGAGACAGGCTCGAAACGGCTTCGGGACGTCTTCCGGTTTCGGGACCGCCCGATTTCCCACCTGAGCTGAGCGTTTTAGCAGTTTTTCATTGACTAAAAACACGGATAAACCGAAGTTTTCTGAAAATGAAACCTAGCAAGATCGATTTATTGTCCTTAAAACCCTTTGCACACTAAATTGCATGAAAATCGTTGGAGCCATTTCCGAGATTCTGATTATATATACACGACAATTCTCATATTGGCCCTTTATTCATCGGTTGTGGGTTCGGTTCCCATTGAAGGACGCAGAATATTCGATTCACCTGGAAAATTTTCCGCAATGGCGAAATACACTAATATGAGTTTCATGTTAAGGAAAATTCATGTGACATGACGTCACCGCTTCTCCCTCCCGCGAAGTAAACAGGGTAACTTCCACAATGGCGCTCAATCAGCCCTCGCCAAAGCCGCGACTCTTCGAGTGGAACTCAGCTATTCATCAAATTGGAGTCTTCCGGTGTGTCAATTTCAAATACTTGTGAATTTATTATTTATTAGCTGTTGCTAGCTACTACGTTCTGTTATATCCGTTCGCCTCAGCTAGATTTTGTACTGATCAGCAATATAGAGGCAATAAACGTGCTTTTCCGCGCACCAGTCATAAGCAGTCAACAGTAGTCTTTAATATTAGTACCTAGATGACCGAGTTTCGCTCTGTATTTAATTTTTTTGGTTAATCGTGTTTTTTTAAAACTTTATTTAGATACGACGAAAAAAAAGGGGACAAAATATTCGGACTGGAGACAGGCTCGAACTGGTGTCTTCTGTTTACGGTACCGCCCGATTCCCCACCTGAGCAATTACAACCTTGTCGAACACACATAAACTGCGTAACCTGCTGCGTAAGTATGCTGCAAAGTGAGCGTGTGATTTCAGACAATAATATATCTCTTTACCAAATTTCGTGGGCGTTTTTGACTAATTAACATTTGAGTAATTAGAAGTAAGATTTTTAATTAGGAAAACTTGACTAATGTAAAATACGATTAAGTAAAGATTTTGGATTAGTTAGAGACACAGGTTTACTGCAATCATTGTCCAGCCGCTGTCAGAAATCTGGCTCAGATCGTCGGTCCAGCGAGCTGCTGCTTTGGCCGCAGTTCATGGTCAATGCAGCGTCCCATCTGAGATATAATACCTATACGTAATTTGATACGGTGAACAAGCATTTTATTTGAGTTCTTGACAAACCTAGGTTGGGTCACTAGTTCGATCGCAGTCAAACAATGGTTATCTATTGTTATTGTATTATTCGTATTTGCACCAACTACCCGTCTCTCTTTTTCCTTCGGAAACATTTCCCTCACAAGGTTGCCTGGAAGAAATTGCTGTTAGCAATAAGGCCGCCCATTGTAACTTTTATTTCATCATCATCATCATCATCAGCCTATGCTTGTCCACTGCTGGACATAGGCCTCTCCTGAGCACGGTCCTCGGCTACTCTCATCCAGCTCTTGCCAGCCGCCTTGCGAAGATCATCGCTCCACCGAGTCTGAGGACGTCCCACACTACGTTTACCGATCCGCGGTCTCCACTCAAGAACTCGTCTACCCCATCGGTTATCAGTTCTTCGGATGATATGGCCGGCCCACTGCCACTTCAGCATGCTAATTCGGTGGGCTATGTCGGTGACTTTGGTTTTCTGTCGGATCACCTCGTTTCGAATTCGATCTTTCAGAGAAACCCCGAGCATAGCCCTTTCCATAGCACGCTGAGCGACTTTAAATTTGTGGACCAGCCCCACCGTGAGTGTCCACGTTTCGGCACCATATGTCATGACGGGTAGGACGCACTGATTGAAGACTTTCGTCTTGAGACTCTGTGGGATTGGCGATGTGAAGACTCGACGTAGTTTCCCATACGCTGCCCAGCCCAGCTGTATTCTTCTATTGGCCTCTTTCTCGAAGTTGTTTTTACCTAACTGCATGGTTTGCCCGAGGTAAACATACTCCTTAACAACTTCGAGAATACTGCCTTGAACTGCAATTGGCTCCGGACTTACATGTTCATTGAACATAACCTTGGTTTTATCCAAGTTCATCCGGAGACCAATGCGTTGGGAAGAATCAGCTAGGCCACTCAGCATATGTTGCAGATCTTGCAGCGTTTCCGCCATGATGACAATGTCGTCTGCAAATCGCAAGTGTGAAAGGTACTCGCCGTTTATGTTAATGCCGTACCCCTTCCAGTCCAGTGTCTTGAACATATCCTCCAATGCATTTGAGAACAATTTCGGGGAAATAACATCCCCTTGTCTCACACCACGATGTATGGGGATAGGCTCAGACTGCCGGTTCTGGATTTGGACGGCCATAGAAGCGGCGTCGTACAGACCTCTCAACACTTGGATGTATCGCCAGTCGACTTGGCATCGCTGCAAAGATTCCAGAACAGACCAGGTCTCGACCGAGTCAAATTTTCTTTATGTCTTTTGTTTTTTGTGTGCAATTAAAGAATATTGTTATTTTATCTATTTTAAGCTAAATTATGTATTAAACTACATTAGTTGGAGTAAGGTCTAAAATGCCGTTTCAAGGTACTTTTTACCTTTTGTAAGTTGTGAGCATCGAATATAATTGAAGTAGTATTAACGACTTTTTGATGATGAGTCTCGTTCCTTTATTAAAAGTTTGAAACATTGCTTTAAAAGTAATGCCAAATTTTTCACCATCATTCATCATTCAGCTACAAGAAGACACTGCTGGACACAGGCCTCCTCCATGGATTTCCAAAACGACCAGTTGGAAGCGGCTTGCATCCAGCGTCTTCCTGCCACTTGGATGAGGTCATCTGTCCATCTTGTGGTTGGCCAAATTTTTGGTTGGTCCTTATTTATAGAAGCGTTTACAGGGTAAATTTGTAGTCGTTAATGATATTTTAAGAATATTGTACCCTATAATAGGACTTTTTTTACGACGAACTTTTTTTAGGGTTCCATATTCAAAAAGGATCCCTTATAATTTCGCCTCCGTCCATCTGCCTGTCTCTTTGCGATTCAGCACAGAGACGGCAAGTACTAGAAAGCTGAAATTTGGCAAAGATTTACATATTAATCACGCCGACAAAACGGTACGATAAAATCTTAGTGTGCCGAGCACATGTCAACTCTGCGCGCGCACTATAAACTCCAACATTCCTGCATCGCGCAAGCAAAATGTTTCACATGACATACCATAAATATAGCGTCCGACGAACATTAGTTGGACCGGCCGTCCCCAAGCATACGATCTGCCTGGCGGGAAATTTCGGGATGTTTTTTTGTTAGAGTAGGTCCCCCCACCACTCTATCGGCTAAACGCTTGATTGTAGAAACGTCAAACAACTCAAAGCAGTAGCACATAATAATGAAGTTAAAAAGAAAACTATCCCGGCTAAGTAGGCTTTACAAGTTAACGAGAAATATGACAATCTTATGAAAGGAAGATTTTGAACAAATTCCATTGAAAATTACTTTCATGAAATTGTTAGTTCTGCAAAGTTCTGTCAAAAGCCCTTCCTTCCACGGAACCCTACACCGCGCTTGGCCCAATATGCACTTGGCCAGTTTTAAAACTATTGCCACGATGTTCCTTATCTTGGTCAGATTAAAATTTTGCTATCAAATTCGATGCCACTCTATAATGGACGGACTTCGTGACACCGATGTGTGCATAAAATTATGAACCTTAAAGCGGTAAATACTTTCTGATCGCGACTGTACATCAAGAACAAACGAAAGTCTCATCAAAGTTGTCGCTAACAGCTGAGGCTCACCCTTCGCCCTTCACTCAACAATTCGAACTTAACTCATTAGGCTACACACCTTCAACTGAGGATATTAGGCACGTCTCACGCGGCCGCTTATGGAAACGTATGAAATGCGTATATAACTATATATGAGCGTCACGAATCATTAAAAAATACTGACGTATGAAATATCATCCATATTACAGAATAACGCCGGCTTCTCATTCGGGGGGTCGTTGGTTCAAATCCCGCTATGTACCAATGACTTTGTTGTCTGAGGTACGTACATTTGCGAATTTATAGTAGCATTACTACTCGCTAACGGTGAAGAAAAACATCGTGAAAGGAGCCTGAGTGTCTGTGGTGTTTGCATACCTTAGCGCTTGAAATTGCCAATCCGCGGTGGGCACGCGTGGTGGTTAAGCCCGTACTATCTCTCTCTGAGAGAATGCATGTGCCCTGCAGTGGGACGTATATAGGCGACATAAAAAAGTGTATTTTAAAATTGAATATAATTTCTTCCTTCAATGTTTCTTATTGGAGGTTGAATATCAGCTCTGTAAATTCCTATCTTCTTTTGTCAAGTAAAATTGATCTTTAACGTTGTTCACTACAGCCCATTTTCGGATGTTACGGAGCTACATTTTTCTTATTCAAACGAACGCGGGTTAGCTCAATTCTTTTTTTAAAAAATACAAAAAGAAACTGAAACTCTTCTTCTGTATTTTCTTACTGGCCAGTGTCTCTGTGTGAACTAGGGCGGGAGCACATCAGCTATTTTCCGCTCGCGTTACTTTAATCGCGCACCTCTGTCACTTCGAGTGAAGAAGATTAATTTGGCAAAAGTTTAAATGGGAAAAACTTAATGGCAATTTTTTTATTATTTATCATTGGGTTGAAAAAAGGTCTCATTGATATTTTTTAACTGGAATTGACACATCCAACGACAGGTTTCACAAAAGCATTTTTTCATAGTAGCGAATTTTCACATGAAGAAGAAGAAGAAGAAGAAAGACATTCGCATTCTTTCATGATCGCAAATGTAATTGTTTGTCTTTTTTCATGTAGCGATTTTTCTTAAAGCGTTTTATAATGTTCGCGTTCAATTTTCTCAGTAGTTTCTTTTATCAATCGCGTATATTCGTAGTATTTTTTTTTTCAAATCTGGATTTTTTACACGTCGATATTTTAATATTGGCGTATTATAATACCTAAGATATAAAACTACTCTCTCTCTCTCTCTCTGAGAGAAGGTCTGTGCCCTACAGTGGAACGTATATAGGCTGCTTATGAAAACTACGATTAAAATAGGAATATTGCCGCCGTGTTAATTCACTGATAGGTAAAAGTTTATTAAATAATTATCTATAAGAGACAAACTCTTTAAAAATAGCTATCACGAAACGGGATGACATATGAATGTACTTTTAGTTATAACATTTGCGATCATGAAAGAACGCGATTTGAAAATATGCTTTTGTGAAACTTGTCGATTAAATCGTCATGACTGCCATGAATCAATCAATCAGCCCATGCTCGTCCACTGCTGAACGTAGGCCTACCCCAAGGCACGCCACTTCTTTCTGTCGTCGGCCATCCTCATCCATGTTGCTGCATGTCAGGAATAATTGATTGAAAATTCTTTATTGCAGATGAAATCATTTTGGACAAAGGCGAGTTTAATCCTAAAACATGAGAAAATTGTTTTCTTACAGCTGACGTTATATGATGTCGATAGATGAAGGGTTGTGCGAGAGTCCTCTTGAGAAATTACTTACCGGTGATTTTTTTAAACAATTTTTTAAATGTATTTTTTATTCGGGTGTATTTCCATGTTTGTGATGTGTTTGTCTGCTTAAAAAAATACAGGATAACCTATCTGTAGACGTCTGGACTGATTGTGGGGGGTTTGGAGCACGGAAATGCTACATTTCACATATTAAATAATTTATTGTAGATAAGAGCGTCATTACAGTTTAACGGTGACACAGAGAAGATAAAAAGTTATAATGTTGCCACAGCTACAAAACATTAAAATAACTATGCTTTGTTGGGTTCCCAACACTATCTTGGGCACAAAAAAGTGATTACGTTGCGCTGAAGCTATTTATTTTTAGTGTATTTAAATACTTATGTATTGTTCTATCTCTTCTGATTTCTAAAGAAGAACAAATTAGATTTTTTTTAGGATATCCAGTAGCTAGTAAACTAATAAATTATAACTACAAAACTTAAAGGGTTTTAAGGTAAGTGCCTAGCCTATTAAGGTTGCCACAGCATGCTCCGTTGCTAGTGCTTAAGTTAACACAAGGATACTAAGTTAACAGAAAGATACTTAAGTAATTATTATAAGTCAAATGCTTAATTAAGATAATTATGTCATCACAACTAATAGCAGTAGACTAATTGTATTTTTTTATTAAGCTTTTTATTAAGACAAAATTTTTATTTCTAAATCCACTGTACACTTACCGAACAAATCTTAGCTACCGATTGCGTACTTTTGCTTTTTAAGTAAGTCAGTGAATCAGTGCGTCGTCGGTGAGGGCCTCTCGAATTGAATCAGTAAATCGGTGAAGACCTCTAGAAGAGCGGTCGGCTCAAGTGTTTGACAAGGACATCGGCTTCTTTAGAAAATGTAAGACTTCGATGTTTGTTGAGTGCCTTGCTTTTAGCTTTTTGTTAGAAATGAGAATTAATCTTAAAAGGACAAAGTTTAACTCTTTATAAATAAACTTTGTATCATTTTGTGACGGAGCAAGGTTCGAGACTGAACTTTCCTTTCACCCTTCAAATGATGTAGTCAACAATACGAAATATATTTCATTACATAAACTCACGCTTGCATCACTTGCCACGGTCTTGTCAAATCGTGTTCTCTTCATCAACGTTCATTAGTTTTGGTCGTAGCCTCATCACTGAGGGACGTCACTGTGAGGCAGTATTTTTCCACCAATGCAAGGTATCAAAAGGGACATTTATTTATAGACGTCCCACTACAGGGGACAGGCCTTCTCTCAGAGAGAGAGAGCACGGGCTTAATTACCACGTGTGCCCACCGTTGATCGGCAATTTCAATCGGTCGGAGATGTTCACATATGTCAGGATATGTGAACACCTCCGACCACTCGCTAACTATGAAGAAACATCGTGACGAAACCTTAGTAAAAGTGACTATTTATTTTTAAACCAACTTCATTGAATATTAAGAAATACAACAATATAGACAAATATAGAAGCTTATAAGGTTCTCATTTTAACATCTCAAGTGAATTGATCATATCCCTTAGAAATTTGACCAAAGCCCGCTTTTGATCACATTCTAGCATCAGCCTTTGTAGAGCATAACGTTTGTTTGAGTCTGACTGACACAAGTGACTGACCATACAATGTGACTGACCATACAATGTGACTGACCATACAATGTGACTGACCATACAATGTGACTGACCATACAATGTGACTGACCATACAATGTGACTGACCATACAATGTGACTGACCATACAATGTGACTGACCATACAATGTGACTGACCATACAATGTGACTGACCATACAATGTGACTGACCATACAATGTGACTGACCATACAATGTGACTGACCATACAATTTGACTGACCATACAATGTGACTGACCATACAATGTGACTTCATACATCAACATCAACATCACTGAACTGAAACATCGTCATCTGAACACCAGTGCACGAGCGGGCCGAATGAACGGACACAAACAAACATTGAAGCTGCGACAGCGGATAGTGACGAAATGAATGGTGTTACTATGGTCCGCAGAGACCCTGCCAGCGGCAATATTTAATGTTTTTACGAGCAGGTTCGATTTGCATCATAGGACCCACAATCTACAAATAATACGCCTACTGCACAATAATAATATGTTTTTTTTAAAGATTTTATTCCATTTTTTGTTGAAGTGTATTATTCATATCTATGTCAAATTTCAGCTTTTTAGTGCAAATCATATCCGTGCTTAGCCGTAAACAGACAGATAGACAGACTGACGGACATGGCGAACATATAAAGGTTCCTTGTTGACTATTGAACCCTAAAAACTAGCAGATAGTGTAACAGTGCCTGAAAAGTATGTGATTCCTGAAAACGCTGTAAATGACAAACTGTAAACTGTGTAGTTCAGAGATTGCATATTTTTGTGGTAGCCCCCTATAAAAGTGCATCCATAGTAACCGCACGGTACAACTCTGTTATCTATCATAGATCAAATACAAATACTAAAATACAAATACAAAATTCTTTATTTCGCTATCTATCCACTGCACCTGAAACTACGTACATTGACGGTATCTACTTGTAAGTATAATAATAAGTGTGTGTGTGTATGTGTGTGTGTGTGTGTATGTGTGTGTGTGTGTGTGTATTTAAGGGGGCTCCCATACAGCAAAAGTGATTTTTTGCGGTTTTTTGCTTGATATTAATAACAGCAACAGGTCAAATATTCTAATTTTGTATAGATAATGGTGCGGAACCCTTCGTACGCGAGTCCAACTCGCACTTGGCCGGTTTTTTATTTCTGATTCTGAAACTCGAGCTCCGGCTTATTTATTTATTTATCGACACTTTTATGGCTTCGCGATTGCCTCCTGCCTGATCGTCTGCTTTTGACGTTCCATCATCTTTCATCGTTGGGTGCTGCTACAATATTAGGTTAGACTTTATAGTATCGTTTCACATTTAATATCTTGTTTCAAATCACCTAGAAAAAATTTAGATGTCTTTCCGATGCGACTGATATAAATTAACAACTTTGACATTTGATGTTCACGATTGCTCTAAAATACTCCTACAATACAGTTTCACTAGCCTTGCGTAAAAGGAAAGACCATATTAGACTGCATTTAAGGAGTCTTTTAAGGAATCGTATTTTTTACAAATAAGACTGTTTGTTTTTATTAAAAAAAAAAATTTTTAACTTCTTAAAACTGAATATGTAAATAAATAGTAACAGTATTCACTTTCAAACCATTCAGAACAAATCAAACTGTTTTGATATTTGCAGACACAGACCACAGCTAGTTTTGACACTATTGTCCAAATGCTTGCTAAGCTAGTAAGTCTGGAGACCTCCCTGTAAGTACTATTTGTAGGACAGAGTAAGTGACCAGAGAACTTTTGGTTTTTATTGGACACTGACATGGGTTGTGCCTCCGTCAATTTTGCGCCAAATTCCAGTTCATATTATGCTCGCGTTGATTGGAATTGCAATTAAGGGAACGGTTTTAATTTATCAATACAAGTAATTCACACTAAAATATAAAAGTGAAAAGGGGCCAGGTTCGTTACGAAGGAAATGTATGATAATGTCTTTAAGTCAAAGGAAAAAAAAAACAAAAGTATCGCAGAAACCGAACTATACAGGTTAAGCATACGTATCCATTTTAAAATCTAGACCATTTCAAGAAAATTCGGACCTAAAACCTCAAAACTCAGTCCTGAGTCTTTGCCAAGGTCTAAAGAATGATAATTCAATTAAATTAAATTTAATTCAATTCAAATATTTTTATTCATTATAAAAACAGAATATTTACTTGGTGGACGTTAAAGTTGTTAGTTTCAATTAATACGTAGATTGTGTGGAGAAGAAGCTAACAAAGAAACTCCACATTTATTCTTTTCAAAATACGTTTTAACTTAATTAACAGAGTTTTCAACTTAAAATATTAGTCATGAACACTAGACATAATCGTCCTATAATTAATAATAATCTACTCTTTAATGCCAAATATATTTGTCTTCTAAATAATTCTTGATGTTATAGTAAGCTTTTTTGCACAGAGTGTGCTTAACAGATTTTGTAAACCGTATTGGAGGCAACTGTAACATAAATTTCGCTGATACCTGCACTTGCTCATTAGCTCAGTTGCGAGAGCGCTGGCACGGTTGGCCAGAGGTCGCGAGTTCAAGTCCCGGCATGGGTCTAATTTTAGCCTCTAAATAGGTTTTTAAAATTGTCCTCAGCACGGGTTAGTGAGCTTACGGACACGTGAGCACGTGATGGGCACGTGGGCGGTGGTAGCCTAGTGGGTAGAACATCGGACCTTTAAGCGAGAGACCCAGGTTCGATCCCAGGTGCGGGCATATACCTATGACTTGGTTTTCTAAGTTATGTAGGTACATTGTGAAGTTATAGTAGCAATACCACACGCTAACGGTGAAGGAAAACATCGTGAGGAAACCTGAGTGTCTGAGCTATTCACATACCTCAGCGCTTGAAATCGCCAATCCGCGGTGGGCACGCGTGGTGATTAAGCCCATACTCTCTCCTTGAGAGAAGGCCTGTGCCCTACAGTGGGACGTATATAGGCTGATTATTTATTATACGGGTTAGTGCAACAAAAAGGATATATTGACACTCTAATATACCTAGAGGAATCTTGTTGTAGAACCTTACAAATAAAAGTAGAGAACTTTTTATTGGTTTACTAAATAAATAAACTGAAACATATTTAATTTCAAAACAATACCCGAAATTGGCGCATGAATGTGGATGTGGCAAGTGGCAAGCCTTAGTTTCTACCTACCCCTCTGGGATAAAGTCGTGACTTTATGTAATTATATTTAATATTGTTGCAGGTAACTCTTCAAACACGTTCGACAAACATTCATCCCTCGGGAGAGATTGATGGTACTCTTAAACAACGGTTAGCAAATGGAAGCTTAAACTCAGGTTGGTAAATCAACGGTTCGCTAATGACGGGTTGCAGTTAATTACTTCCGAAAGATTGCGTTAATGGACGTTAAGGAATTTGTTGCTGTTATTCAATGAGAAAAACTTATTAAAAATCGGAAAATCCAACTGCTAAAAAATATTCTAAGACCCAGAGTGCATTGAATTATCAACTTCAGCAGGCGAAATCTCTTATTCGATTTATTAAATTACTTTGAGAACCAAATCGCCTACTGACAAACTGAAAATTCATTGGTCCCATCTGGGGCTTTTATTTGAGAACTTTTATAAGTTTTTAATACGAAACTATTAAATTGAGGCCGCCATTTTCTTTTTTGTAATGTCATATTATAGCCAATAACATTGGCGATTCGTCAGTGCCTTTCATTCTGTGAATGTCACACCTTTGACATAAACATACCTACAGACATACTTACATATATATATAACTACCAGCTGTCGCGGCGAACTTCGTACCGCCACAGAATCCATTTATACGATTCTTGCATAATCTATTTTTAAAAAACAACATTCGCTCGCGCAACGCCATCCATTTTAAACTTAAAATAAATATTATCCCGCAGAAACGCTTACCGGGATATCAAGTATGCTTTGTCTCAATTCAGGTCTTTGTCTATCTGTACGTCAAGTTTCAGGTCAATCCGTTCAGCCATTATTGCGTGATTGAGTAACAAACATCCAAAACTCCAAACATTCAAACATCTTCACAAACATTCTCATTTATAATATTGAGTAGGACACGTAACAAACATAACCCTCCTTAGCTTTCATATTTAGACATAAATATATTGTATCAAATTAATTGTGGTATTAGTTTTTTTTTTTGTTATGGTGTATTATTGTGCTAAATAAGAATCTCCACATGATCTCCACAACCAGAGGTTGGATAATGACGCAAAAATCAATGATTAACTTTTAAGTTTTAACTACGAGTACATATACAATGTGGCACTACTTACAAACTAGCGCACAGTGTCCGTAATTAATGCACTGACCTTAAACATTAAACGAACATAAGTGTCCAAAACTGTGCCACTGCTTAAACAATATTTAAAACTAGACCTAACCTATTCCTTAGTGACTAATTATTCTAGATAGGGCGCCAGGACTTTAGAAGGTACAGGGTTCCTGCCTACCCACGTTCGCCAACGGTTCGCTCATTCGTGATGAAAAATTATAAAAAGTATGTACATAAGCTGTGTTGATCGGTTGAGTGAGTGACAGATTTTGTTTAATAATGAAACTACAGGGGGACCGTGAATTTATAAAAAAATTGATTCAATATTTCTTTACAACTTCGCCCAATATCTTCTTTTCCTTTTTCGCGTGCTTTTATTTATTATCATATCATAAAGAAAAGAAATCAAAGCTAGTATCTATTTCCCCGACCTCAGAACGTCTGCAAACAACCCAACGAAAAAAGCACTCGCCGATAAAATGAAAGAAAATATATCAGACTTATATTTAAAGAATCCATCACAGCGATCAGAGCGGACCGACAACTTTCATTCCTTCAGGGAGCAAAACTAGTTCCTACCTTGTAAATTTTAAGAGCTAGAGTCTGCTGAGCAAGGCTAGGTGACACCTTTTTAGTCAAGCGTTAGGATAGCGAGAACGACAGCGATTTTTGTTCGATATTTGCACTTATTCCAGGTGTAATAAGAACTACATTCTACTGGCAAGCGAAATCTCTCATCTGCTAGTTTACTTAATCATCGGTGTCTGTATACACCTTGTTATTTAAATATCGCAAAACCTTCTTCGCATTACCTTCAAACTTCTCAATTAAATTTTTTATCTTGAATTTTTTTTATAAAGCCCTTGTAAGTCCCACTGCAGGGTATAGGCCTTCTATCAGAGAGAGAGTATGGGCTTAGTTGCCACGCGTGCCCACCGTGGATTGGCAATTTCGTACGCTGAGGTATATGACGTTGGCCTGAAAATGAATGCGGAACGAAGTTAATAAGGTCTACAAATGTGTCGAACGATCCAATTTCCATAGTCGGCAACACAATCAAGCAAGTACGTAAATATCTTTACCTGGAAAAAAATATCAAAATGGGCAAAAACCCTCTAGCACGTGAACTCCAATGTAGAATACAACTGATATGAGCAGCCTTCGGAAAGCTCAAGGACGTCTTCCGCTCAAGAATCCCTCAAACGCTGAAGACAAGTGTGTTCTACCGGTAATGAACTACGCTTGAGAAACATGGACGCCCACTGTGGAGACCTTGAACAGGCTCAAAATCGCCAAAAGAGCAATGGAAAGGCCGATGCTCGGAATATCCCTCCGCGACAGAGTAAGGAACGAAACCATTCGCCAACGCACCAAAGTTACCGATATCGGAAAACGGGAAGCGCAACTTGAATGGTCGGGAGGATGGAAGGTGTGCCTTAAAGTCCTGTTAGCAGGAAATGTAGGCAGGCCACCTGCACGATGGTCTGATGACATCAGGGCTACTGCGGGGTCTACAATAGCTGCAAACCGATCGCGCCGGAGGACTCATGAAGAGGCATACGTCCCACAGTGGACAATCAAATGCTAAAGAAGAAGAAGAAGAGGTATGTAAACACCTTAGGTGATAATTTTAATCAATGGAAACAAAATTTATGCCCCATTTTGTGAGAAACATCTTACCTACAAAAATGTTGACGGCTGGGCTTTACGGCAATGTATTAAAGGTTATTAATTTAATGCAGGTCATTTTATGTTATGCGTGTTTTGGCAATAAACATAGGTACTTTCACTTTTATTTTTTCGTCCTCCCTTTTATTTAGCTATCCCACATTACTAAAGGGGGCGTTATTTCCAATATCCGTCACATGAAGTCGCCGGGCTAACAAGGCTTGACAAGTTTACTGCGGTGCGTAAATCGAAACCTAACGACGGCGGGTGCCATAACGAGCCTCACTCACTCAGTGTACCTAACATGCGCTTTCATGTGTTTTTGTGTATATATATATTTTTTTATTTAATAAACGAAAACACAAACCTAATAACAACTAAAACACAATATGTCATAGTCTCCAACTAGAATGCCTTGTGCTATGATAACCTGGCGAGAGTATCGACGATCTAAATACACCCAAACTGAAGCTAGTTGCACAAATTACGTACGGCAGCCTCCAACGGAAATCGAACCCACGACCTCTGTTTCGATGGCCAAGCGTGTTACCGCTAAACGAGGCATTCGTAAACTGAAACGTTATGATGGTGCGTGTATAACGAGACTAACTCATTCAGTGTACCTAGCATGCGCTTCATTAGGTTTTTTGGTTATAGTTAACTTTTTGTTATTGTTTAAATTAAGTTAGAGGTAAGATTTCAATTTTAAATACCAAATTCAAAATCAGTTATTATTTTATTTTATTAGTTAGGACTGACTGGCTTGTTGCAAGCTTGAATTGTGTGTTATAAAATTATAGTCGTCATTTATATTTATAAATTGATTGGAAAATTATAGATATTCATTTATAAGCGACGAAAACTTTACAGCTATACAATTTGTTACTGTTTTCTGCTTTTAACTTATTTAAAAGTAGATTATTTACATTCTGTTTGCGAAAAGTCAATATTAAATGTTAGCATCTATCTACCTTCGGGTCGAGTTTACAGCGGAGAAAAAGCGGCAAAAAAACTCCATTCTTACCACATTTTATCATATCATATTAAGTGTAAATATATTTGTTGGTTACTTAACTAACAAAATCCCGTATAATGTTTTGTTAATTGTATTGGTTTGTTAATATCACAATGTATTCTATTGGGGTGACATGATCACTATTGTATTCAAACCTTTTAATAAATATAAAAAACCGGCCAAGTGCGGGTTGGACTTGCACACAAACATTTGAATATTTCAAGCGTCTACCTGTTGTCGTTATTAATATCGAGCAAAAAATGACAAGAAAATTGCGTTTGTTGTATGGGGGCCCCCTTAAATATTGATTTTATTCTGTTTTTAGTATTTTTTGTTATAGCGGCAATAGAAATACATAATTTGTGAAAATTTCAACTGTTTAACTATCACGGTTCGTGAGATACAGCCTGTTGACAGATGGACGGACGGTCGGTCGGACATTCGAGTCTTAGTAACAGGGTCCTTTACCCTTTGGGTACGGAAACCTAAAAATATATATAGTTCGTACTAGGTATGACTCGTGCTTGCTTCACGTCACGATACTCGTTCGCTTTCGGTACACATCCTCAAGAGTATCGGAAGACGTAGGGAAATGTATTTTTCTCAATGTTTTCTCGAGGTTCAGATAACAACGAAATACTCACGGAAAATGCTTGTGTAGGTCTCGTTGTTATTTACTTGTTTAGTCTGGCATATAATAAAGGTTTGTTGGAAGATTTATACACTGATAAAATGCGTTTTAACGACAGAGAGCACGCTGTAGCATTAAAATTTCACAAAATAATCGTTTGTTAAAACTTTTTAAATATGCTGAATGTTTCAGAAAGATACCAGAAAACTTAAGGGGGTTATTACACTCATAAAAACCAACTAAGTGCGAGTCGGAGTCGTGCATGAAGGGTTCCGTACCATTATCTATACAACAATAGACAAAGGTCGGACAAGATAGATAAGGTACATTGAGAACAGCGCCAACTATAGAAACCAATAAGAAGCGTTTAACATTTGACATTTAATGACATAAAATCGGCGCTGTGAAGGTTATATAGATGTCGCTAGATGGCGAGCGCTGTCTTTAGGCAACGTTTGTTGTATGGAACCACCATTAAATATTTATGTAATTCTGTTTTTAGTATTTGTTGTTATAGCAGTAACATAAATACATCATATGTAAAAATTTCAACTGTCTAGCTTTCACTGCTCATGAGATACACGCTGGTGACAATCAACCAGCCAAACAGACAGACGGACAATGAAGTCTTAGTAATAGGGTACGGAACTTACCCCTTTGGGTACGGAACTCTAAAACCGGCCAAGTGCAAGTCGGACTCGCGCACGAAGGGTTCCGTACCATTATCTATACAACATTAGACACAAAAAAAAAACTGCAAAAAAATCATGTTTGTTATATGGGAGTGCCCTTTAAATAATTATTCTATTTTATTTTTAGTATTTGTTGTTATAGCGGCAACAGAAATACATAATCTGTGAAAATTTTTACTCTCTAGCTATCACGGTTCTTGAGATGCAGCCTGGTGACAGACAGACGGACGGACGGACGGATGGACGGACGGACGGACGGACGGACGAACGGACAGACAGACGGCGAAGTCTTAGTAATAGGGTCCCGTTTTTACCCTTTGGCTACGGAACCCTAAAAACCAACCACTTTAATTAATTATTATATTAAGTCATGGTAGAACGTCGGCTTCGGATCCCGGCATGTACCAATAACTTAGTTCTTTAAGTACATTTGTGAAGTTGTAGTAGCAATACCGCTCGCTAACGGTGAAGAAAAACATAGTGAGGAAACCTGAGTAACTGAGGTGTTCACATTCCTCAGCGATTGCCAATCCTCGGTGGGCACGCCTACTAATTAAGCCCATACTCCCTCTCTGAGAGAAGGCCCTGCAGTGGGACGTATTTATAATATTAGTCAGAAATAATATAAATGTGTGTTTTGGACGATAATGACAAAAATCGCAAATTTGCTGAAAACATCATAAGGAGAGAAGCATTTATTATTTACTATTTGCGTTATGATTATCAAAAGGATTTATTAACAATTAAGTAAGAATTTAAAAAATTATTCAAAGGGCAACAAAATTCTTAACTAAACCTTTCGTATGCATTACATCATTAACTTAATTCCGGACTCAATTACTTGATACCTGATCGGACTTTTCCCATCATGGATATAGATCGATAACTCTATATTGCACACCAGTTATTTAGAGAGATGAGGTACTTAGGTAATACCTATCTAGTTTTAAATAGTAATCAATCGGTGGCTTTATCGCTACAAACTATCTCAGACAACCTTGGGATGACAGGACTGAAAGAACACGAGAGTGAGTAGGATATTTCTCAGTTAATAGTCAACAAATCCTGCTTGGAAACGACGTTTTCCTTCCTTTATTTTTCAATTGTCATAAAGGCACCTAAAAACCACTCTAGGCGATTTAGGACAAGATAATCTGTCAAAAGATACTAGGTATAATGACTAGCTCATGGTAAAGAGACGTACAGGTGATGAAATTGCCAAAAAGAAAGAAAAAAACCGGCCATGTACGAGTCTCACTCACGCACGAAGGGTTCCGTACCTTTATCTATACAACATTTGAATATTTCAAGTGTCTACCTGTTGCTATTATTAATATCGAGCAAAAAACGGCAAAAAAAAATCACGTTTGCTATGCAGCAGCTATGGGAGCCCCCCTTAAATGTCAATTTATTTTGCTTTCAGTATTTTTTGTTATAGCGGCAACAGAAGTACATCATCTGTGAAAGTTTCTACTGCCTAGCTATCACAGTTCATGAGATGCAGCCTGGTGACAGACATACGGACAGATGGACAGTGGAGTCTTCGCAATAGGGTCCCTTACCCTTTCCGCACAGAACCCTAAAAAGTGCCATCGGCGGGAGCTTTCAGTGGCCAAGTGCGAGCCGGACTCGCGGACTGAGCGTGCAGTACCACCACACAAGTGTTTGTGCTATAAATTTGCTTTATAATGTGTTTTTTGTGTGGAGACGTCTTTTATTTGTTTGATTTTTGTTTATTTATTAGGATATCCCCCTAAAGAACATAATATTCTTAGTAAATCTCAACCGAACACCTGTTACAACTCATGTTAAAAATAAATCGTGATTGTTCGGTTAGATATACACATTTTTAGTTTGCTGTACCTATTTCCTTCATAATCTTGTCTCTTCAGAAAATAAAGTCAGTGTCAAAAGTGTCAAACAAACCACACGAGCTTTTTATTGCAATATTATAATTTAAATACAATTAGAGGGCAAATAGAGCTAGATATTCTTGCCCAAACATTTTGGTCCAAATTCGAGACGGATAGAAGTAGCCCAGAAACAATTATTGCAATTGAAGACGTTTGTGGGAATCGAAATTTCATCACGTTGTTTCGTTGAAGCTATAAGTTACAATGGCCACGGAAGTCAACGATCCTATTTTGATTACGGAATTGGATAAAGCGTTAAATGTCGTGGAGAACATTGCTGCGAACATACATAAAACGCATGTGAACTTGAAAAAGTGTCCGAAAGCTAGATTAACAAGGAATTACGTCGAAGCACGCCTAAAATGCGTAGAAGATTTCTGGATCGAATACAAAGAAGCCTACGGCGTAATAATACGGCTAATTGCACGAGACCAAAGAGATAAAGTACCTTATATTGCAGAGCAGAAGTTTTACGAACACGAAGAACGGTACGTTTCACTGAAAATTGATTTGCAAGATTTGTTATCATCTCAACAACAATCTCCAGTACCAACATCCAGTGGTTCTCAACATCAAGTTCATGTGGTTTTACCGAAAATACAGATCCCAGTATTCAGTGGAGCATATGAAGATTGGATATCGTTCCACGATCTGTTTACATCATTGGTTCACAACAACACGTCGCTAGATAATGTGCAACGATTGCATTATTTAAAGACAAGTCTCGCGGGAGAAGCAGCCTCAATCTTAAAACACATACAAGTGACAGATTCGAACTACACACAGGCTTGGGATCTCCTTAGAACACGGTATGGCAATAAAAGAATGACAATTAACGCTATTATGAAGAGGTTTTTTGCTCAAAAGAAGATGACGGTAAATACATCGAGTCAAATTAAACATTTACTCGACACAACATCGGAATGTTTACATCATCTAAGCAATTTGAAGGTCAGTACTGAAGGTTGGGATCCACTGATTATATTTGTGATTGTGCAGAAACTTGACTCCGATACACACAAAGATTGGGAGGAGTATGTCAGCAGCAGCATTCAGGATCCTGAGAATCTTCCTTCACTTGAAATGCTCCGCAAGTTCCTGGAGAGTCGTTTCCGTACACTGGAGCTCATAGAACCAACCAGACAAAAGGCAACTCCAACTTCTGTAAGAGAAAAGTCATTTCACATCGCTACCAATGTTGAAAACACGAAGAAATGCCTTATGTGCAATGAGGATCATACAATAAGCCATTGTAAAGCTTTTGGGAAATATACACCGAAGCAACGTAGCGAATACAGCAAGACAAACAACATGTGCTACAATTGCCTTGCACCAGGACACTCTGTAAGGCAATGTCGAGTTCCAACGAGCTGCCAGATATGTAGAAGGCGTCATCATACTCTTCTTCACGAAAATAAGACTAAGGAAAACACAAGTAACACAACGGGCGACCTCGAGCAAAATAAACAACCCGGTGTGGCACTACATACAAGCGTGGAGGAGGATGCAGAGGAAGAAGACATAACAATGTTGGCGTCTCATGTTTACACTGGTAAAAGCACAGCGTTATTAGCAACCGCCCTCGTACAAGTTGTCAGTGAAGGCAATAACACTGCTACTTTGAGAGCTTTAGTCGACCAAGGCTCCCAGGCAAGCTTCATAAGTGAACGAGCTGCGCAACTTATTAAGGCCAAGAGGTACCCAATCAAAGGCACAGTCGTCGGTGTGGGCTCCACAAGAGAAGACATCAAACAAGTAGTTCAGATTAAGTTAGAATCCCAGTGTGAATCCTTCACAATGGAAGTCAAAACATATGTTATGTCCAAACAACTGACTACCAAAATACCAACCCACACGATTAACGAAAGAGACTGGCCTCACTTAGAAGGGCTAGTTCTGGCAGATCCAACCTATCATAACCCAGGGACCATCGATCTACTTCTGGGTGTCGACGTGTATGCCCAAATAGTACAAAATCAACTGATTAAAGGTCCACCAGGTTCCCCATGTGCTCATAAAACAAACCTGGGTTGGATTTTGTTTGGCGAGGTGCAAGATACACAACAACCAGAGTCTATCGTCGTTATGCATCATCAAATAATCAACGAAGATTTTTTGAAAACGCTCTGGGAATTAGAACAAGATACAAAGAGAAAATATACAAAAGAAGAACAACAATGCGAAAAGATATACCATGAAAAGTATACAAGAAACGATGACGGCAGATATGAGAGACTTTCATTTCACTCCAAAGATCAGAGCTTAACAGATGATAATTCAAGAGAAATAACTATTAAAACCCCTGAAACACAAGAAAATAAATTAGAAAGGTTTCCTGAACAGAGAAAAGAGTACGACCAGATATTGGAAGAATCCATAACCAATGACATGGAAGAATTTCCTCACGACGAAAAAGGTGATCATTCTGTCCATTTACCACATCATGTTGCAGTACAGGGAGATAAAGAAGCAACCAAAGTGAGAGATGTAATCGACACTTCAAGCAAAAACACCAACAGCGTTTCATTGAATGACGAATTGACAGTTGGACCTATTCGGCTTGCTAATGATACTATAGAGTCCACTAAACCGTTAACTATTACCACCTCAGAGTTAGAAAAGAAGAGCATACAGTCCTACGCTAACGTAACAGAATACGAAGAAAGGAGTTTAAGATTAGACAAGTATGATACACTTACAGAATTGCTAAGAGTTGTAGTACACTGCAAAAGATTTTTAAATCTGAAAAGGGATCCGAGAAAGATAGAAAAGTCAATAACTACCGATGAAATTCAAGGAGCGTTGGAAATATGTAGAGATATAAGATACAAGAAGAAGAATTCACAGATGAGATCAGAAGACTGAAAGATAACAAAGATGTGAGGACGACAAGCACTTTAAAGACGCTTCATCCATTTCTTGACAAAAAATACATTCTCAGGGTGGGCGGTAGATTGAGAAACGCTGAAGTTTCTGAGAATGTAAAACATCCTATCATCCTAGGCAAGAAAAATGATCTCATCTCTCTTATATTAGCCGATGCACACCTGCAAACAATGCATGGAGGAATTAATATGATGGATAGCCTGGATCGGAGGCTGCAAGAGTTTGGTAAAACAATACATACATAAATGCCTGAACTGCGCCAGACAGCGAGCAGCTAGTAGACAGCAAATTATGGGTGATTTACCTGTACCTCGCGTAACGCCTTCACGCCCCTTCTCTCGAAGTGAAGTTGACTTTGCTGGGCCAGTATATGTGCTAAATTCCAAAGGAAGAGGAGCCAAGACCAGCAAAGCTTACATTTGCATCTTCATATGCATGGCTGTAAAAGCTATCCATTTGGAATTGGTGAGCGATTTGACATCAAAGGCGTTTATCTCCGCATTTAAACGTTTTGTCGCTAGAAGAGGAAGATGCAAGGAAATGTGGAGTGATAATGGCTCTAATTTTGTAGCTGCAAATATAGAATTATGTGATATGTGGAGAGAAAGTGGATTTGACGTTCCCGGTGATGTGATTGATCAGTTAGCAAATGACGGCACGCAATGGCATTTTACACCACCGTATAGCCCAAATTTTGGAGGACTTTGGGAAGCCGGTGTCAAGTCAGTAAAGCAACATTTACGAAGAATCTTGACCACAAACTTAACGTTTGAAGAGTTCACGACAGTTCTTACCCAAATAGAGGCATGTTTAAATTCACGTCCATTGACGCCGGTATCTACAGATGTAGATCTAATGGATGATATTGAAGTACTTACGCCTGGACATTTAATTGTTGGAGAAGCACTCGTAACTGTTCCAGACCGTGATTATACTACAGCCAAGATAAATGTGTTAACCCGATGGCAATATACCCAAAGACTGGTACAGGAGTTCTGGAGGCGCTGGCAATCGGAATACTTGTCACGGCTGAATCAACGTCCTAAGTGGCAAAGAAAATCACCAGAGTTTGAAATTGGCGACATAGTATTATTAAAGGATGAGCATCTGACCCCCAGCAAGTGGGCATTAGCACGCATCATGGAAAAACACTCTGGCTTTACACGGGTATATACCGTACG